>JAVJGI010000014.1:3887373-3962659 GCA_035590275.1 Ibycter americanus | reverse complement strand
CCGCGCCCCCCCCGCCCACCCCCCCCCCCCCCCCCCCCCCCCCCCGGCCTGTTTGCGCGCGCGCCTATGGACCCGTGGCTTTTTGCTATTAAAGTACTCAAAAGCAAAGCTGAACTTAGGCTCGTGGGATAATTCAGATTGGAAGGGAACCTCAGGAGGTCTCTAGTCCAGGCTTCTGCTCAAAGCAGGGGCTTCTGCCTGGGGAGGGGTGGCAGTGAAGGGACATCGTGAGCTGGGTGGCACCTCTGGGTGCTCCTGAATGCCCCTGGGAGCCCGAAGGAGAGGCAGCACCAGCAGGACGAGCCCTGAGGGGCTGTAGCGCTTCTCGCTTCCACTGTGCATGGAAATGCCCCGATCCACAGCTCTCCCATGCATGCAATCCCTGTTCTTGCTGCTTTTGTTATCCAGAGGGCTTAAAATTCATGATTATTGGGAATAGCCGGTTCCATCCGTATGTGTGTGTGTCATGGTGTATCTGCTCCTGCTGAGCTCTACTTGATCCTTATTCCAACATTACCTCCAGGAGTTTTTCTTTAGGAACAAGACTTATAAATAGATGCCAAAACCTGGCTCTTCGCTGGGGACCTGTTACCAGCTGTAAGGCATGTACTTTGTGCGGTGATTAAGGATTGTATATCTGTATGTGTGTGTGTAAGAACAACTGTAAGAGCTGTTTAGTTAGCCAAGCTTTTCAAAGTGAAAGCGGGTATTGTAGCTGGGTGAAATGGCCGTGTCGGGCACAGACGGAAGAGTGTTTGTTCTCTTTGCTTGCAATTACTCTTTGTACAGTGGCTCATGGATGCCTTTCGCTGAACTACCTCCCCCTTCTCTGAACCTGGAGTTTCCTGGTGTTGCACGCATTACCTGGCAAAGCAGGGAGCATCTTCCTGTCTGCTGCTCTGACATCTCTTAGTGTGGGTGTGTTAATCTTGCTCGCAACTTTTTAGAATAGGGCTGGAAAAACTCCTCCTGGTGGAACAGTTTGTGTGTGTGTGTGTGTCTGCTGGATGCTTAGAAATTGCTTTTCCCTGTGCATTTTTCCATGGATAAGCCAGAGAAGTGAAGCTCGTCTCTGAACAGAGAACAGAAGGTACAGTGGAAATTTAACTGTGTCTAAATACTGAATTTGTTTATGGATTGCTCCTGTCTTGTGCCACGGGAGAGAATTTGTTCTTAGCTGTACTGTGTAGCAAAGCCGGAGTTTAAGACGGGAGACTGATAAGCTGGGTTGGTATTTAGCCTTTCTGAGCCCTGTGGGGAGCAGCTTCTTTAAATGGGATGATATAACTACCATTCTTGGACTCGGAAATTAAAGTAAAAAATAAAATTTGAGAGGAAAATGCTCTTGGACCATGGCAGTGAGAATGCTTTGACTGATCTGGGGGAATATTATGTGCTCTGGATGTTGCTCAGAAAAAAAAGAGTAAGTAAATGTAAGGCTTTTGGTTCGTGCTTTTCCATACATAGCAGGGATATTGGGAGAAATGTGTGACAAGTCCAGCATAACTTCCACAAGTGAAAATATATTACTTGTTTACTGTGTTTCTGACTGCCTTGCTTGTGCTGGATTAAAAACTGATGCTAGCTCTTTTTGCCTGAGAGGTCAAAGAACTGTTTGATTACTGCTGATTCTTGTGTATCCTTTTCCAGGTCTGTGCAGACCTTTTCTCTCAGCTTTGACTACAAGTGCATGAATTTCACCTAGTTTGCTAACTAGTGTTTTGTTTTTAAATATGAGTGAGCTGCAGTGTGGCTTCTTTCCTCCTTTCTCCCTTTTGTGCACCTGTCTCACATCCTTGATCTGGGAAGTTTTGTAATTTCAAAAGCTAGTTTTTACAGTCTAGTTCCCTTATATTCTTAAGAGAGTACAGAACCACCTAGAGCTCAAACAGACTTTTCCCAGTAGCAAAATACAGAAATGACCTAGAGCTCCACCCTTAAAGTGATCTGAGTTTACAGTTCATCCTGTCAACAGCAGATAACAGAAGCAAACAGACTTTGTAAAGGATCTGACCATCTTTGTGAGGAGGTACAAGAAACAGACTGAAACCAGGCAACTAAAAACAAAAGCCATGTTTGCTTAAAGCCTGGTCGATCGTTAGCCCTTTGACAGGTAGAAGAATGTATCTTGTTGGCTTTTTACCTCTATGGGAAGGCAAAAGAATATTGTGTGCCAGAACTGTATTGTGTGAAGGAGCCTTTTTCTGTGCCTGGCAAGTAGCTGAACTAATTTTCTTAGCCTGATGTCTTGGCCTGTTACAGGAATTGGGGAGGATGTAGGCATGTTCTGTTTGATACTGAGGGCTTGCTCTTAAGGAGGAAATAACTTGTCTAGTGTGTCACTCTTTGTATGTGCTTGCACAGCTCTCACCTGTGAGGAACTGCTTTGCACCCACGTTCCCAGAAATGGGATTGACTGGGTCCATTCCCTTTGGTGGCAGCAGAACTGGGACTGTCAGCAGATGCTCGCTTATGCGGCACGTAAGTCACTGCGATCAGTTCTTCCCTTCTGAGCGGAAAGCATGTGATGCTCTTTAGGAATGAATAGCTTAAAAATGCCTGATGCTGCTTATGCTAACCAGGTTTTTACTTAAGCTTAAGTCCAAGCTTGAAATTCCTGAACTTGGGTGCGGCTGTGCACTGCACGTGAGGATGTTTTGGCTGGGGGGGCGGGTAACACTCAGTGCTGCCACTGGTGATGACTGCTCCTGGCTTTGTGCAGGAGAGGAAGCTTCCTTTTGTCCTGTCCTTCCTCAGACAAATCCCCAGAGCTGTAGATGGGAGTCTTTGGCTCTTCCCACGCTGTCTCCTTTTCAGCATGTGGCTGAACGTGGGGTGTGCGTCACAGTTTCAGGGTCTTTCATGGGATTCACTTGATCAAAACATGGGTGCTCAGAGCTGAAAACATGGATGCTCAGAGCCGAACAAGTTCCCCCCAGGCTCCCAATATGATCAGTAGAGAAGAAAAGGTGCTTTTGGGATGTGGTACATAGAATTCTTCAGTAGATGTTTTAAAATGGGTCACAGAACTGCACTCTAAAAATGCTGATTGCTCTCTGTAGTCACCCTGGTCTCCTCTGTCTCCCATGCTTTGTGTTGTACATGGCAGCAGGGAGCTGAGAGTTTTCCCTTACTCCTCTCACTGTGGGGATGCAGGCAGCAGCACTGCTAACAAATCCACTGGCAGAACCACTATAGTAGCATAACTTTCATGAGTTCCTTTCATTTTAGCGCTTGTTTGTTGGGGTGGGGGAATGGGAAATGAAAAAGCCATCTGATTAAGTGTATTTCCAGGGGAATTTGAAGAAAAAGTGGAAGTATTCAGTTCTGGTTTATGTACTGATATACTTCTGGTGAATTGTCTAGGCTCTAGAATAGCTGTTCAAACCGGCCATCCAAGGGTTCCGGTTTCTAGTTGTATAGCTGATGATGGCCTTGCTCTATCTCTTGCATCTAGTCTGAGATGCAGGTTAAACAATAACTTTCCTTCTACAGTTTCTTTCCTTCTTGCGGTCTATGCTCTTTGGACTGCTATATAACTGGTTTATCTCACTCTTAAGCTGACAGAACGACTTCAAGGCAGTTATATTTCCTGCTTCTTGTCTAGAATCAGTAAAGTAAAGTGATGGCAAATCGGGCATCTTTTTATCATCTTAGGCTTAAAAAAAGGAGGAGAAAAAGAAGTTAATGGTATAGAAGAAAGGTCCTAATTTGGGAAAATTGGGCCAAATCAGAAGACCGCAGAAGTAGTAACCAAATGTGCTTTCTGAAAAGAAGTGATTTCTCCTGCAGTAACCCTTTGGGATCCCAGTTATCATGTGAGAGGCAATGCATGTAATGTATTGTGACTGCCTTGAAGTACACGACATCTAGCTGCAAACACCTCCTTGATCTAGGTGGGCCTCTAGCTGTGGGGACTACAAGAAAGTGGCAAGTATGTGCTGCATGCGAGTAGGGCATAAAGCCTTGTTTCATGCCTTTTTTTTTCCCCTCTTCTTT
Organism: Ibycter americanus; assembly: GCA_035590275.1. Lineage (NCBI taxonomy): Eukaryota > Metazoa > Chordata > Aves > Falconiformes > Falconidae > Ibycter > Ibycter americanus. The sequence goes on along the minus strand of JAVJGI010000014.1, from coordinate 3,958,660 downwards.
TTCCATAAATTCACTCCATACCTGTAATCTAAGTGGAAAATGGGGGAGGAAAATAATTACTATTCATATTGTGTGTGTTTTTGGGACGGGGGATGTCATCCAAGTTTACCTTAAGGCATTGACTACTGCTTTTACGAGCTTGATGCGTGTAATTACAGTGTATCTGTCTGTGGTTTACAGCTGATGGCATTTGATGACTTTACAGAGGACGGCAGAGAAAAGGAAAATCAAATGCAAAAGGTTAGGACACAGTTTAATAGACTAGCTTGCTAAGGTGTCACAGCACCACTTTGGGACTTGGAGTTACTTTCCCTAAGCATCCATAGGGCTTTGAACTATCAATATTCTTAATGACTCTAAGTGGCACACAAGTATTTTAGATGATGCCTTTCTTACAAGACAAAGCCCATTTCTCAGGGCTTATGTTCTATTTATGAAATAGGAGTCGGAGTGAGAAATATTTTTATTTGAACTGGTGGCTTGCTTTATGTGGTTTTTCTCCTCATTTACATATAGAAAGCTTAGTGTAATGTGAAATACCTTATCACTGCACCTACATATTCCCAAATGCACGTTCTCTGCTGATCTTAAAATGTGAGTGGCTTGGCCACTTAACCCGAACTCTGTAGAAAGAGAAGCGGTTCCTTTTGATCTAATTTCCCCAGCTATCTGTTAGCGAGCATTATGCAGTTTCACCGACAAGTTCAACTTAAAGGCTTTGTGCTAGGATGAATCTATCGTTTGCCTTTAGTAGGTATTTCAAGAATGTCTTATTTCAGTCATGCTTTGCAGAAGCTAGAAGCCACAGCTGAATGTAGAACTTGTGTGCCTCCATGGTTCAGACTCTTTTGGGATGAAGGAAGAGCTGATTTCCTTCAGCAGCAGAAGGGAGGGATATTCCAAATGCCTTTCCCGATCCTCTCTATGCTGTTGGATTCATTTCAGCTCAAGGCCCTGTGCTAACCTTTGCATAAGGTGCAGCATGTGTTTGAGGCCATCACTGAGCTCTGTAACCCCAGTGTGTGTTGTGGGGGGTGGGGTGGGTGGGAATGAGGCCAGGCTCATAATGTATTCTTTGCTTTTCTAGTTCATTAAACTGCTCACCTGAGTCTGAACTCTGGTGTTCCTTCCTAATACAAGGTAGATTTAACAGTCAGGTAACAGCTGCAAAGACCAGGGAGTGCATAGCACAGAAACGAATTAGCAGCAAATGGACACATCAGGATTTGAAATGCAATATTGATTAGTTCATTAAAATTAATAAGACACTCAATTATAAAACTCCCATTACATTTTGCAGTTCTTCTGGAAATAGAACAATTTACGTATCCTTATCCTTTCAGGAATACCTCACTCAAGACAAATTTTTATATCATTTTCCTTTGCAAGCCACAGAATGTGTTAACTCTTAGTGGAGCGCAAGTTTGACTGTGTTTTGTTTAGTGAAACATTGTTTTTAATAGATTGGAAGTTGTAGTCACAGTATTAGATACTAAAAAGTTGCTTTAATTGAGAGTGATCCAAATTAGTGTATGACTGGACCAATGTCACTGTAGTTAGGGTCAAAAAATTAAAAGGCAGATATTCACATACTGGCTAAGTTTTAGCAAACTGGACAAATCTGTTTCAAAACAAACCACGTAGAGGGGAAACCCTATGATTCAAGTTTAGGAACTCAAGGAACAAATTTGTGAAAGGGAATGTTGGTTCATAAGAAGGAAAAGTGTCATCTTTTTCCTAATTCTTCAGAAATATGTATATGGCCTCCATAACACCAAAAATGTGATTTTTTTCAGGCTACAGATCTAATTGCCTTGTGGAACCTTAAATGACTTAAAGCTGGGTTCCAATGTGAATCTCTATGCTTTACTAAGTATTGTAATTTGTTAAGTAATATCTTTGATAAAGGATTTACTTCAGAGAGTTTGAGCTACTTGACTCACGGTACTTCTTGCTGAAATGAGAAATTCCTCTAGGAATACTCAATTTCCATGCAAGAAAGAGGTTGGAGGAAGCTAAAGATGTAAAACAAAGATCCTGGAATGACTGTTAGGTGGATGGCACTTCTCATGGATGTGGTCACTGCTAATTCTTTTTTCCACAGAAGTTTGATTGGATTCTCTTGCCACACTGCCCAGGAGAGCTGACTCTCCCGTTTAACCACAAACCTTAACCACAGGCTTATAGTTCACATCCCTGTTTTGCCCTGCCATTGTGCTCATCTTCAGTCACATGTTAGAGTAAGATGTGAGTCCGATTCCACACTGGAATCATTTTCTGGCGTTGCCATTGCGGCAGACTCCAGGTGATAATGAAAAAGCTTTGAGAGCTGAACTCAAAGGAGTTGCCTAGAAATGAAAGATGGTAATGCTGCCTAGCTTTCTGATAATCAAAGTAATTGGTAACATTCTTTGGTAAAATGTATGCATGCTGTGGGTGTGTGTTAAGGTGTTTGATGCTTTCTGTTAAGCTCCAAGATTCTGGAGATGTGAAAGCTATGCAAAAATCTGTGTCATATAAAAGAGACTTCTCCCACTCCTATCTGTAGAGAGAAATGACAGAATGTGATCCAAGTGTGCCTTGAAGACTTAAATAATGAGATTTAAGTACACAGAGGCTTTGATTTGAGCCTCCAATTCCTATTTTTTGGGGGGGAAAGTGACAGTATCTACTGCATCTTAACAGTAAGTTATTAACATTGTAATGTAATTGTCCAGAATCATGGAAATCTGCACTGAGTACCTTACAGAAAGCCAGAGAAGTTGTGAGGGGAGGAAGGAGAGGGAACTGTAGCACCAGTTACAAGTGTTGCATCATAGTTATGTTGAGCTAATAATAATAAAAAAGTCTGTTTTAATTTCTGGCTCATCAAATTTCTTGTTGTTGCATCAGCCTATATGTCTTGGTAATAAGGTGTCTGGTAAAAATTGCAGTCTCTTTTGTGTGTCTTGTAAATTCTTCTACGCAATTCTGACTCCCTTGGTATCAGAGAGGATGAATAAGAAGGCTGTACCAAATGCGCAGAAAGCAGCAGGAGTCTCATCTACTGCTAGGCCACTACCAAAAGAGTCTGAAAGAGTGAGACTAGAACTACTTTTCCAGGCCTGTTTAATCCTTTGCTTATGTTCCTAAACCAGGTTTTGAGGAGTATGAACAAAATTAAACTGACAGTTTATCCTGACGAAGCTGTAACCCCCAGTGCCAGGCCACTGGCTCTCTTTCCACATCTGGGAGCCCTGACAATCACCCAAAACTTCACTTGCAGGGTGTGTGTGTGAACTAACTTTTGTATTCTTCCTGTTTGTTTAGTTTCTTTTCTCTGCCTCTGTTCCTTCTTTACATCTCTTAAAGCCTGGTTTGTTTGTTTTCCTTCTGCCTTTCTACAGAAATGTCGTTCATCTCTCACCTATCTTTACTTGCCCTGGCCACCCCTAAAACTGATGAAAAACAGAGTCCTCGTACATCTGTGATCCTGAAGATGCCAGGCAAATACAGATGAACAATAGGGACATAAAACAGTTTGTCCTCCACCCAAGTAAGAAGCAGCCTCTTCAGGGCTTGGGAGGAGGATGAGGACTGGATAGGGGAAGAATCCTTAGACTCGTTGCCCTTCCTCTATCAAGCAGGTAGTTTTGCTGATGAGATATCTGGAAATACTTAAATATGTAGACTTCACTTAGAAAAGCTGAGGAGGTGAGGGCAGGGCTGGGAATGGCAAAAGCAGGACTTTCAGCCAGAAGAAAAAGCAAGAAACTCAAGATTCCTTCAGGGCTTTCCTGAAAACCAGAAAGTAGAACACAACCAGTATATCTTTTTGTGTAGGCTGTCTTAAAATGGAGGCAGACGGTTACAGGCGGTGTTTGAATTCTAGGTTCAATAAAGGCACATCCTTCAGTTAGACAAGGCAAAACAGTGTCATTTGTTAGAATTCAAAACCAGTATCTAAATGCCTCGATGACTTGTCATCAAGTGACTCACTGCACTGTCATAGCAGGACTTCTGACTTTCACATGAAAGTTATACTTGCTGAAACAGCGTCCTGCCAGCTTATGTTAACAGTCCCCCCTCCCAAACTTGTCTCCAGTTTATTCACAGTGAAGGGGGATTGGGGAGGACAGGGCAGGAGAAGGCGGCAAGGGCCGGTTAAATGATCAGAAGTCTTATTACCTCTTCCTTGTAGACTTCTAAGTGCCCCCTGTTTCATTTTTCTGTGTCTCTCTGAAACAAGTCCTTGAGTTGCAAAAGAAAAGCGTTCAGAAGTGATGAGCTGGCTGTATTTGTAAGAATTAAGTCATTTACTTGGTCTATCCAAAAATGTCTTTTCTTGTGTGCAGTGTTGTCTTTTAAAGTTATTGGCTACTTTGAAAAAATGCCAATGTTGAAATGATATCAGCTTGCTCCCTTTACCTCCTGCAACTTATTAGGTGATCATCAGGATCATGGGGTTTGTGTTTTTTTTTTTTTTCCCTTTCTTTAATTCATATAATCAATTTCATTTTAGATGCCCTTTGCTTTTTTTAAGAGCCAATCCTTTCTAATACTAGATACATCCTGCAAGAGCCCTTCCTGCCTTCTGATCCAATACTTATTCATCCTGGGACCTAGTCCAAATGCCACCAACAGTGCTTGTGTGGGCTTTTTTTGTTTGTTTCAAAAACGTTTCGTCACATGCTGACATGTTGCAGCATTAAATGCATGTGTGCAGTTCAGGAAGTAATGATCCTGGAGATTAAAAGGATCTCACCTGAGCAGTAAGTGGCTTTCTGCTCTTAACGTCGTACCTGTTTCTGTCATCAAGCTTTACATTTAGTATTACAGGGGATGCTGTGCGTATCTGATGATGTTCGGTTGCTGTTTGAATCCCACCCAGTTATATTGGCTCAGTATTGAGGAGCAGTGACTTCAACAAGGTGATCTCATCCGCTGTGTGGTATAGTTGTGTTTGTTTTTGAAGACTTGAGATTCTGGTCCATCTGTGCTTCCTGTAGCTATAGGTAAATCATCTGAAATCCAGTAGGATGAGCATGTGTGATCTCTGTGGTCTGTCTTCCTCCTTTCCCAGGAATTCACGCACTTCCCTTCTGCAGTGGAGCTCTTGTTTATGTTGTTTTTCTTTTCACTGGGATGTGAATGGAGTGAGCAGTGAAAAGCTTCTGTATAAAGCATAACCTGTGCTAGTTTCAGCATAAAGACTGACCTCTCTGCGAGAGCTCTAATCCTAAATTCCTAATGAACTAACTACAAATTCAGAAGGAAAGAGTCTGTGGTTGACTTTGCATTCTTCTTGACTAATAGATGAGAAGCTTGTGTCTTCCTTTTTTCCAGAAACCAGACCCTCCTCCCCCATCACAAAACTATAAAGCAAGGATGTGGCTGTTGGCAGCTGTTTTCCTTTTGATGTGGTCAACTCAAAATTAATATTAAAAGTGTAATTCTGAACTTGCATTTTCTTGGAGACCAAATGCGTGGTGAAAGGACAGGAGGGTTCTCTCTCCACCTGCTGGGAGTGTGCTCTTTCCTCGAGTTTTTTTGGAGGCTGTGATCAGGGGATGAAGCTTGACACAGCTGAGCTTATCATGGCATGCAGCCATCCAAAGGCAAGGGTGCTTTTCCCTTTCAGCATTTGGCTGTGAGCTGACCTGGCAGAAAACTTAACAGAGCTGTATGAGTGAATGTAGCTGTGGAGTAGTATTAAAGATCCCGGAGCTGTCTGTAGGTTTGAAACCTGGATGTAAGGACTGTAAGACATATGGCTAGATCTGGTGGCTTCTCAGGATTAGCTCAGAAGTAAGTGCCTTCTAACTCCTGAAAGATGGCTCTGTTATTACAGTACCTGCTGTATACTTCTTATTTTGGTTATTTTGTTCTTACCGACTTCTGTCCCTGCACTCTCTGAGCCTCTAGCACCTGCCTGGTGAGGTCCTGCTGGACCTGCTTATGCTTCATATCTGAAAGTCCTTGCTACCAAATGATTTTTGACCCCTCTCTAACTGGTTCTCTGTGTTTAATAAATGTATTTGGGAGAAAGCCTGACAGAAAATCACAACATGTGTTTCTCCCCACTCCTGTGGTGGTGTTCTGGATCCTCTGATTCCATGTGGAAGCATAAAGCCTTTGATCCCTGTCATGCTGTGTAGGGACTTCCATGCTTTGCCTAGTGAGTTTTTTGTTAGTGTAGCAGAGCACATTTGGGATTCTCACATCACCTACCTCCATAATGTCTTGTGTTGTGTGTATATCTATCTATCTATCTATATATCTACACATATGTTCCTTCAGTCTTGACAAGAGGATACAGAATTGGAAGGATGTTTTCCCGAGCAGGTTAAAAGCTGGGCCCAAACTTCTTGCTGGTGTTCTGGTGTCCAGCTGGCGCTATAGTTTCAATCCAAGACAGAATTAAGTTGCTAGGGCCAGTCACGCAAACGTTATTCAATAATCCTACTGTTTTGCTGTTCCACTTCCACCTTGCAGTCCTTCAGGTCATAGTCAAAGTGCTATAGCACAGGAATCCTCTCTTGTACCAACGCTTGGTGGCTTATTTAAGGAGGTGCTGAGATTCCTTGTCACCTTCTGCCTAAACGCTGCCCGTAAAGGCTCACAACATAAACCACAACTATGCTGGTGAAGTAATATACTCTCTTCTGTCCTGCATGTGTAAAGGGCAAACACAGAAGCAGCAGGTACAGGGAGGAACAAGAAAACATGTTTCTGGTATAGCATAATGTTGCTTTGTCTCAGAATGCCCTGAAATATGTATAGAATGGCAACATTTGTACCTCAGAGTTCGTAGCCAAGATGAAAACAGGATGAGAAACTTTCATGTTGTCAGGATCTGTGCAGCCGGTATTCAGTAAGATCTGCTGGGCATGAAGGAACAAAAAAACCTTGTGGGTTGTTGTTTTTCCTGTCTTTTTTTTTTCCCCCGTCGTCCCCCTTCCCGCCACCCCCCCCCCCCCCCAACCTGGGGACATAACTCTCTCAGCAGCCTATGGGTTTCAGTGGGAACATCCAGACACTGTCTTAGCACTTAGAGAGCCTAACCTTGAGAACAAAAGTAGAGTGTTTCATGTGGTTACATACTAAAAGATGTGGGTAGGCATCTAGTGGGAATCCAGAAAGCGCGTGGGTGCTTGATTCCCTCGGAAACTGTTGGGATTTGGCACCTAAGCTGGTAAAGTATTTTTAAAAACTCTCAAGTATCTTTCTGAAAATTGGGTCTGATGTTGCTAATCAGTGAGGGGTGGGGGGATTTTTTTTTTTTCCTGAAGTAATTGCTGCCTTTGATCCTTGTAACTTTCTAGCAGATAAACAGGAGGAAACTGAAGGAAAGCAACAGAAATGACTTTGGGGCTAAAGGGACTGACGCAAGAGGAAGATAAAAGAGCTATATACTTGTGTAGTTTTTCTAAAATGAGGAGGGCAGGACTGTTTATGGGCTTCTGAAGGGCATAAATGCCAAGGAATGGAGGGTGTGGAAGAAGGAAACCTTCAGTCTCCGCTCTGCAAGTGCCTGTGCGGGCAGGTAGCTTCACACACAGCCTCATCTGAAAGGGGCGTTTCCATTGAACTTGTGTTACTGGGATGTGCTGGTGAGGAACAGACAGGCAGCAAGGAAGGTGCCAGCTTTCAGTACTTCAGCCAGGATAAAACCTTTAAATCTGCAGTTGTTTGCACCTCGGGTTGCCTGGCATTTATCAATGTCATCACGTTGCACAAAAGTTACTTTCCATTTGTGCCAGCCACCCCCATCAGAAGGAGCCTAGACAGAAACCCCACTTCAGGCCCTGGTAGCTCAGGTCCCAAACTTGCATTGTTAGTGCTTGGATCTCTGTCCTGTGTCACAGTGGAGCTGGCTGCCATGGTGACACAGTTTAATTGCAGTGATCTCTTTATGGTATCTGAAACTGCAAGCAGGAAGGAAAGGCAGGGTGGCAGCCCAGCCAGGGCACAGGTTGCTATGGGGGAGAGCGGGGACAGCGGGTAGGTGAAAGTCTGTCTTGGGACTGCTCTTCTGAGATGTTAGGGCTTTGCTTTTTATATCTGTTAGGACATAAATATTAGATAAATTAGAATATAATCCATTAGGATTAGGGTATCATGGGGAGTGCTTGATGACAAAAGTGTAAGAAGGTTACTTGCAGCTGATAAAGCCATAGCAGAGAATATCAGCTGCTGAAGGTACAGGGGACGTTCCCGCACCAAGTGCACTTTTTTGTAACCAATAGATCAGAGAAACACATTCGAGATAAATACAAAAGGAAAAATTCAGACCGAATAGATAAGTTAGATTTTAATAAGTCACCAGGGCTAGATGGCATTCAACCAAGAGTCCTGACGAACTTGAATGTGAAACTGCCGAACTGCTGGCCAGGCTGTATAATTTATCACTACAGACGGCTGCTGTGCCAGAGGACTGGGGAGCTGCCAGTGTAATTCCCATCTATAAAAAGGGCTCTGGAGGGGATCCTGGGAACAGCACACCAGAGAGTCGTGCTACCAGGAATGGAAGGGTCTGTAATAAGGATCTCTGAGTACACGGATAAATGTTAACTGTTGGGAAAGGGTTAGTGTGGCTTCTGAAAATGAAAATCCTGCTGCCCTACCCTATGAAGTTCTGCAGGGGTGTCAGTAAGAAAGGGTTAAAGTGAATGCAGTGTATTTGGATTTTCAGACAGTCTCTGTCAAGTTCTTAAGCTCCTACAAGTTTGGAGGAAATGTAATTTTATAGTTTGAAAGCCGCATGAATAATAGGAAGTAAAAAATTGGGGACTTTTCAGGATGGAGAGGGAAGCGCTGCTGCAGCAGCAACCAAAAAGCCACCATCCTCATCAGGAAAGGGATGAACAATACCATTTTGCTTCAGTATAAGGGCTTGTTGCACCCATTTATTGTGTGTGATGTGCAGTTCTGGTCTCCACATCTCCAAAAGGACACAGTGGCATTGCAGAAAGGCAGCTGAAAGGGTCAAAGAGATGGGCTGCCTTCCAAGGAGGAGCTAAAATGGCTGGGACTCTTCCTTTTGGGAAGGAGGGGAGGAACCTGGGTGAGGTTTAAATGATTAAGTCAGCAGGTAAAGCTGAGTATGAAACATCTGTCAGGTCCCATGCTATCAGAGCCAGGGAGCTTTTGATAAAACGAGGTGGGCTTTGATTTTAAAATAGCTGAAAGTGCATGCTAGTGTAGTGGAGAAGAATTGGTGCTTGTGGCCTCAGAATAGGTGGAATTTGGTGACAGGCTTTGCGGTGCTCGCCCATGCAGAGCAAATCCCACATGCACTGCCTTTGCAAGAGAGTCTGCATGACCCTTCCTTTCCCCAGGGCTCTTCCACAGCTTTTCATAGGAAGTGATTATCCAGGTGGCTGGCAAGTGTTAGACACTCCCTTGTGTGCATGCTGAGATTTTTTTTTTTCATTATAAGTGACTTATCCCTCATAGGAGTGATTTTTTTTTTTTTTTTTTAATGCCGCCTTCAGCAGGGTGTGCATGTGAACTTTATTTTAATTAAGGGTGAGGAATCTGTTTTACATAACTATATCCCAGATTCTCGTGAGAGAGTGAAAACAGCCCTGAGGGACTGCTGAAGAGGCCAGTGAAATCGGTTGCCTCACTGATGGGAGGCCTGATTCTGATCTCTCTTCAGTTCTCTCTACCTGTGGGACTTGCTCTGGGCTGGCTGACAGCCAGAGGGATTGAATCGATGCAAAGGGACTGACTACTCACAGCTTTATTTTGGGCCACTAACTTGTGGTTCTGGGCAGATACAGGGGTGACAGCTGCAGCTCTGCCTGAGGTTGTTGTCCCTGTAGTGGGAATAGTCAAATGGGATGTGAATCTGCTTCCAAGCCCTTTCAGCCACGGCTTGATGCTGGTTCAGACAACTTCTGCCACTATGCCCGGTGCCAGGGTATTAATTGCAACGCTCTGTTCACCCACCTCTTTGGAACAGGGGTGCGTGTTGCAATCAAAGTCTGGTCCCCCCCAGTTGAGTTGCTTCAGATTTAGTAGTAATGCTAGTGGGATTGGGTCAAGGTGGCTTTCAGAATCTTTGAGAATGAAAAAAAATTGCACTGGAAGTCACAAACAAATCTTTTAGAGCTGGTTGTGTATTTCTTGTTTTTGTTTTTTACATGCTGTCAACTAAAATTTTATTTAAGTTGTAAAGCCTGGAAGGGACAGGGAGCAGATGAGTAAAATGTTTCTATGCCATCAAGGTGGGAAAATCCAGGGCATGTGCATGGTCTTCTGTTTGTTTGGTGTTTTTCTCTTAAGAAGAAAGAAGGAATAAAGGTGTTAAAACTCTATTGTTGCAGTACTGGAAGCAGGGCATATAAATAAAAGAGGATCTCTTTCACGGTGCACAAAGAGAAATATGAAAACCAAACCACAAACTCTGTAAAGATGCTAATGAATTTTATGAGTCGAACCTGGCATGTCGTTAGCATCTGCTGCTTGTTTACAGTGGCTGAAGTGAGCGTCCCTTTCAGAAAGTCTTAGGTACTGGTGGTAGTTTTTACTACCCTGTTACCAAAGTCTCAGTGTAGTATTGAAGAAGCTAAACTGTTGATAGACTGCACAGTTGCGACCTCGTGGTGTCCTGCTGAACCCGGTGGTGGCCAGCAATTATTTTTTCTGAAGCAAAACCCTGGAGAGTTTTGATGTGTCTGTTTGTTGCATCCAGTGATACAAAGGGCAGATACCTTTCCTTTCTACTGTGTTAAGCCAGGCTCAAACACCAATGTCACTGAGTGATGTTCATGTTGCTTTTGTTATACCTCTGTTCTCAGCCCTGAGAGCTGTCTCTAGAGAATATCTAGATATTTGGGTTCTCTTGTCAAAATAAGTAGTTGTCTTACATGAATCAAGGGAGACTTTTGATGCTCAACTCTTAATGTTTTATTGAAGTGGCAGTTCTTGCCATTAGTCTGAAAAGTATTTAGACTTAAAATTGATGGGAAGTAACTGGTGATGCCGGGACTTTGCAGTTGTACACAGCTGATAGGCATGGGCCATCAGTCTCCTATGAGAGGAGGAAACACTTTGGAGGACCAGATCAGCAAAGAGATAGGGCAAAGACAAGCTGCCTGGAATAGATGTTCTTCAACTGTTTAGCGAAGTAATGGAAACGAGTGCACTTTCACTTTAGACAGAAAGGAGTCTGATGGTCATGTCTCAACTTGGGTGTGCCTTGCTGTGGAGTGAGTGCATAGGTGGGAGCATGTGCTTCTAGGGGAGGTCAGCAGAGATGGGGGAAGTGGGGAACAAGGGCCGTGTCAGTCAGGTTGAGGCTGAGAGAGTTGGGGTTGTTCAGCCTACAAAAGTGAAGGCTCCATGGAGACCTTACAGCAGCCTTTCAGTACCTAAAGGGGCTGACAAGAAAGCTGGAGAGGGACTTTTTACAAGGGCATGTAGTGATAGGACAAGGGGGAATGGCTTTAAACTGCAAGAGGGGAGATTTAGATTTAAATTAGACATAAGAAAGAAATTCTTCACTGTGAGGGTGGCGAGGCACTGGCACAGGCTGCCCAGAGCAGCTGTGGGTGCCCCATCCCTGGCAGTGCTCAAGGCCAGGCTGGACGGGGCTGGGAGCAACCTGGGCTGGTGGAAGGTGTCCCTGCCCGTGGCAGGGGGATTGGAACTGGATGGTCTTGAAGGTCCCTTCCAACCCAAACCATTGTGTGATTCTATGTAAATCTGAGAGGATGTGCTGAGGGCTTTAAGCACCTCAGTGTGCAGAGAGCATAGAGAAATTTCTGATGATGAAATGGTTTTCCAGAGAGAGGGGCCTGAAATGAAAATTCCATCCCTGGTATAGGTGGTCAGAACAAGAACAGCATAAACTGTGCCAGTACCAGTGATCAAAATCTCTGCTTCATGCCACTTGGGCCCTAGAGCGAGCAGGGTAAAGTGTTGTAATCGCTTGATAGTTTGAACCAGGAACAAACCTGTGAGGTTTATTCAGGAGGAAAGAAAAAAGATAGTGAGCAGTGCCAACGTTCGTGATCGGGGGAGGCTGCACAGGAGATGGGCAAGGATGGCAGAGCACTGCCAACTCCTGCTCCACTCTCTCTGCGCTGTTTCCATTCTGAGTGTGATACCAGAGCCAGCAGTATCTCCCTGGCAGCCTGCCCCAGCTGGCAGATCCCCGCTCTCTGCCTTGCTCTGGAGTCGCTTGCAAAATTTGCAGGGGGTTGGAGGGTGGCAACAGAAAACTCGGAACCAGAGCAGGACAGGACAGAAGTCTGGAAACCCACGTGGTGTTTCTCCTCTGCTGTAAACGTGTAAACTTTCTCAGCTCACTTAAACTGTGTCCTCAGTTTATACATGGGTAGTGGAGCTATTGGGCACTCTCAGGTATTCTGTGTTACCCGGAAGAAGCTGTTCTTCACCCACATTAGTAACATTTTGTCACTGAGTAGTGTTTTATGGAGGAATGGTTTTCTGTGCATTGCTTAAAATTTAGAAGAAGATCCTGAAATTTTATGAGCCCTTAGTGTAGGCAGAAAGAGTTGGCTGAGGGGGTGGGGGAGTATTACCCTTTCCTGCAGAAACTGTTGCTCATTTTCCCTTAGAAAACTGTTTCAGGGTATTTTTTTTTATTCCAAGCCTTTGTTAATTCGTTGTGCAGAGAAACAGCAGATAGTTGGCTCTTTTTGAAGGCTGCACAGATTAGAAGATGCTTGAATACATAAGCCACAAGCAAAGATGTAAGAACATCCTAAGGAATAATAAATGTGAAGTGTGATGCTTTCTGGACTGCTGCACAGCTGTAAAATAGTGGGTGAAGTAAGATTTTGCCCTCACAGATCGCATAGATCTGCTAAACCTCAGTACTTCGAGTTTTACTTTTGTTTTCTTTGGCTTCAGATACAGCCAGTGTCTGGAGTTGAGGCACTCCAATACTCTGCTTAGTGTCCCCAAAAGACCTGCTAACTTAGCTAAGTTTTTGGACTTGAAAGAGATGAGCTGCGTAGCTTGAATTGCAACTGGGTGCCTCTAGTTCTGGGAGACTGTAATGACTGCGACCTTTTGAAACCTTGTTCAAACTGTTTTTGTTGCACTCAGACAGGAATGTTATGTGCTTTGTTCTACCTCCTAAAAGGCAAACCTCTTTGGCCACTTGTAGCTTTTCTACTTTGATATATATGGGTCAGGGGAGGAAGCAGGCATAGTCTGTTAGATGTTTTCAAGCTGCTCAAAAAGTCCTTCTGAATGCATGAAGGAGGTTTTAAGATCACAGCTGAACTTTTGCAAATAACCTCTGTCTTGATTAGGAACAGAAATAAGCCCCCAAGCTTGAATTGCTTCCAACTTACGTGCACATGAGTGAGTGGACTGGCTCTTGTCTGAGACAGACCTGTGTGGGAAAGGGTTCCATGTTTAATTCTGAACTCTTCCTTCCCCTGGAAGGAAGCATCCAACATCTCAGTTACCATTACTGGAATGTCATTGTTTTTCAAACGGAATAAAAACATGCATTCAGTAGTTGAAATTAAGGTAAAGGTTTGCACTGCCTCTTGAAACCATTGGAAGGGCTTTTCTTGATGCCTGTATGCCTTTAGGTACATGTCTTCACAGAATCACAGACTGGTTGAGGTTAGAAGGGATCTCCAGTGCTCATCTGGTCCAACACCCTTTGCTTAAGCAGGGCCACCCAGAGCCAGTTGCCCTGGACCATGTCCAGGCGGCTTTTGAATATCTCCAAGGAAGGAGACTCCACAACCTCTCTGGGTAATCTGTGCTAGTGTTTGGTCACCCTCACAGTAAAGAAGTGTTTGCTGATGTTCAGAGGGACCTTCTTGTGTTTCAGTTTGTGCCCGTTGCTGCTGATCCTGTCACTGGGCTCCACTGACAAGGGCCTGGCTCCGTCGGCTTTGCACCTTCCCTGCAGGTATTGATATACATTGATGAGGTCCCCCCAATCCTTCTCTTCTTTAGGCTGAATGGTCCCAGCTCTGTCAAACTTTCATCATACGAAAGATGCTCCAGTCCCCTCAGCATCTTTGTGGCCCTTTGCTGGACTCTCTCCAGCCTGCCCATGTCTCTCTTTTCCAGTGCTGGGCTCCCTTGTACACAGCCCTCCAGGTGTGGCCTCGCCAGTGTTGAGTAGAGGGGAAGGATCACCTCTCTTGATCTGTCACCAGTACTTTCTGCGATGCAGCACAGGATGCCATTTGCTACAAGGACGCATTGCTGGCTCATGTTCAACTTGGTGTCCACCAGCACCCCTAGGTCCTTTTCTGCCAAGCTGCTTTCCAGCTGGGTGACCCTCAGCATATTCAGGTACCTGGGGTTGTACCTCCCTGGATGCAGCACTTTTTCATTTCTCCTTGCTGAACTTCATGATGTGTCTGTAGGCCCACCTGTAGTTCCCTGGGTCCTCACTGAAGATTAGGAGTGACGTTTGCTTTCCTGCAGTCTGAGGGTGCTTCTCCCAGTCCCCATGATTGATAAAAAATTGTCAAGAATGGCCTCACAATGACATTTGCCAGCTCCCTCAGCACTCATGGGTGCATCCCATCAGGGCCCATGGACTTATTCTGAGTCCCCATATGTAGATGTGAACAGAAGCTTCTAGAGAAGGAATAAGGCCTTGAGAACTGAGCCGGTTCCTCAGCCCTCCTTTCTTCCCTTTTCTTCCTCCATCTATTGCCTGCTGACCTCAGCACTCAATTACTCCATAAGGCACTACACTTGCATGACAAGGCTACTGTGTGTTTGGCTTTAGATTTAAAGCCTATAGGTAATGTGGCTTTAAAGGCAGGAGACCTCTTTTGCAAAGGTTCTCCTGCTGTATGGAGCTTCTCCTGAGGCAGTGGTGTCGTGCACTTAACGCCGTTCGGTGCGTGTAGCCTATGCAATGTGTTTGTGGTTACGCCTGGCTGAGTCTGCTGCGGGGACCGACTGTGCGACTTCAGCTCAGGCTGCCTTAACTCATGCTGTTTGCTTTGGAAATTACAGTTTCAATTGCTGCTGATAACCCAACTGATTGTTATGTTATACATTTAGCGCTCTTTTTTTAGTCTTTTCCTTAATTACTTATGTAAATAATTTTAGAACACTTAGAGCATTAATTTTGGAGAAGCTGGCATATCAAAGACTGTGAGGCTAGCAGCAGGTGCTGTAAGTAATCACTCTTCTAAATTAAGCAACACTTACCAAGGCAGTAGGTTAATTTCTGGGTAAGCAGCCTGCATACAGATTCTTAGAATCATCTGGATCGTGACCCAGCAAATGACTCAAGGCTTTGTGTAGCCTGAATCGCATGAATTGTCCCACCAAAGCCTTTCATTTTTAGAGGGAACTGGGGCTGCGCTTGAGCTTCTGTTGAAATAGCGCTATCACGTTGAAATCTCTGTCACCTGGGTCTCCGCTTGTCTCTGTGGCTCAGTCTGCACTGCCATCAGAGGTGTATTTGGAGCACGGGCAGGTGTGTCGAGCTGCCTGGAGCCCAGGGTACATACCTGAGTGGCTAATGTTTATGCCAAAGTCTGTGCTACCACTTCATAACTAAATGATTTTCATCAGCTCTGCAGGGCTCTGAGGAAATTGATAAAAATCTGTTTCCGTCACTACACAGAGTGTGACTTTGGAGCACTTTGTCTCGCTTGTGGAGTAGGAAGGTGTGGTTCTTACAGACTCAAGCTCTCTTTAAAATATGTCTTCCTGCTTGAAGATCATGCCAAAAGGTAAGAGGAAGGGGGGAAATTCTACTTTCAGGGAATCCCATGCAAAGTAGAATAGAGCAGAAATAGTGCCCTTCTTCCAGGGATTCAAGAAAGGAGAGAACTTAAGAGAGTTGGAGAAAAAAACCCATGGATTTTTGGTGCTTCCATGTGACTGCAGACTGGGATCCATCCCGCCTCTGAGTTATGGTTGGTGCCTCCTGTGTCTGTGGATGCTAGTTATCAAGCTGGTGTTTGGAATCATATACCTGCTAAATAGATCTGAAGCCACTTTTCACACTCCTTAACTTAATTTTTTCGCTATGGTCAGTCATCTTCAAAGAGGCTGTTAAGCTTGAAGCTCAGTGCTGGGGTACAGCCCTCTCAAGTTCAAAAAAATAATAGTGCAGATGACAGATTTTGGAAGGTTGAGCTCAGTTCTTGTGAACAGCGTTACAGAATGACATGGCTCTTGTAACTGGTTTAGGGGTCTGTAATCTCTTTAAATAAATCTCTTTTATCTTCTCACTTTGTGGATTAAAACTTTATGGATTTGTTTGCTCTGAAATCCTGAAGAGGCACAGTTCACATGGTAGTGCAGTCTAACCGACTCAGTATTCTACTAAAGCAGATTCTTGCTCTGTAAGCAAAAATATTCTTTCAGTCTTTGTTCCTAGAGGTGGATGTTTTGATTTAAATGAAACCTTGAACAAATCGAGAGTAGGGGTTGATCCCCCAGTCACATCTGTCAAGTAGTGGCAGATTCTAACCCTCTGTTCAGGAAGCCTTGTCTGGTGGAAAAGGTGCTGTCCTCCAGCTTGGAGAGCCTTATGGAGTTCCCAGCTCTATAATATAGATCCACACAGGGTGTGGACAGACAGCACCACAGGGTGGATAAGCGACTTGAATTTAGGATAACTCAGCTTTACTCTGAAACATGAAATCTCTTGTGGTGCTGTGAGCAAAAAGTCCTCTTTAAGTGACGTTCCAATTCCGTGGTAACTGGGACCAAAAATTTTTTTAAAAGAAACGATGAAGAGGAAATCTACTTGCTACTTAACACTGACTCCCCACTCTTTACAGGTCTTCTGACAGTGGATGCCTTGTGGGTTAACACATGGTCCGAATGCATATTGGTGCACTCAGATCATCTGAGTATATTCTCTGTGGTGCTGCGAGATGCCTGCAAGGCTTGGAAACAGAGACTTGCACTGGACAAGAGCTGGGTGGATGGTGATTTGGTGATGGGAGGACAGAAACGTGCTAATCTTGCGCACATTTTCTGGGCAGCCTTTTCGAAAGGGGTCAGAATTTGACCTCTTAAATACTGTGGGGTTGGAAGCAGGGAAATCTTGTTTCCCAGATGATTTGGCTCTGTGTGGGCTGCAAGAATTGAAAGTAATGCAGCGATCAGATACTCAGTGAATGTCTTGCAGGCTGGCTTTCTGAAGACTCCTGGAAGAGAAAGCAGAGGACCGAATATCGTCTGCTCTGAATTTGTGGATTTTGGGAGGGAATAGATGATTCAAGAATACTACTTTGCATCTCTCGCTGACTGCCTTAAACTCAGTCTATCCAAATCTTTTTTTCCAGGCTGTACGAAGAATTTGTAGTGCTTTCTGTTATCAAAAGTAGAAGGAAAAGGAATCCTGTCCCTTACCAAAGATATGGATGTGGCGTTAGAGGACTTGAACATATTAATAACAAAATATTAGTTCACCAGTCTGTCCTCTGAAATAAAACGTGTCGAGCAAATTGCTGTAACATTAGACTGAAACTTGGCAATTACGTTTGTGTGGCAATTTGATTCATTCTCCTAAAATACCCCTGGACAATATCCAACTGTAGCTCTGTCCTGATCCCAAGACCATGCTGCAGATGCCCTGAACACTTGCATGTAAGCAGCAAGCTCTGGAGGCGTGCTCCGTGTAATTGTTAGAAAGCGTTGAAATCTGGTTTGCTCACAGAGGGCTTTCCGTTTGAGAAAGAGGAACTGATAGCATCCCAGTTTTAACTCTGGAAGAGGAAGGGAAAATAAAAAGCTTCAGAGACCCAAGCTTTTGTCTAGGCTGTGGGGCCAGCTGGGTGTCTTGTCCTGGCTTGCCAGCCTGCCTTCTCATTCAGGGCTCTTTGAGTGGTCGACAACCGCATTCCCCCTGTGAAAATCAAACCGCTTTCGGTGTGGCCTGTGAACCCTGGTCTCCCATGACCATCCTCAGTCACAGTTGTCTCGATTACTGACCAATATAAATGCACAACCTCCTCTCTTTGTCCTTTCACAGTCATCACTTGAAAAGCTTTCCACTGCTTTTGCCTTAAAAACTACTTTTGAAGTTAAGGATCCCTTTTGTTTTATTGACTATAAAGCATGCATGATAATTAGGGGACAATTGCTGTGTTAGCTGAGATACTGCACTCTTTCTGGAGGACAAAACCCTGCTCCAAGCAGGAGCAGTTCAGCTTCTCTCAGTCAGACTCCCAGGGCCAGGGATGAGGAATATCCTGGGGTTTCTGCTCAGCGGTGACAGTGGTATCTGTGTGGCTGCTGTTTATTACGCTGTAAGTAATAGTTTAATGGACTTGCATGCAATAAATTGCTATTTTGTGTTGGTGTGTGGTTTTCAGTAGTATGTCAGAGAATTACTTATGCCTTTTAATTTGCATCATTCAAGAAGGCAATATTTTAAATATGTGATTGTGATATCAAGGGTTTATGAAGTGGAGGGCAGACAGGCTCTTGCTTGCTCCAAAGATTTCCTGTCTAGAAAATGTAAGTCATAAACATGACAACTATGGGGTTTTTTTGGCTGCTTTTTTTCTTCCCCCTCCCCCTCCTTTCATTGAGTCAGGCTTCTTGCCTTCTCCTGCATTTGGATCATCTGAAGAAAATGACTAGTTTCAGGGTAAAATGCAAGCGTACCAACTAGTCTGTGGAAATCTTCCTGTAATTTGTTTTAAATTGGAACCTGTCTTGTCTCTTCAGGAGCCCGTGTGCTTAGTTTGACTCTTGTGCCAAAATGAGTCATGTTTCAATCCCTGAAAAGTCTGCTTTCCTTTGGCTACCTTTGAAACTATTTTTCTTTTCTTTGGTTTTTTTTCTGTTGGTTGTTGTCAGGGAGCTGCTGCGATCACTAAAGAGGCTGCACTGAATCCTTAGGTATTGTGTCCTAGTTGCTGCCTTGATTTTTTTTGTTTTTTTGACAGGGATCTGATCTGACTTACACCATAGGTGTTGATCCTGTCATGTGCAAGCCCCTGCTGCGTCCAGGGATCCAAATAAAGGATCCATTTAAGAACTGAATGCTGCAAACCCTATGCTGTTGTCAGTGAAATGGGTGACTTCAGTTTGGGCAGGCTTCAGGCCCCCTGCTCAGAGCGGCAATACTGTATGAAGCCCTGGGATTGTGGAATATGTGAACTGGCTGTTGCTTGGCTCCCTGCAGGATGGCCAGATTGGGTTGAACCTCAGGGAAAACGTTCAACTTAATTAAGGAAATAGTGACCAGATCAGAGTGTGGAACAGGGATGGGAAAGACCATCAACCAGTAGCAGACTGGTTTCCTGAGCATCCATGCCATTAGATCTGGGCGCAACGGCACTGTGTGGACAGCAATTGGCTCTCAGACCTCGATGCATCCTGGCTGTAAACCCATCCGCCTTGTCCCAGGTCGTGCTGGGGGTGTCAGTAGTTATTCTAGGGCTGTTCTAGAGGTATCTGTGGGAGAAGATGGCAATTTGGGAGGTGGTGCTGGAAAGACGTTCTAGAAAAGCATCTGTCTGTTCTTGGTGTTACTTACCTAATCACGAATAACAGCAGGGAACCAAAGCTGGGGGATTATGCAGAAGTTAAGTGACGTCCTGGATGCACCTGCTTTGTGGGTTTTTTGCTTTTAAAAGCATGGTTGGTTTGGCATCAAGTAGCTTTTGGAGATGTGTTTTCAGCCACTGCTTTTAAAATCGGCATGCTAAAACCCCTGTGGAATTGTGAGAGTTATATGCATATGCAGACAGGTATTGGTTGAACTCAATTATTATAAAATATACCCTTGGAAACCTCATCTCAGATGTTGTCGGCAGGTCCTTCACATTTTGCCAATTTTCTGAAGCTGTCAGGTAGTGCCGTGTGGGAAGTGTTACGGGGCATTATGGGATAAATCCTGAAATCCTAATTCAGGCCAAACTCCCACTGTTTTCAGTGGGTGGCTTGCTGGCATTACGGCCAAGTACCCCTTAGCTATCACAGATGACCTTTCTATCTTTTTAAAGTCAAGGAGACTGAGAATTGGTGCCTGTATCTTATAGCACAGATCAAACTGCAGGATTGCAACCCTTAAAATTTTACATGTGCTTGGATTTGTGAACATGAAGTTAGTTAAATAAAAACATTTCCAGTAACTGTTCTTTAGATTCTCAGTAACGCTGGTGACTTGCCAGAGACCTAGAAACAGAAATGAGCTGGTGATTTAGAGCAGCGTATAAAGATGACTCTCCTTGTGTAGGGGAAATGCCAATGTTCTGAAAACTCTACTTTTCATAAATGGAGAAAATACAACCGCTTTTATTTTAAAATAAAAACTTTAAATTCTTTGAAAAATCAGCACAATTTATTAAAACATTATTTGTTCAGATAATTGATTTTTTTTTTTTAGAGGAAAATGTTTTTATGAAATGCCTGTAACTGTCAGAATATTGCTTTCCAGTAAGAGATACTGAATTGCGTGTATTTTAGGTGTTAATAATTTGGAAGTAGGTACCTGAAGTTCTTGACTGTCACCATACAGTTGAGATCATACATTGTTCTGGCCTCTTCTGGCTGTGCAAGAAAGAGGAAAACATGTTTATGTTGGCAACATTCAACAAACCAAAACAATATCCCAACAGTAAAAAAAGAAAAAGGCCCAAAACCCTTTAAAAAAATGTTGCTGTGCAAACCTTGTCTGGCAGCAAGTCTTCCCAGCTGAAGTTAAGAGCTCCTTTCTTTCACCTCCATGGAGCATCATCATTAAAGTCTGCCTGAACCTGTCTTGGTGTCAGCCTTGAACATTGTGTGAGGGCAGCCTAAGGACTTGTTCAGCTGCAGCTGAGGCTCTGAAGCCCACACTTTTTCTTCCTTCCCTGCTTCCCCTTAGGTGGTCTCTGCCTATTGGTGCTTAAAGCTAGGGAGAACTCTACTGTCCCATCATCTGGGCTCCAAGGGGGAGGAAGGGTTTTGCCATCCCTCCTTGCCCCCCTTTACCCTCCCATCAGGGATTGCATACACAGTTCTCTTTGTCTTTTTTTTTTTTTTTTTTTTAAACTGGGAATGTGTTTCTTGTGGCAACTGAAGTTGCAGAAGCACCTGACAGGGATTTTTTTTCATGATGTGTGCTCTGTAACTACATGAATTGCCTTTCCTTTAAAGAGGCGATTGACTGATTGCAGGAGGGCAGAGCAAACAAGAAGTACTCACACTTTCCCCGGCTCTTGTGTCTCCAAGATCATAAATGAGGTTTCTGTGAGAAGTGGGACAAGAGCTGGCATCTCTCAAGTACAAGGACTGTACTGTGTATGTTAAAGCTCAAAATAAGGGTGTTCACTGATCCCAGCTCTTCTACTGATTTTTTTTTTTGTTTGTTTGTTTTAATTTTGCTAAAGGTTGTCACTTATCACTTCTAATTTTTCTTCATCACTGAACTGGGGCCATGGATGCTGTTGACTAAAAACACTTGCTTCAGATAAGTCATTTGAGTGATGTTGCATACCTCTTTCCCTTAGAGCCTCCCTGCCACTCTGTGTGGCTTGTACTTGAGGAATTGGTGAGGTTGGCAGGAGCCTCAGTGGGTAGTTTAGTCCAACTCCCCACTTATAGTGGTGGCAGCATGTTCAGAGGCACGTCCAGTGGGGTTTTGAGCACTCCCAAGGATGGAAACTCCATGATTTTTCTGGGCAACCCATTCTGTGGTTTGGTTCTATCCCAGGAAAAAAAGTTTTTGTTTCTGTTTTTTTTGTTTTGTGTTTGGTCGTGTCCATGTGTCCCCCCACCCCAAATTCTATGTTTAAATGGAATTTCCTGTATTTCAGTTTGTGCCCATTGCCTCTTGTCCTGTTGCTGGATACCACCAAGAGGAGCCTGGTTCCATCTTCTTTACACCTCCATCAGGTATTTATGCACGTTGACAAGATCCCCCTGAGCTTTTCCTTCTGCAGGCTGAACAGTCCCAGCTCTCTCAGCCTCTCCTCATATGTTGGATGCTCCAGTCCATTAATCATCTTTGTGGACCTTTGCTGGATTCTCTCCCGTATGTCCATGTCTCACTTGTACTGGGGAGGCAAGCACTTGACCCAGCTCTCCAGATGTGCCTCACTAGCCCCGAGCAGAGGGAAGGATCACCTCCCTTCGCCTGCTGGCAGTGTCTTCCCTAATGCAGCCCAGATGCTGCTGACTTTCTCTGCTGCAAAGGCACTTTGGAGGCTCATGGTCAATTTGATGTCCACCAGGACTCCCAGGTCTTTCTCTGCACAGCTGTTTTTCTGCCTCTTGGCTCCCATCTGTGCTGGGGTTATTCCTCCCGAGCGGTAGGGCTTTGCATTTTCCTTTGTTGAACTTCACAAGGCTGGTGTTGGCCTGTTTCTCCAGCCTGTCCAATATTCCTCCAAGTGGCAGCACACCCATCTGGCCTGTCAGCCACCCCTCCCAATACTGCATCATCGTCAAGCTTCCTGAAAGTGTACTCTGTGCTATCACCCCTAATTTTCCTTTACGAAGAATCCAGAGCCCTGGGTGAAGTGTTTAATGAATCAAATCTTTCAACAGTTCTTGAAAGTACATTGCTGTTCGCTGGGGAAAATCAGAGATGAGGTAGCTTCCCTAGCAGTAAAAGAACATTTAATACTGTGCCTTATAGTGAAGGAATTCATCGTTATTATTTGAGACTTTAATTCCTTGAATCTTTGATACTTCCTGCAATGCCAGCTCATGCCCTGTGCTAACACCATAGCAACCTTCTATAAGTGTCACTATATGATGTTGCTTGTTGGCCAAAAGCTGGACAAGGAATGCTTTCTAGTGTAGGAAATCCACAGTGTTGGTAGGAAAAGTGCAACAGAATGAGAGAAAAATCCTATTGTAATTTAATAGTATTGCAGAGTGATGGTGAGTTGGGGTTTTTTTCTCCCCTAAACTGTGCCCCAGAGGAAATACGGGCATCAACTGAAATTTTCTCGATGCTTTATCTATATCCCCCTCCCCCAAAACCTACACCCTAGGCACAGTCTAAACCTCTGGGCTAACAGATGGTGTTGAGAGGGGGAGGGAGGGGGAACAATTTGCATCTAAATAGCTGAAATAAAAAAGGGTCATGTCCCACAGACCAGCCCCACTCACCTGCTGTTTAAATCCCCCTGAGAACCAGGCAAACGCGCTTAGTTTTTTAACGTCTGCGTCAGCTGTACTTACTCTCTGAAGCATTCTGCCCTAGAAAAGCTGCAAGCCCACGTATCTGGCTGGCTGGGTTGTGTTCTGGCCCCAAAACGATGAACTCTTAAGGATTTGCTTCTTTGAATGTGGTTGACAGCTGTGTCACTTTTGTTCAGCCCTCCCATCAGAGTGACTGCCGCTGTTGGCTATCGTAATTAGTGCAAGCGCTAATGGTATAGAAAAGGTTCAAACCAAATATTACCTCTTCAGTCAGCTTTATACTCGCATGGCTGCATGAGTCAGTCTTCAGAGGTGCTTCTTGCCGTATGGTCCTGTGGCCTCACACCACAATATTCTGCGCTGGGTTTGTGCGTGTAGGTGAGATGAGGTTTGGCCCTAGTGACCACCAAGCTGCAGCACAGCGGTGGTCCTGGTCCTGATCCTGATCCTGCAGGCCTGTGGCGTGGTTCGGTGTTGGATGGCAGTGCTTAGTCCTGCCTGCAGGCAAAGCCAAGTTGCTTTGGCTTTCTGACTCTGTGCTGTAGACATCTGCCAGGTTAAACTAAGACCTTGCTGCTTTGTAATGATTGTCTTCTTGAGTGTAAAGATCTAAAAGCTGTTACAACTGTTGGTTCTTTTGGGGCTGGGGAGAGGAAGAGAAACGTTTACCCACCATCTCTACATATTTATGGAGGTTGCTCTGGCTCTATGCCCTGTCCTAGCAGCAAGTAGTGAGCTTTTGTCTCTTCAGACAGACTTTCTCAAAGTTTCAGGCTGTGGAAAGCCTGTAATGAAGAAAACCTTCCCACTTCATCATCATCACATGTGCTATTGACACACTGAAACCATCCTACCTGATTTCCCAATGGTATTTGAGGGATGCAGGCAGTGGAGGAGACAAGAGCTTCACAGCTGAAGTTTAGTCTTACTACTAAATACCAGGATGAGCAAAACCTGTTTCTACCCACCAGCTCCTTGGGCTTCTACACTCAAATACTAAAAACAAAGAACGTGAAGATAGTCCAAGTGGTTTAGGGACTTTATTAGTTTTGTCTGTTGGCACCTTTTCCACCTCTCAATAAGCCAGAGGCATTTGGAGTTTGAGTTTGGCAGACTTGAGGGCTCAGCAGGATAAAGAGTGGTGAAGGAGATGGCTGGGGACCTGCCACTGTCTTCTGTGTGTTGACCTGGTAGAGTGAAACTTCTGCAGAGGAGGATTTTTATTTCTGGAATTGGAAGATCTCGAATCTCTTTTTTTCTCCAGCGCAAGTCTGAAGGGAAATTGTGAGGTTAACCTTTTCTGGGCTGCCCAGCCCTCTCTCCCACAAGTGTCTTGGAGGAGGAAATGGACTCAAGAAGTGTCTTTGTTTTCTTTTCTTGTTTAATTCCTAAGTGTGTGCCAATATAGTGAGCGGTAGTGGCTGAATAACCTGTATGCATGAGGTCAATGTGGAATTGGGCAACAACCCTGTTCATATGCCTCTGGGGAGTTGGTTTATTTATTTTTTAAATTAATATGGATTCTAGTTAGTAGAAACAAGATCTGGTGTATGCATATGTACTGAAGTAACTAGGCAGGGTGTAATACCAAATCATACGAATTCAGAGATATCTGTTGTGCTTTATAACTTTTTACAGCTGCTTTTTTTTTTTTTTTTTAATGTACTTCATCTCACTTGAGGATAATTATCATAGACTCCTGGGATGGTTGGGGTCCCTTCCAATCCCCCTGCCATGGGCAGGGACACCTTCCACCCTTCCATCAGCCCAGGTTGCTCCCAGCCCCGTCCAGCCTGGCCTTGAGCACTGCCAGGGATGGGGCACCCACAGTTGCTCTGGGCAGCCTGTGCCAGGGCATCACCCTCACAGTGAAGGATTTCTTCCTAATAACTAACCTAAATCTCCCCTCTTTCAGTTTAAAGCCATTCCCCCTTGTCCTATTGGTACAGGCCCTTGTAAAAAGTCCCTCTCCAGTTTTTTTGTCAGCCTGTTTAGGTACTGGAAGGCTGCTAGAAGGTCTCCCTGGAGCCTTCTGTTCTCCAGGCTAAACAACCCCAGTTCTCTCAGCCTGTCTCCATAGGAGTTGCTGTCTTCAAATTTGTGCTTGGGATTGCCCCAACCCAGGTGCAGGACCTTGCACTTGGCCTTGTTGAACTTCATGAGGTTGGCAGGGGCCCACCTCTCCAGCCTGTCAAGGCACCCCTGGATGGCATCCCTTCCCTCCAGCCTGCCGACCCCACCGCACAGCTTGGGGTTGTGGGCAAACTTGCTGAGGGGGCACTCGATCCCAGCATCCATGTTGCCAACAAAGGTGTTAAACAGCACCAGTCCCAGCACCGACCCCTGGGGAATGCCACTTGTCACTGGTCACCACCAGTGTTTTATAAATGCTTTTATAAATGGTCATATGATGCATGCTTGCTGTCTGGGAGTAAGCAAAATGAGTTACTTGGGTGGTGCGAATTATATACACGTGTGTGTATATGTATGTATATGTGAGTATATACATATGTATATATGTGCACGCTCTCTACTGTACTTGCACACTCTACCTCTGCTGTGTTGCTTCTGCCACCTCCCTGTGGGCCCCAGTGGGGTGCTACGTGCAGGTAAGTGGCTCTGGCAGCTGTACTGGCTTGTGCTGCTGCTGTCTCCTATGGATAAAATGCTTGTTATGCAGCAGGGCCCCACCAAGCGTGTGAGAGCAAATCCAGAAATGAAAGATCTTTTTTGAAATATTTCTTTTCTTTAAATAAAAAAAAAAATAAATAAAAAAAATGTACATTGCACCTCTCCTACAGCAGCACACGTTACTTTTTGACAAGGGAGGCAAAGGGTGGAAATACGAGGAAGTAAGAGGTGCCCTTTGACATGATGTTTGCAGGTAGTAGGGCGAAGAATGGGGAAACCGTGTTTATGGGCTCCAGGTGTATGCTTCTTTTATTTTATTGATTTTTCTTTTCTTTCTTTCTTTTTTTTTTTTTTTTTTTTTTTTAAGTGGCTTAGCAAGTGGCTGACTGGCATTGGAACATTTATTCCTCTCTCTTCCTGAGCTCTCCAACTGGGAGAGGAACTGTGTACAGAAAGAACCATTGCAGTAGTCTACAGTGTTTTTTCAATCACTTTCTGGGTGTGTAACTAAAAGATTAAAAAAAGATGTGCAGGACTGGAACCATGCCTAAAGCAATCCTCAGGGATAACGGGATTATTCTGACTGATTTTTTAATTAAAATAGTATACTAACTAGATTGTTTTGAGTATACGTTCAGCTCTGGTTTGTTGTTATTGGCCTAATTGCCTCCTAAATTAGAGATACCAATATTCAAATTCACTCTCTCCCTCAGAGGACACTGACATTAAGAGTGAGTGTGAAATGCTATGTAAATGATATACAGGCAGGCAAGGCAGAAAATGATCTTTAAAGACATTAGCCAAAACTTCGGTCTTCTCTTTACCTGTGGTGTCTTGACAGACAGGATGATGAATTGATATTTTTCTGTATTTATTTATTTCTCTGTCCTGACAGGTCTTTTAAATGCTTAGAAATGTAGTCTGAGAAAAATGCCAGTAATCTAAGCCTTTGAGGAAGCAGCAGTTAATGAATCTCCAAGGAAATATCCAGAACACAGATGTTCCATGGGGGAGAGCAGGTTAGGAGCCAGCGGAGAGGGGCTGGAGACAGTACATTATCTTGATTCTAAGACAGAAGCTGTCATGTGCTTTTAAAATGACAGACTTGTGGGCTGATCTGCTCGGGGCTGCTTTTTGAGAGCCCATTTCAAAAAGTAATGATTTGGGATCTGACCACTTCTTTTTGAGATGTCTCGGTTCAGCTTTGTCAGAAACAAAGCATTAGGTATTTCCAGATTTTTAGGTGTATTAAGGATTGAAACCCTCAGGGGAAGTTTCACCTATGGGGAGTGTATACTCACACCATGTTAGAAGAATATTTTTTAGTTTAAATAATATATATTAGGCTCAAATCCAACTTCTGTTTTTAAAGCTAAAAGGGACCAAGCATAATGGCAGGCCACAAATTTGAATGTCTGTTTTATATTTTAACAGAGCAACAGAGACTGATAAAACTTTGAGGCTTTTGTTGAAGGGGACTATTTAAGCTTCTCAGATAAAACTAGATAGATACTGAAGAGTATTCACAGAAAAACAAGAGTTATTTCGAGCCCAAAGTGACTTTCCTTAAAAATAAAAGCAGCCAAACGTGCATATCGCAGGAGGCTGTGAATCAGCACCTGCAAATACCAGTGGTACGAGAATAACCAGGAATGGAGAAAAACTCAGCTCGAAGGACACAGCTGGAAAGAGTGGAAGAAGCAACCTCATACTTGCAAAGGAGACGGTTCACTTAAGTCACCAGGTAGTGGTCAGTTTTGGATTGATTTGCAGGATGCCCTTTCCCGCAGCCAGTGTGTTTCACTTCACCACGTCCCTCTGCGAGGAGTGTAAGAACAGGCAAGGGGTAGTTAGTGTAGGTTGTGCTGCAGTGGGTGTACAAATGTGAGCCTCAGTAAAGATGGAGGCAGCACTTACACGAGGCAGGTTGTAAATGCCATAAAGTGGCTGGGGCAAAATTGGTTTGGGAAGTGCAGCCCCGTGCATTCCTCCTGCGGATGCTCAGAGACCAGCACCGAGATTTCTTGTGGGCTGTGAAATAGCAGTTTCCAAAACCGACTGCCCTGTTTATATCAGAGTTTTATAGCGAACAGAGCTGTTATTGCAAAGGTGAGAGGTGGAATTATAGTGTGCTAGCTGCAGAATGTAAAATATCTCATTTTATACTCTCTTGCCTTTGATTTACAATAGGAGAGAGAGGGAGTGTAGGCAGGTAACCTGGGGTGGATGCTGAAATGAGAATTGGCTTGACTGCCTGAACACTGAGGAAGCTTTGGGGTTATGGGTAGGTAGCAGGAACCTCTACAAGAGTGTGCTGGTAGTGAACGTCCTTGAATCTTAATTATTAGAATTAAAGAAGGATGATCAGAAAACTGTGCATCTTGATCTGCTGCATGCTGTGCTCTCCCAGGGAGGCTAATTCACATGCTGATGACCCACAGCTACTTCCTACTAAGGACTTCAGCAAGGTGACTTACAGCAGTGGGAGGGAATTCTGTACTGAACAAAAATGCCTTGACTCAGACAGCTTCCTAAAACGTCAGTTTTTGGTTGTTGTCTTCATTTTGGAAATCTGGTGAGTTTTGGCTAGCGCTTAGAAAAGGTACAACACTGTCTACAGAGCTGCTTGGCTGCTCAGTACTGACCATTGCATTTTAAGTGCAGAGGGGGTATTCAACCAACCTGACAAAGCAGTTGAGATGAATAAAACATGCATCCTGGCAATCCATCCGTCAGTGAAATCCAAATTCTGCTGAATTTACAGTTCATATTGTTGCTAATTTTATGATGTAGATGCTTGTCCACAGGGAATTGGATTGAAAGAGGCAAATCACTTGCTGCAGATGCTGACAGGGCTGTGCACAGGAGCTCCACCAGCCTCTGCTGGATTGGGTTTTGTGGCTGTATCCAATGATGCTGCTTCATGAGGAAGAATGAGTTTTAAATAGGTAGCAGTGAAGATCTGTGCATCCTACTTAAAGCCACTTAGGTAATCGTAGCAAGAATGCAGGCTAAGAAGATCCATGCCCCAGAAAGACTTGCACAAAGATACTGAGGAAAACCTTGCCTACTATTTCTGCTCCTGTTACTGACTCCTACTCGTAATTACACAGTGCCTTAAAATGGGCCTGCTACTGTAATAAGTGATGTTCTTATATTTCCTTTTATTCAGGGGAGTAAAAATAGTTCACTTGGCTCATGGGCTTTATTTAACTGAGCACTAATGCAGAGTTGTGTCGCAATATATTGCAGAAACAGCAGTTCCTTTGTATCACTCCTATAGAGCTTTCTTCTCTCTACTGGCAAACAGTAAGTACGATTGGGATCCGAATAAATGATGTGATAAAAGGCCTGATGGTACCTCCTAAAAGCAAACTGCTGCTCATTAAATTAAATGATGATGATGATTCTTAATGGACTCGTGAATGCTCTGCAGCCCATTTGGATACAAATAAGGAAGTCTAGGAACACGAGACCTTGCCACAGTATACTTACTGCACTTACTTCTGTACGTACTGGGATTGTAAAGTAGGTACAAAGGGTGTTTTGCTAGATGGCATGTAATTATAAACACAGAGCTGGTGCTCTACCAGCAAAGAAGGCTCCGCTGTGAAAGCTCAGTTAGGTGGAAACCCAAAGCTACCTTAGGCTTTTTCACTTTGCCTTTTAAATGAACTGCTTTTAGAGCATTACATGTACCATAATTGAAGAAGTAATCATTGTAAACTTGAAGCAGATTTATGTGCAGCTCTCAAATTGTCTCTATTGATGCTAAATTAGCTCTTTCAGTTCTGGGTATTTGACCGTGTTCTCCTTGCCTCTTAATACAGTTTGTCTACAAAAAGCTCATGTTTGGTGCAGAGCTTATTTAGTCTTGGGAGAATTTTTCATTCTTCCTCTTTCCCCAACTTTGAAGAAGAACCAAAACTCTAACAAAGCAATGTGAAACTGAAGCAATCTTTGCGATTTCCTTTAATTGAAAACTTCTGCCATTATGAAAATCGTGGCTAGCAATTAAGGGAATGTGACAGCTTTGCCAGTCGTTACGTAAATACTGGAGAGCACTGGGCTTCCTACTGTCATTAGCTGCAGCGAATACAATGGAGCTATACACAGGAGCAAGCACTACTCTGATAATAAATGTTTGCATTTCCAATTAGGGCTGAACTGTTGTGGCATTTCCCCCTCAGTCTAATTGAGGCTCTTGGGTGGCTTCACCCGCGAATGATGCTTGTGTTGTCTCCTTGCGTTTTAGTTTCCCAGTGAGGAAAGAGCTGAACTCCCAACTCCTAAGACCAGCAGTTTCCTCTTTGCACGTCTCTGTCTTGGTGTCTCTTCTCCTTAGAAAAACTCACCTTTTACAGATTATGCAAACTTTCTGCTCTTTACATACTGTGGCTTTTTGCTAACCGCTGCATTATGGTGTCCTCTGTGTGTGGGATGTTGTTGGCTTGACCTGACAATTTTCTGGTTTTCTGACATATTTCTTAGCCCCACCCCTGTTGCTAAATGTCAGATGGCAGATCTGCATTTGACAAGGTGCGGTTTTTGCAAATACCTACATGTATTTAAAACATGAATACGTTGTACTAGGAATTAATCCACATTAGGGGATAGCAGGGCTTAATTCTGAGCCCAGTGCTCTATGTTCATCTTCTGGATTGGAAACTTTTGGATGGAAAAATGATTAATGATTCAGCTGCTTTCGGTTACCATTGCTGCTAATGTGCAGTTTGGACTTAGAGCCGAGTAACTTCGGTGGTGAGTAGCAGGGGTGTGTTTAACTGCATGTGTTAATATATTTTCTTTATGCTACATCTAGTCATTTCCTCCGGAACACAGATTTCCTCCAGGAAACACGCTTATATGGGCTTTGGGTATGCTTTAACATAAGAGGCCTTTATTTTTCCCACCCTGCTAAGCAAGCTCTAACTCTAGTCGCTACTTTGACTTGGGTGGTTGCAGCTCTCTGCCTTCCTGCAAGCAAAAGTGGAACCGAAGCCAAGGCTGCTCTGTACTGTGCTGGAAAAGGGAGCCTGTCCTGACATCTGCAACGGGGAACTTGCGTGTTAAGGCATGTAGCTGGGGGAGGGGAGATGGCACTTCTGGAGATGAAGAAACAAGGAGGATGATTTGTGGACTGAGAGCTTTTAAAAATGATACTCTTGGTTCCTTCTGTCTCAGCTCAGATTTTCTTCTTCTTTTTTTAAAATATGGATGCAATTTATTTCTCTTGGGCGGTTTAAAAGCTCTGTTGGAATGGGGTAAGTGCTCAAAATGAGCAGGCTGCTACCCAGGGAGAGGAACAGCCAGAGCTAGTCTCTGCAGCTCTCAAAGCATGAGCTACCCACCCAGAACACAAGGTGAGTTCATCCTGCGCTCCAGGTACTTGTGCATAGCTAGCGTTGATTGTGACATGGTTATTTGGCAGTTCCTCGTGAAACAACCAAAGCTAGGGCGAAACATGGCAATTTAGCTGGCATTGCCCATCTGCAGTTTTGGATTCGAGCCTAAGCTGGTGGAAAGGGCTTGACCTGCCTTGGTGCTACAGAAACCCTCTCTGTGTCTGGGTTACTGGCAGAGCAGTCATGCATGGGCCCACACCGTGGAAGCTGGCGAAAGCTGGGCCTTGATTATTTAAATAATTAAAAAAAAAAATTACAGAAAGAAGCTTCTTTAACTTGAGTGAAAGGAGAACTCTGCTCTGTTGCTAGGAATCGAGCGGTTATAATTAGTCTGTTCTTCTTTAGAAGCGTATTTGTGCGGTGTGATGGGTTAGTGTGTATATCTGTCCAGGAAGAGATTTTACTGCTCTCCTGCCCAGAGTAGTGCCCACTGTGCTGGTGTCCCTGTCCTCCTGCAAACTACGGGCTTGAGAATCCCACCCAGCAGTTCTTGCGTTTAGCCCAAACAGTTGGGGTCATATTAAAGGCTTTTTTTTTTTTTTTTTAAAAGGACCCTCAAGTCTCCGTGACTTGGAATTTTAAAAGCCAACAGTCTTCCAGCATTGCTGTTGGGTTGTAACTGGTCAGTCATCCTGGATGTCTAGCACTATGGAAATAAGGCTGGCAGTGGGGCAAGAGGGCAAGCAGCAGGTGGTCATCTGCCATGAGTGTCTCCCTTCCTCTCCTCACACCCACCCACTCTGGCCGTAGCAGTGGGTACATTCTCTTCTAGACTTATTTTTAGTATTTATTTTTGGTGATTATTGTTTTATTTCATTTAGTGGTTTCATCTGCATCTCTAGGTGTTGGCAGCACCTGCAAGGGTCTAACAGGTAAATTCTAAAGACAGATGAACAAATGTTGCTGTTTTCATAAAGTTCTAATAAGTAATTACAAAACCTTGGTGCTTTTTTTTAAATTCACATGTAAATGTGGGGTCTGGGCTGATGCACTGATGGCCCTTAACTTTTTTTTTGGTTTAATTGGAACACTTGCACAGCACTCAGATGTGGGGTAACTGGCTGGGGAGACAGCTAGATGCTACAGTTTCTGGTTTGGTGTTTTGGTTTTTTTTTAATCACCTCTAAATGTGAAAATCAGTCTGTCCTCCCTCAGGGTGTGTGTATTGCTGCTGCCCTTTTCCATGACAGTATGTGTCCCAGATCCCATCTGCTGTCGGGAGGAGGAAAAGGACACCTCTTGCCTTTTTTTTCAGGTGAAATGTTTCCTTCAGTTTGAGACTGTGTTTGAGACTTAGTCCCATGTAAAGTAATAAAGAAAAAATGAAGGAGTGTTTTTTTCATCCTATGTCAAAACCTAGCTGGTAAACTCTGCTGTTAATTTTCTGCTGGGATTTGGATGAAAGCGTGACACATGGGGAGGGAATCTGCTGCTTGCAGTGTGTTTGAGCAAAGCAGGGGACAACTGTGCTCCTACCTGCTGAGGTGGTACAAGGGGGAAGAAGAAGGAGATTTTAACTGTGTGTGTGCACGAACAATCTCTAGCCATGGGGTAGAAGGGTGCAGGGATACTGGTGCAGAGGTAAAACCCCTGTTCTAATCAGGATTGCCTCAATTAAAGGTCAGGACTCCTTCTGCCTTTTATGTGGGCAAGACACACTTTCCTCACCCTGGCAACAACAGAAAAATAGCATCTTGGAAAAACGTGAGATTCCCTTCTGGTAGTAGGCAGAGAGGGATAAACAGTTGCTGAGCATCTCCCTCCCCCCTTTTCTTGTTTAATATAGTTTATTCATCTGTAAGTTGTAGTGAGTAACTTACAGCTACTGTCTTGCCAGACTGCATGAATTATAGATGGCTCTTTTATGAGTTTTCGTGTTGACACCAGCAATTAGTATGCATTGGACATAGTTATCTTTATGGCATCTACTGTAGCGTAGGTTTCAGCTCCTCTGACTTTTTAATTGCTTTCTGTTTTAGCAATCAGTCATCTGCCTGTCTTGCTAAGGAATGCAAAGAAAAAACAACCAGCTTGATAGAAACTTAGAGTTTAGCATGGAGCAGCAGGTTGGAAATGATGTGGTTTACCAGAAGGGAAAATGGCATAAATAGAGGATCTTTGTTCTCTCTCTCTCTCTTTTTTTTTTTTTTTTTTGCTTCCTTTCGTGTGTGTGTTACACACAGTAGTGCCAGAAGGCTCTGCATATGTTGGAGTCCCACTCTGCTAGATGAACGGCTCGGGAACCTGTGCCTGTATTACAGGAAAACTACAGGCATGAACTACATGATGTTGAGCCGTATCTGCGTCACACAGATCAGCAGACCTGCATGGATCTTTGCATGTCTGTGTACTCTGAACTCTTGGACACAACTGTTGGTACCTGTGGGTGCTGTCTCCTGCTCAGTGCCTCCGCTTGCTCTGTCTTGAGC
Source organism: Ibycter americanus (assembly GCA_035590275.1). Taxonomy (NCBI): domain Eukaryota; kingdom Metazoa; phylum Chordata; class Aves; order Falconiformes; family Falconidae; genus Ibycter; species Ibycter americanus. The sequence continues at coordinate 3,925,134 of JAVJGI010000014.1, read as the reverse complement.
TGCCAGGTGGTTTCCTGAGCCTCTCGTCCCCTTGTGCGTGGTTGTCTGTCACTCCTTCCTGTCTGCAGAAGTGTTCTGGAGGTGTGAAAGGAGCGTTTGTCAGGTCTGCTGTTCGACTCCGTTGAGGCTGATGTAATTTAATTTAGCTAATGGGCTTCAAATATTGATGGGGAGAGGGGCAGGGAGCATTTAAAGGCCACTGTAACTTGACTTATGGCAGTCGCAAGTTGCAGTACATAATAAAACTTTTCATAAGTACTGTGTGCTGAGACCACTCAAACTTTCAGTACTCCCAAATGACTCTAGAAACAGTAGTCCTACATCATGGTTATGCCTTCCTAGTGGTGTCTGTGGGGTTTGGTTTGGGTGCTGGTATTTTAATACGTAGTAGTGGAGAATAATTGTGTCTGCAGCTAAAATGTATTCCCTCCTCTGACTCCGGTTGAAAAGTTCATGTGCTGTTTCATTGCTTCCACGGCTCGCTTAATCATGCCATGGAAACATAAGATGAATTTCTCCAAGTAGAGTTGTGCTGGTGCGAAGGAAGTAACTTAGTCCGGTGACGCTTTGCATTCCTGTCGGGATGGATCACACCGAGTGACTCAACTCCAGAGGCAGAGTGCTGATATTGCACTGACTGGTGAAACAGTTGCCTGGTGCTTTGAATTTCAGCAGGGCCTTGCACAAGGCGGGTGGTTTAAAGCCTGCTTACATGTGAATCGGCAGGAGATTATTTTAGGAAGAGGAGAATTTGTACAGTCAGCTAGGCTACAGTGAGGGAGGCAGCCGCCCCTGTAACCACTTGCTATGGCTCCGTGTTCCGGGCTCTCAGCTCTGCTGTAAAGCCCCGGAGAGGTGTAATTCTGCCAGAACAGGGTTTCATCCACATGCTTTGAAGCCAACACAAGTTTAAAGTATAATGATGCTGAGTTTGGGGATAGACTGTATCTCTATATCACAGTGGAAGGTCTCATGTAAGCAGGTTTTTGGTTTTCCCTTTAAATGTGTAGTGGGAAAAGGTTTTTGGGAACCTTGTAGGATAGTGTTGCTATTACAGGGGATAACTCCTGTAGAATCAGTCTCTTAATTTTGTGGGTTGAAGGATTTCTCTCACCCCCATCTCCAAACATTAAGTAGCTCTTGTAACTCCGAACGTAAGACTTTGATGAGGAGGAAGGTCTGAGAGCTTGAGCGATGAAGAAGAAAGGAGAGGGTGAACTAGAGGCTTTGCCCACGTGACAGTTACTGTTATCAAAGAGCTGTAAAACAATATTGTTAGTTAAACCATGTAAGTTCTCAGCAGTTACTTGCTCATTCAGGGAATAACATAAGATAAACAAGAGCTTGTACTTGCCAGTGTTTCTAGCCCTGCGGTAAAACTGTATTGTGCTCTCTCCTTTCCAACTGAGGGATTTTGAAAAACCGTCTTGATACTGAAACTGTGAGCAGATGTCCCTGAGGTTTTGCACTGGTGGAACTGAGGGTGAGGATGCTTGACATCGAGGAGTTTGTCTTACGTTTTCATTGTTGTCTTGGTTTTTTTGGTGGGTGGTTTTTTTTTTTGTTTGTTTCTTTCTTTCTTTCTTATGTTTGTTATCCTTCCCCCAACACTAGGCCAGTCTCTGCCTGTAATCTGGGGGATGGTGGTGGTGGATGTCTTCCTCTTCTCACTTCTTTTTCTCCAGCCTGCGTTGCTGCTCTCTTCTCTTCCTTGTACTGCCCTTCGGTCTGAAGTTGCATCCGTTCCCCAATACAGTAAACTTTACTCTGTCCCCTGCTTAGCCCTGTGCCTCTGACAGCAGGTAGCAAGGACTGATTCTCACCTACTTCCATCTCTGCTTGGTGGGAGAGGGACCCAGCAATGAGGCAGTCTCCCCTGCCATCTCAGCCATGCCTGCGGCTCCAGGAAGACTGGCTGGTGGGGGGAATCTTTGGGTGCACCTTTATTCAAACCCCTTGGGGGGGTAAACCAGGGTGTTAGAGCTGCAAATGCGGTGCCCACTCCTGGGGTGGGCTGTTTGGCAGGCGCAGAGCTGCTAACGTTAATTTTCCTTCTGCTTCCTTATTTGCGGCATATTCCTACCACCCTCCCGGCAAATAATCTCGTGGTTAAATAAGCATCAATGCAAAGAATGCAGCTCTTATGTGGCACTTCTGCTTATGTTCCGCGTTTTAGTGGTGCCAGTTCAGTACCAACCGCTGCCACTGCAATGTGCAAAGCCCGTCAGTAAGGCCTCCGTATCTTCATGTCACACAAAGTTATGTGTGCAGCAGTGGCTGCCAAGTTTACTGGTTGGGTTTTAGTTTAGGCTTTTTTTTCCCCCTCTGCTTATACAAGGAGAGTAGTTGTTTGCACCGCTTCACGGCTGGCACTCCAGCTGTCGCTTAGTTCTGCTCCGTTTTATACTGGAGAATGGCATGAGGCTAAAGCATGAGTGATGGGAGATGCACAGGGCACGTGCCAGAACACGCCCAGACAAATGCACAGCAAATTTCCCCCTACCCCTCCCGAACGCCCAGACTGTCCCACCGTTAAAATCAATACTCCACATGCTAGTCTGTCATTTAAAATTCCATTGCATAGTTGTGTTGGGAGAAAGCGGGACTGGGGTCAAACCTCTTCCAAAGCTCCTTGTGTGTGAAGGCTTGTCCAAAGCCTTACGGGCTGTGCAGTGCTGCCAGCCCTCCCGTTGAAGAGCAAGTGTGAAGAAATTGGGAACCAAACAAGTGGAGGAGAAGGTGGAGCTGCAGACCAGTGACAGCTTGGTGGGATGACAGCTGCAGAACCGCTGCTTCCAGCAAAGCCCTAACATGTTGCTGCTGAGTGCCTTCTGCAGGCATCGTTTGCCTTTCTTAGCACCCTGCAGCTTGGGAGCAGTGTGCCCTGGGTCTGCATCTTGCCAGTTAGGCTGAGCATCAGTAGCTTGGCCAAAGAAGACTTTAAAGGCTGGCTGGGTGATGTGTGGTCATAGGACTGTGGTATGGTTGGGGGATCTGTTTGGGGTGTGACCCAGTGTGGTTCCTTTGAGTCCATCCTATGGAAAAGTAGCTCCCTGGAAGCTAGCAGTGACCTTGGCTTTGTAACTGGACTTCTCACTTGTGGAGAGCAAACCACTTTTGACTTTCTGCCACCCAGTAATGAGCAAAGCATCTTCCCTTACTGCTTGTGAAATTCGTAAAGCCATTGCACTGCGTTTCCCACCCAAACAGAAACTGTTCCTGTTTTGGTCTTTGTTCTGCAGTTAACTCCCAACTTTCTTGTAAGAACATAATGCAAACAAATTCCAGTTTCCAGAAGGATCTCGTCGCAGCCAGGCTGTGTCTGGAGTAATGCTGATCTCATTTGGGTGGAACAAACGAGTTGTTGCAGAATAATCTATTACCCTGTTCCAAAGCTTCCGTCTTCAAATCCTCACAGCAGGGATTATTTACTTAAGGATTTATGTGTGTGTTGGGGATCTAGTTTTGTTTGACCCTTCCAACAGAACAAAATGCAGTCAACTTCCCGGCAGTTTGAATTGCGCCTGAAACGTGCCGCTATTGCGGAAAGGCCAGGGCCAGCTTGGGATCAGCAAGGGTCATGGCATTTCATCCGAGGTGACGTGGTGCGGCTCTGTGGCTTCCCAGCCTTCGCTGCCTCCCAACCAGTTCAGCAGCCTTTTAGCAAAGGAGCCTGAGCGGCTGCATCGGAACTCATTGAGTGCAAACTTCAGTCTCTCCACGTCATGCTGTGTTGGAGACCGATACAAACCTTTTGACGTAGTTTTTGGTGGAACTGGTATGGTTCTGAGAGGGTTTATGAGCTTGGCAACTTGTTGGCTCCTCTCGGGCATCCCTGCTCTTTGCTACCTCGTATTTATCACTCCACCTCCCCGCCCTGCGCTTACTATCCATGGTTTGCTTGAGAATTGGCTGTATCTTGAAAGAGGCTTTTCCTAATGATCAATAACTGAAATGCTTGGTTATAGTCATGTTAACAGAAAAAATTTGGAACTTGTGTAGAATTTGTTGTGCTGACGCCGGGTCTGTGTTGATCTGAGGCTACAGGCTGGTCTGCAAATACCTGCCTGCGGGTTTATTTGGCAGTGTGAAATTCCAGTTTACAAAAAATCAAACAAGCCTTCTTATTTCTTTTCTTTTTCCTATTCCTAGTAACGGCCTCCCCAGCTGAAGATGTCTAACAATGGAGTTGAAACAGAAGACAAGCCGCCTGCTCCTCCAATGAGAAATACCAGCACTATGATTGGATCGGGCAGCAAAGATGCTGGGACTTTAAACCACGGCTCAAAACCTTTGCCTCCCAACCCAGAAGAAAAGAAAAGGAAGGACCGATTTTACCGATCTATTTTACCAGGAGATAAAAGTGCGGTATTTTACCTCTTCTTATAAAACTTCTGTCTGAATGTTGCTCCGAATGACCTTAACTGAACACATGATGCTTAGTTGTGGTTTAGGTTTTAGAAAATGTTGTGTATTTGCTTCCCGTACAACTGTCTTGGTCATTTTGGTGTACATAAGGTGCTGGCTGTAGGTCTGTTTTTTTCTATTGAATAATCCTGCCACATTTAATCCATCCTGCATACTCTGTTTTATGCCTTCCCCCCGCCCCCCTTAAACTGTGACAACAGTGTCCCTGAAGACTGGGACTAGCTGTGCCACTTCCCAGCCTGACTTGTCCTTAATGGTCTTGAAAATCAGAAATTTTTGTACCAATTACAAGCTGGCCAATTAAAGCTGGCATTGGCAATTGCTTTGGTGGAGAGCAGGGGGAGGTCTTGTTAGGTTTGTTGTTTTAAACAGCAAATAATTTGAGTTAAGCATGACTAACAGGCCATCTCCTGCTAAGCCTGTCATATGTTACTGCGTGGTCATTTGGTGTGTTTTAGTGTTTGGGTCAGGCATTGTCTACTTGCCGTTAAGAATAATCTGTTACTGCAAATTCTTGCACATTTCATGTGAACTACAAGAATTTTCTGGTGTTATACGGACTGTAACAGATGGAAATGGAGATAGGAACTGTGAACTGTACATGAAATGCTAATTTTTAGGATCAGGATATTTAAAAATCCTCTTTCTCATGAACGTTTTGAAGTAATGTAAGAAGAAAACCACCTCCGTCCCCTAATACATGCTGGTTTCTTTTTATATCTGACCTATTTTTTGGAGTTCCTCTTTCTAATACATCAGCTTTTTGTAGAATCTGCATTGCAATGGTATTTGGACGCTGGGTAACTAAGTCAAGCCCTTGGTATCTTCAACTTCCTGGGCTTCAGGAGGGAGGCTGCCTCCTTAATTTTTGATAGTGAAAAGACTAATGGGAGTGATGGTTTTTCTAATTTAAATAAGCAAAATGTAGGTTTATTTTCTACAAAGTATGGCAGCATTCATTATTATTATTTTTATTATTATTGTTGTTGTTATTATTATCTGATACCTTTGGCAACTTTGAATTGTTCTACAAATGTAGGTTTTTGAATCTGCATCCAGAAAGCCACGAACTCAATCTTAAAAGTTTGCCAGATCCTGCTTAGAACTTGTCACTATGAGTATTAATCCTAAAAAGCTGCGGGAATTTTTTTCTTGGCTTACTTAAGGGAGTGGGGTTTTTAAATCTCTAGGCTCAACAGTTGCAGAGAACAAAGAAATCACCTGAAATTTATAGACGAGTAAAAGAAATGCAACCTGAAATGCTAGTTTGAACTGGATTTTAAAGGAGAGCTGCGAAAGTGAATGGTTCGGGTGAAATCAGCAGACAGACTGCCACTGATTTGAAGATGCCTGTTTTCACTGAAGATTGGCCAGCGTGACAGATGCTGCGAGACACGAGAGATTTTTGTTTAGCCAAGCCCAACAGAGCCTTCTGTTGCCATACACCTGCCCGAACAAGAATGGTTGCTTCTGTCCTCTAATGCCTGTCGAGAAAAAATACCTTTAACACTGTCACCTTCACTTCAGACTGGTTGATTTTCCTCTTAGGAAAGCTTCTTCTAATCCATCATGACAACTGAATTCCTAGTGCCTCCTGCTGCTTAAGCGTTAATGAAATTCCCAGGTGTTCAGATACCTCTCTTTGGCTTGTGCTTGAAATAATTTGGGTGTTCTTTGTTAGTTTGGCTGGACTAAGAGGCGAGTTGTTTTCCGTTTAGTTAGAGGAATGCAATTCTGGGCAAATCCAAGACCTCTGGGTCTTTACCCAGGGAAGCCTGTGATTTGCGTTTAACCTCTGCTGGGGTTGTAAAGAGCCTGTGAAGATCTGAAACGCTCGGCGGTTAATTTTGCCAGCAAATATGGATGTGGGCTTTTATGCTGTAGCCTGAGAGCTGTTGAAGTTGATGCTGTCAATCCTTTTGGAGAAGTGGTAGCTCTTTAGGCAGGGAACAGTACTGGAGCAGGCATGTTACGAAGGATGGGTGGGAAAGATGGTGAAGGGGTTGTGCTTGATGCAAAGGTGCAGCTCAAACACATGGAGTCCTGCTGTGGAGCAGACAACGGACTTGTTGAGAGCTTCTGGGTCCAGATCAGAGGAGAGGCCAACAAGGTGAGGGGGATATCTTGAGGGCATCATTTACAGGTTGCTGGGTCAAGAAGGGCAGTTCTAGCTGAAGATGCTTTGGAAAGTGTCTTTTGCATTGTGCTGCCTCTCTGCATGAACAGAGCTGTGGTGTAAAGGACACATAGGGCGTAAATCCTGGGCCTCATAGGTGTTTGCGTGCTTCCATTGAGCTATGATCCCTTGCCAGGCTGCTCTGAAGGTGTCGTGCTCTGCCTGCAAAATTTAGAATGTAATTTATAGTCCTGAATCTTCTGTCCCAGCCTAAATGCCAGAACTGGTAGTTAAAAAACCTGTCAGTTTTTAAAATAATAAAATTAATAATAAACTAAACACTAGGTGGGTCCTATCCAAGTGGATGTAGAGCTTCGTGACTTGTTGCTTTCAACAAGAGCTGTGAACATCTGAAGTTTCTTGGGCTCAGGGCTCATCAGTGTCCTAGCTGAGAGTATGGATTTGGCTTGAATGTGGCACGTTTAGCTCCTCTGAGCTTCACTGAGCTCACTTGCAGCTTCCTTCCGGAGGGTTTTACCTACAAGGTGACAGTTTGCAGCGCCTGGGAGCCCTTTTTGTGGTGACAGGAGGAGCACTTAATATTACCAGTGGAGAAGACCTTTCTCATCTCCCTATGCTTCGGGCTGGGCTCACAGGCTACTTCATGGTGAGACATTGTGCTTCATAGTTGCAGCCCAAGTTGCCAGAGCATCATAAGGAAACTTTACGGGTGGCTCTTGTAACAGCGTCAAGCATGTGACATTTTGAATGAGAAGGCGGTTAAGGTGTTTGTCAGAATAAGGCCCGCCTACCACCAAGGGCTTTCTTAAGCAGAGATACGATTTATGTTTTGTTTATTTTTTTTAATGTAAGATTCTTGAAGGCTTTTTGCCTCATTGCAATGATAAGATAATCACTGGAGAGGGGGATTAGGTGTTTAGCAAGACTGGGAGTGCCCATCTCTTTAATTCTTCTTATCTTATACCTCCTGCTATGACACAAATATCTGCTACAAAAAGCAGTTATGTTATTAATGGTTTAATATGTTTAGGCTTTTAGATCTGTCAGATTTTGGATCAAAACCTTCTGAAGTTCATTGTCACCTGAGACTGCTGGAGGAAAATCTCGGAGTTTGTGTGCCAGCTTCATGTGGTTCACATGGTGGTGAATTCAGGCTGGGTGCTCTAAAACCCTGAGTATGGCAGGCAGGCAGATTTAAAAAAGGGCACAGAGCAATTATGGTCCCACCTGCTGTAATGTTATTGCTAAGGCAAAGCGATTTTAGCTTAACTTGCGATAGCTGTCCCAAGGAATTATTGAGAGGCAGGGAAAATGCAAGGGATTGAGATGCTGCAGGAAATGGTTGCAGGAAACTAAAGTGATTGGGGGAACATTAACTGCTTCACGGGTATGAAAACAAGATAAAGCCGTAAATGCAGAAGAATCTCTCCCTGTTTCTATATTGCAATGTAGCCATACTGGAACTCTCTCTGTGTTGAATGTGAGCAGAGAGCTGGAGTGTTGATGTGACAGAGGCTGTTATGTTATTTAATCAGTCCCCCCAGAACTGTTCTATTCCTCTGTGTAGATGAGGCTCATTCAGGCCATCACCTCCTGCTTTGGATAAGTTAGCAGTCAGCACTCATCTCCGTTTGCTGTTGAATGGACATTGCAACAGCTGGTTGCAGAGAAGTTTGTTGGGGTTTGGGTGTGCAGCAGGGAGCTCAGGCTGGCTGAATGTAGAAATAAAAAAAACCACCTAAGTGCATATCGACTTCTGGGTAGCAACTTAATACCCTTAAGGTTTTTTAGGGATACATTCAAATCTATTGTGGCAGTTGTCCTGGACCATGTGTGGGTGTGCAGCACTCCTGCACAGTGGTGCCCAATTCCTCACCTGAGTGATGGGCTTCTGGGCTGAGCTGGCACCTTGCTCTTTGGCTTGGAGGAATGGGCTGAGCCTATAGAATATGGTGCCTCTGATGGCTCGCTCTGCATCTCTCTTCCTCTTGCCTTCCATCTACCGCTAGTGCATGCAACTTTTTCTGTATACCTGCTGGATGCAGCTGCTTGTTCCCTTTCTGGCAGGCCTCCATACTGCAGATGCTTACCATCTGCTAACCAGCAGCTGCTTCAGTCTCCTTCTAGCCCCCCCCCGCCCCCGGTGATGGCTCCTCCAGCATGGCAGCTTTCTCTGCTCCATCCCCTTGGCAACTCTGTCGCTATTCTGCAATTCAGCTTCCCCAATCCCCTTTGTTTGAAAGAGGGATCGAAAGCAATCTGTTCCATCTTCATGTCCCAAATCTGATCCTTTTTCTTTCTCCAAAATTACTCTGTGCAGCAGTAACTCTGTAATGACACAGAGAACAGTGCCAGCTCTGGCACTGAAGGGGACAGGATTTGGTCCTTTGGGGTAAGCCGTGACCATCTCTGCACAACTAACCAGCATCTTAAATAATTGCAATACTGAGCATTAGCCTCACAGGTTTCTGAAGTACCCGGGGTTTGGCATTCATGTTGCCAAAAATGCACTGGAGAATGTCAGCCACGAAACAAATTCTGTTTGGCTTTAGATAAAAAAGGTAGCAGGTGGGAAACATAAGTGGTTTAGTCACCTTCTCCTGGCTCTGCTTATTTTATAACTGCAAGCAGCAGCAAATCTGAGTAGAATGTGGTTTGTCCTTAAACTGATCCTGATTTCTTGAATACAGAAATATTAAAAGGAAGGTGGAGTCCTTAATCATCATAAATGTGGATGAATTTAATCCAAGGCATAATAATAATAATAATAATATTGTTTGAAGACCTGACTTTAAAATTTGCAGGGTGCATCTGCTTTGATTTATTTTCTTTCCTGTTTCTTCATGACTTCTGCTCCTCACCTGCCGGATTCTGCCCTCTTGCTCCATGTCTTCAAAGCTTGTTATTAAAACCACATTTAGTTCATTTTGTGAGCAGTAAAATATAAATGGTTTTGCTCATATAAGCTTTTGTAGCAGAAGCACACATGTTAAACTTGGTTTTCTTCATAAACTTTGTTTTGCGGAAACAGGGTGAAGTAAGCAATTTATAAACTGTGCTTGTAGTTAATTTTGTCCCTGTCTTATATATGAAAGGCAAGTGTATATTTAACAGCACATAATTTTTTTTTTTTTAAGTTGATTAAAACAGTGAATAAAAAAATGTGTTCAAAACTGCATGGCTTCCACTTACTGCCACTGAAGTGCTTTTGACTCTGACCTGCATAACTTTGAGTGAATATTTTAGGTAAATAGCTCTTGTACTGCTGAGTCTAGCCCTACCAGTTGATATCTGAGATACCCAAACTATCAGTTTCCTTGTCTTATCCTTGTCCTGCATTACAGGACTTTTATTTCTGTTGTCCACTCGCTGTGGCTGCTCTTAAGTGAGGTAACAGAGTTTTTAAATTTGCTGTTTGTCTGCCCTAGATTGAAATCCTATGACTAGCAAAAAAAAAAGGGGGGGGGGGGGGGGAGGGGATGGGGTGCGGTTGGGTAGGTGTACTGGAACCTATTGGGGAGATTTTAATTCTTGATGGATTTATGGATTTTGTTGTTGTTGTCTCTTCCAGCCAATAAAAAGAAAGAGAAAGAGCGGCCGGAGATCTCCCTCCCTTCAGACTTTGAACACACGATTCATGTGGGGTTTGATGCAGTCACGGGAGAATTCACAGTAAGTGAATCTGGAGGAAAAGAGAACTTTGTGGTTTGGCTTATTGCTGGGAGGAGCCAGGATCCATTAATCTTTTATATAGTAATGCTGGAAAGGCTATTACCATCATCTAGTTTGCACTCTTTTGAAACACATCTGCAGAGGTTACCCACTCATTCCTGCTGAAAGACTGTCGAACTTGGCACATCCCAGGAGCCTGAGCTGCCAGCAAACTTCTCCTTTCCCATTTTTTTGACTGAAGTGGACACCAGAACATGCTATATCTCTCCTCCCTTCCCCTCCCTTCATCTTCTAGAGCTGGATTAGGTCTACGGCGTAGTCTGTGTCCACCAAGTGGGGCTCTGAGAGTTCGCTTTGAGGGGAGACACAGCTGTGCATAACTACTTATGACAGAATATGTATGTGCTGTCTTGAGGCTAAATGTCAATTAAAAAAAAAGCATAAAAGCATCTGACAAGCAAAGTACTATGCAGACAAGAGTTTTAATTCATCATATTATTATTCTTGATCATGAGATGGTATTTCATAGCAGCAGCAGTTTGTGAGCAAGCTGTTTTTACCTGTCTTTAATACGCTGCTTTTTCAGGGGCTTTGCTCCCCTAACCTGAATCATGTGTACAGTTGTGTTTTGCATTTCAGCCTCTAGACTTGCCCACGTTAGCCTAGATGTACCACTGGGGCATTACCTCAGTGCTGTATCCAGCCCTCCTTTTGGACAGGGAGGGTAACTGTTGGTAAAGGATCCCAGTCACTTGCCACTTCATCTACACAGACTGTTATTCTTGCTGGTGATGAAGGGCACGAGTCTGGTTGTACTTCAGGTGTATTTATTTTCTGGCTGAAATGATTGTTCCTGTAATGAAATTCGGAGCTTCATATGTGAAGTTAACACCTCTGCTTTCCCAGCTGCGGTTACAATAGGCACCAAACCACTATTGCCAAAGAACTCTAGGACTGCAAGAAGACTCAAATGATGCTGCATGTCCGTTGCACTAGATGCTATACACTGTGTGCCACTTCTGTAGCCTTTCTTGGATATATGCAAATATGTGTATACCTATGGATAAAGGTTTTTTCTTGCTTGAGGTTCTTACCGAACTGCAGCGTTTGGGCCTGCTCCTTTCTGATTTTTGACTTTTGGTCTTTCAAGGACCTGGGACTCACCCAGAGCCCCGTGAGCAGAGTGGCATTTGCATGTCCACACAAGGAACAAGTGACTTGTAACACAGGCAGTGGCTGGGAAGGTAGTGACCCATCATCTCCTCTCCTCTTTTCTCCCTATTTCCCTCACAGCACAGCATAACTCCATGAACTGTGGCAGAACTGCAGCAGTGGCTGCGTGTGCTATGAGCTACGTTAGGCAAGCTGTGGGCTAACGAGGTATCTGTCCCCACAGGGAATGCCAGAGCAATGGGCACGTTTGCTGCAGACTTCCAACATCACCAAGTCGGAGCAGAAGAAGAACCCCCAGGCAGTGCTGGACGTGTTGGAATTTTACAACTCTAAGAAGATCTCCAACAGCCAGAAGTACATGAGTTTCACAGGTACGTAGTGATTGTCTCATATGGCTGCTTTGTTCAGCTTTCCATTAGTCACTACATGTGGGGATTCTTTCATTTAATCAACAAGTAGATCTGTCTTTTCAAGGAAAATGTGAATGAAATTCTCTGGCTGCTCAAGCACCCCTCTTCCTTTGAAATGCTGTTCTGTTCATCCTGATGCCCAGCATAGCTGCAAAAGAGGTCAATCAATTGGCTAAATCCCCAAAACACATAGGTTTTCTGAGGCTTACAGCCAGCACCTGGAAGGCAGGTCCCAGTGATGAAAACCCTGGAGAAAACAGGCGGCTAAATTTTGCACCAGTTTCAGTTTCCAGCGTGGGTGTGGATGTTGCTTCGTGCATGCTCGGGGTGAGGGTCTCTCTGTTCCCACGTGCCCTGGTTGAGGAATATGCCTCAGCTGTTAGATGCCTGATAACTGCTGGCTGGATTCCTCTAAAAATCAAAGCTGCCAAGGTTTTGTGCGTTCTTGGTATGGATTACCTGCCCACTGGAGGATTCCTGCAACCATTGCTCACTGCTCCTTTTGCCTTGCAACGGTAACTCCTTCCCTTTCTGAATATTAACCACTGTTTTGGTTCTTTTAAGAAGACAGAGCCATGTCACCAGAACTGGTATTAATTAGGAAGGCTCCAGGCAGGAATAAAAGCACAAATCTTCCCCATATATGCCTGGAGAGTCAAACAAGAATCCCACTGGTTGGCTTGTGGGGTCCTCCGTTGCTATTCCAGGAAGTTTAGGTGACTGAGACTGGAACATCTTGCAGGTCTTGGGCTAGCTACAGTGCCTCTGCTGCTGGTTTAACCCATTGAAAATATTTTGTATGTATGGGTGGAGGACAGTCTTCATTCACGTATTGCCCTGGGAGATTCCACTCTCTTGCAGCAGGGATTTGGGCCCGCTGCATTTATCTGCATAATTTTTTACTCTCTATTCCCGTATCTGCTGGGTGTCAGCTTGTTCTGGGGAGCTGGTGGTAATGCCTAGGTTTAGGAGTAGCCCTTTTTCCTGCCCCTTCCGAAGGGATCTTGTCCCTTTCTCCTCTCCCCACTGCTGCTGCGTTTACAATTCATAATGGCATTACTTTCTGTCTCTTTCAGATAAATCAACAGAGGATTACAATTCATCGAATACGTTGGTAAGCCTTATATTCATGTTCTGCCTCGAGCTTGGGGATTTAAAATCTTGCGTGTGAACTTTTAGTTTGCGTAGTGTTTTAAAATCAGAACTATATATATTTGTATAGTGCATACAGGTTTATAAAAACAGGCATGCTCCTTTCAATTTGTTTTCAGCTGCAGGAGAATCATGTAGGCAGAAGTAGCTTTTGTTAGTTAATAGAAATTAGTGAATTAATGAATAGAATAGTTTGGTGGGTTTTTTTTTCATAGAAGTCAACCTGTTCCTGAACCTAGAATTTTATAACCACTCTGCTGTCAGGTTTTATGTCTCTGTAAATATCTGTGATATAAAAAAGTTTAATTACTAACCTGCAAGGTCTGATTGACCCAAACTAATGTTGATTAGTGTTGATTAACCAAACTAATCATCAGCAGAAAAGGAAATAAAAGGTTCTCCTCCTCTCTGCTTGACCTTTATTCTGTCCTTACTGGAGCAGGCGCTGCTCCCATTTTGCTCTGTTAGGAGACACAGTATGTTTCTGTATGTGCATGTGAAATGGAAGAAACAAAACTTTCAATTTAAGATGATTCATAAAACCCCACAACTCCCTCATCTCTTGTTTTCTCACTGCCGTGCCATTATCTAGGGTTGGCTTGTTCTGTTCCCTCCGGAGGCAGCATATTCAGATCTGACTGTTTCAGACTCTCTCCGAAAAGAAAAAGAGAACATTTCTGCCATTGTTCATTATTACATGTCATGGTACATCTATCCTCAGGAGTTTAGAATATCTGAGGCTGTTGGATTTTAAAGTAAAACCTGAGAAAAGCAGTACTTATCAGTCTACTGAGATAGCCTGATGTTTTTGAAAGACACTGGGTAACCTTTAATTTTGGGGATATTCAGGGAATTCCCAGTACATAGGTGGTTTTTCTTGTTGCTTTTAAGAGGCTAAGCTTTTGCGTTATGTCAAGTGCGCTTTAGCAATTATGTGTCAGGGTGCTGATGACTTCAAGTATTTTAGGTTCAGTGAAATACTACATTGTTTTCCCCCTCTTTCAGAAAAAACTTAATTTTAATATTTTTTTTTTCACCTGCCACTCTTGGGGAACTGATGATGCACAAGCAGAACTGGTCTGTCAGGTTGAGGAAGTTTATTTTGAAATGTTTGTACCATAAAGGATGCCATGAAGTTCAAATCCAGTTTCAAATTTAAAAGGTTAAAAGTGACTTTGATTTCTAATCACAGTATTGCAAAAATATCCAGATACTTTTTTTTTTTATAAAAAAATCCTTGTTCCTATTTTCCATAAAATTTTCTCTCTGAAAGCAATTTTTAAAGGGATTTGAAAAGACTTTTCCAGATTCTGCTGCCAGAATCTCTCATTACTTAATTCTCAGTCACAATACCAAAGATGATGTTAACTTGACCTCCCAGCTTTTAGAGAAAACGTTAAGGTTTTGATGTAAATTAAAACATTTAAAGACTGAAATCTCCAATCTGCATGATCAGGGTTTGAAGCAAGCAGCAAAATGAAAGAGGGAACGTAAATAGGGACAGATATTTCCAAACACAGATGGTGGCCCTAGAATTGCTGTGTCTGCCGTGTGGGTGTTGGGAAGGCAACGAGAGCGCCCAGGTGCGTCTCAGGTCCTTGGAAAGAGGATTGCCATCACGCAGGCAGATGACAAGCACTGTCTGAACGGTTGCATCAGGCAGTGCTGGACTGCCCCTCCATTTCCCACGAAGGCTCAGGATCCTTGGGGTTTGAATTTTTCAGATATTGTCACTTGCTCGCCTGTTCTGATTATTGTTTGTCTGCACGCACTTCAGTGCAGCCTCTCTTAAAAGCTCAATCCAGTGTTCGTGATTTTGTTCATAACAAGCAACTGGTTTTTTTAGTTTTGCTCTTTCTGTAACCACATGCAGAATGTGAAGACTGTCTCAGAGACCCCTGCAGTGCCCTCAGTGTCTGAAGATGAAGATGATGAAGATGATGCAGCCCCACCCCCCGTGATAGCTCCGCGACCTGAACACACAAAATCTGTGAGCAGAAATACTTCTTTCAGCCCCTGCTGCTGCAGTCACACTCAGGTCTTGACTGTGACCCCTCATCCACGCTTCAGGGTGTGCTGCTGAGCCCTTCTTGGGAGCAAGAGGGAGGAGGTGGGAGCCATTCCTTCTGGCAGAGCACCTCTGTGTTATTACCTGCCTAGTTGGGCTGGGGGGACCAGAGAGCCTTTGCTTAGTGACATTAATTGTTAACAAAGTAGGTATAGAAACACATCCCTGACAGCAACAATAACAAGATGAATAGAAGTGTTTAAGTCTTCACCTGACTTGCATCTTTTTCTCAACAAAATTAGATATACACCCGCTCTGTGATAGATCCTATTCCTCCTCCTACCAGAGATGTGGCCACCTCTCCTATTTCTTCTCCTTCGGAAAACAGCACAACAGCGTCTGACATGCTGGTTAGGAACACGGAGAAACAAAAGAAAAAGCCAAAAATGTCAGATGAAGAGATCTTGGAAAAATTAAGTATGTCCTTTTTTTTGTTTTTGTTGTTTTTGATTAAATTCCAAGTCCTGCTGTGTTGATTTCCCAAAATGTTACTAAGCTGAAATGTTTTGAAATTCCCATTTTGAGTTCCCTTACTGAAGACATTACCTTGTGACTGTGTGCCAAAAGGGGGCAGACATAAAGGAGGAGGGAGCATAAATGTAAGCTGAGCACCTGTGATGCCAAGTGAAATCCCTAGGGAGTTACAGATCCTTGGTCTTTGCGAAGCAAACCCTGAATAAGTAACATCATCTTAACTATGAAGTCTGAGATTGTTCCACATTATGATATTATGTAGCTCTGGGGCGTGGATGATTATATTGTAACGTTAGACATAAGCTGTCAAAAAGACTGAGAGAAAAATTGTCGCAGCACTACAAAACTACCAGGCTGCAACAAGGCTTTTACCATCCTGTACGAGCCCTCTCATGCCTCGGCACCACCATCAGTCCCACACAAGGTCTCAAAGGTTCATCTACTGTCCATGCTGTTTCTTCATCCTCTTCAGGCAAGTCCACCCTGCTTCTTGCCTCTCTCCTACATCCAGGGCTCCTCTACATCTGCTGCCTGTCTTCACCTGGTACTCTTTCTCTTCTGGACTCCTCAGTGCTATTTAGCTACTTAGCAGGAACAAGCCACAGCTGTACATTATCCACACCAGCCAACCCACTGCCCCTGAAGCAAACCCACAACTGTATATTATCAATGTTAATTAACCCTCTACAATTCCTCTACAAAAAATGAATGCATCCCCAAATTCACTTTCCACAGTACTATGGTGTAAAGTGACTTGATTATTTTTTAGTGCCTTAATGTTGTTGTGGTACCCAAATTAGCGATTGTTTCTGAGAAAAATTTGTGTGTCTCTGTTGTGTCCTAGTGTCTTTAACAGTCCCTACCTTCAGTTCAAGTGCTCCTCTGCTGCCTGGTATTTTTGGATTAAGCTGTGGCATATCCAACAGCTGAACCAGCTGTTCTGTGCAATTGATTGTTTTTTGATTGATCCTCAGCCTGGGCCAGTTTTTATTAGGGTAGAGCACTTCTAATTCTTTGAAGTACTAATCCTGTATTAATTACATACATGCCTTGCTTGTCAGTTGATGTAAATTGTGTTAGCACCTCTACAGTCAGGCTGGTCTCCTTGGCTGAGGGCATACCCCTAAAGGTCAGTATTTTAGGAGGCCAAGGCTAGTAGCTAGATGAGGGAAAACTTAATCTGAGGGTGTAGCTTAAAAAAAAAAAAAAAAAAAAAAAAAAAAAAAAAAAAGGCACCTGAGTACCTCATTCCTCTGCATAAAGTGTAAATTGAATTGATGCCATGTTAACTGTAACTGCTATTGGAAAACTCATACCCATTGTTTCAAAGCAGTGATTTCACTCACTTAATTAGCGGGACCTTTGTATCATTAAGGATTCAAGCCATTTTTGTGACCAGGTAGGGCAAGCGGGGACTGTGGCAGGAAAGAAGTGCTATTCTAATACAAATACACTCCTGTAAAGAAGAGAAATGCAAGAGGTACTCTTAGGAGAGCTGGGAGGCAGATGTGCCTTCTGACACCTTGCTTGCTCCAGCAAGTGGTATTCAGTGCTGAACTGATTCTTTAGCACTGAGGGATTTCATGACAAATATATGGGGGTGGGTGGGTGGGTCTGAAATTCAGTGGCTGCTGTTAGGTGCCAGCTTCTAGATGTGGACTAGTCAGAAACACGCAATGAAGTTTTAATCCTGTTGTAAACTGATGAGTTGTGCAAAGACATGCAACTTTTTAATGTTTTGGTTTGACATGTAAATAAAATGACTAAAATCTTAAAGCACACATATATTTACACATACTGAAGATGTGCAAAGCTTAAAAGGAAGCTGATAAATCTCCACCTCTTAGCATTAACACAGCATTGGTACAGACATTAATGAATCCTTGCCTGACTTTTTGGAAGGTAGGAAACATTACCCCATTTTACAGATAAGAGCATTAAACAGGGCAAGACTGGCAACTGCCTCTGTCACTGCAGCACTCTGTCCTATCACTGCCTTGGTGAAGCACTTGGCTGTCTTGCAGTCTGAGCTTGTAGCCTGTGTTAGGCTTTGAGGGAAGGTTTACGAACATTTGTCCAGAAATACATGTCCTCAGGGCAGACAGCATTGCTTCTGTAATTGCACGGTGGGTTTTATGTAGTCAGATTTCTCTCCCCACCCTCCTCTCCAAACATGGGCCGTATTGCCTTCCTTTACCTCTGTCTGCCCTAAACTCTGTGGGTTTGGCCACTCTCCAGTGGTATCTGAAAATAGCCTGCTCTTACCCTGCTCACTACTGGATTTCTTGGCCTAATGACCATGAGCAGTTTCTTTGCCAATATGCATCTGTGTCGGCTCAGCCCTATACCCCTGTGAAACCAGCACCATGTGTTGGCAGCTCGAGTGACTTGCAAACACCAGCTGGGATGCAGCTCTGCATCCCTTCGGTCCTGTTAGCCACCCTGGTGCTGTCAGAGGGGAGACTCACTCCCAGCTGAGCTCTAGGAATTGTTGGCTCTGATCTCTTCAACCTACAAAGGGTATCATTTCTGCCTGTTGTAAGGGGTGTTATGAGTTATCAGTTAATGTTTGAGGGAGTGTTGAGCTTCAGTGATACTTTTCCAGTTTACCCCTTGGCATCTCTCCATGCTGTTTGCGGGGCTCCAGCGCATCTGTGCAGCCTGCCCGCTGCCTGCTCTTGCGCTGAGAGCTCCCTCCCCTCCTACAGAAAACATTGTGTTCCTCGTGGGTACCAAATCCACCTTGAGCGTGAGCGGCCCCTCACCACCCTGTGCTGCAGAACACCAGGCAAAGTGTTTTTTCCCCTCTGAGGAATACAGTAATGTGCTTTCTTCTGGCTGAACAGCCACGTTAGGGGAGAATGAGCCGAGATTGCCTTGGGTTGCTCTCTAAAACCAGAGCAATGCTGCAGTCGCCTGGTAACTGCCGCTAAAACTGACTTCTGGATTCCTAGAAGAGCAGCTCAGCATTGCCCAGGCCAGGCCAGGGGAGGTTTGGCTCTGAAGGGTCTCTCCAGCTTCCCTCCTCAGTCTTACAACCCAGTCATTGGGTCAATAATAGCTACAGTCGTGCCGGTACGGAAACATCGCAAATACTTTTTCCTGCCAGAAATTGTTGTGGTGTAAGGAAATCTTTGGCTAGATTTGCAACAGGCTGTTGGCTCTAAGGTGAATGAGGTCCTGGCCTCCAAATTCCAAGGGCATTGCAGTGCAGGGGCATCTTATATCATCCAGTGAGTTGAAGCTGGGGGTGACTTTTAAGTTGCGGCTTTCCAGCAAATAGTTGTATTTACATGCGTGAGGGCCATATGTCCCCATCCTGTGCCAAGCCGTGTGCAGCCGCTGGCTGCTAGTGAAGATTAAGCACGTTGAATGTCTGTGTTCCACCATTTCTGAAGGGAAATACCTGTGAGAGGGGAATGTCACAGCTGGTACGTGTGTAAATAACTGAGGACTTCCCTAGTGTTTGTGTGCCTCTGGATTTCTGATGAAGCGGTTCACAAGGCTCGGCAGAGCCTGCTGCGGCCATGGGCCTGCTCTTAAAGCACAGTTGGTTCTTACAGCTGTACAAAAAAAGTACTTATAACATCCTCTTGGGTGTTTTGTTTTTTTTCCTCTTTTGTAGGAAGTATTGTGAGTGTGGGCGATCCAAAAAAGAAGTACACGTGTTTTGAGAAGATTGGACAAGGGTTAGTATACGAGTCTTCTCTGTCCTTATGCTAAGAAGGAAGTGCTGAAACCAGGCTAAGTTAGTTTGCTGGAAAAGCTGTTGGTGATGCTTTGGAGAGTTTATTTTGTTTGGTTATTTTTTTGTTTTCTTTTGTTGGTTTTTTTTCTTATTTATTTATTGATTATTGTTGTTTTGGTAGGTTCCACCTCTCCAGCTCTTCTCCCTTTCCTGGCAAAGTCTTGAGTCACAGGGACTGGAGGTTTTTTTTGTGCAATTCTGTGTTAATATAAGAAAATATGTCATTAGATGATCAGGTTACTAAATATAGCTGCAAGCAGGGAAGGAATTGCTCATTTTCAGTATGCAAGACAGTCTTCAAATTGCAGATTTGCTTGCTGAATCAGCTCTCCTTCATGTGGGTGTTGTGCGCCTCTTGGCAGGGTAGGGGGAAGCAGGGGCTGTGGGAGAGGCTGTAGGGGGGCAGATCAGTCCAGATCGCTGAGATCTGCTGTCAACTCCGTGTGCTGAGGCTCAGACTCCTGTTTCCCTCACTACAAATGCCACATTTGTTTGCTTCAGCTGATCCTATCTGCTCTGTGATGATGTTGGGCAGCGTGCAAGCCAGGTTAGTGCAGTCATGCCAGTTTAAACGGGGTCAACTCATGGTCCTACAAGCTGTGCTAAGTTGCTGGTTTAGCAGGAGGAGTTTGGATGACCACAGTGTCCCTTATTAGGGGCTTTGTTCCCCATAAATTCTGTGGCTTTTGCTCCAACAGCAGTCTTGGCTCAGGAATATTTCAGATGATATTTACCACTGGAATTATTGCATGAAAAGGAATGGGACTGAGAGCACTTCAGAGGGACAGGTGGGAAAGGGCATGTGTTAAGCTCTCAGTCTTGCTATAAGCCACTAATAAATGTTGGTTTGTTGTGTTTGTGTGGTTTTTTTGTGGTTCTTTTTTTAGAGCCTCAGGTACAGTTTACACAGCAATGGATGTAGCTACAGGACAGGAGGTAAGTGCTGCCAGAATACTACAGCAGTGGATTTTTGGATTGTGTCCCTAAAAGTTTGGGTTGATGCTACAAAATAAAGACTGTCTTTCAGGGGTTCATGACATCTTCTTTTTAATGAGGTATTTATTTACTTACTAATGAGGCATGGTTGAGTGGTCTGAACAGAGAGCTGGATAAGATGATTTCCCAAGTTTTGATTCCTGAATCCTCTCATATTTGTAAAGAGTCTTTCTGTGACCACAAAGGCTAGAAGCAAACATTCGGACTGGACAGTCCCTCAGCAGAAGTTTATATCTTCATCCCCAAGACTCCTGCCTGTCCCCATTTAAACTCTTTTATATGCCCTCTGCTCCTTTGCTTCCTACACTTGTACTAGTTGACTTGCATAGAAATAATTCCTCTCCCACTCTTTGCCCACTTGCTTTCTGCCCTTGAATTAAGAGACAAGGAATGGCTGTCTGTCTGCACCCCTGCTCAGCCCCGAATACTGAAAGGTGCCCTGCGTATTGCCTGTGAGCATAATGAACTAGTATTGACGGATACACAGCATCTGTGGAAACCATTATTGCTAGGTGGAGGATTTTTAAAGAGGAGAGTGTATGCATTATTCCAAACATATTTATGGAAGTCTGCAGCAATGCATGGCGCGTGTCTACTTTGCATTTGTACAATGTCAGGGTTATCAGCCAGTAAATTTCAGAATTGTGCTTTTTACTGAAACTCCTTTACCCCCTTTTCCAGTTCTGGAAGAATTAATACAGTTTAATTGCAGCCTCTGAGGAAGAGGTGTTGCATTTGTTTTGAAGCAATGAAAAATTTTTTAGGAGGAGGAACTCCTTTCATGGTTTTCTGCTTGCTTTCTGGACCATTTCAGGGACTCTTGTGTGAATATTAGAACACTTGTATTACAACAGACTTTTAAATTGTTCCCATTACACTAGTGTGATCAGGCCCTGGTTTTTTAAATTTGCAGTTGGGATTGCTGTAACCTTGGCACGCTGTTGACGTGTTCCTTTCTGTGAATTGTGCTGCTACCAATCCTTCCAGCTCAGGAGCTCAGTGAACAGCAAGGCATTTTGGAAGCACTGGAGGGAAACTCCTTGATTTTGCACTGTAACCCCTTGGGCAGCTCCCAGGGTTAGGAAGATTTTCACTGATGATGGGGCTCTAGTATAACTGCAGCTGTTTATTTTGTATCCTAATGCATGGGACAGTCTTAAATAGGGAAAATGCCCCCATATGTGCTTGGACCATGGACCTACCTCTGAACAGGAGTGAAGAAGTACAGGACCCTCTTTGAAGCTCTTTCAGTATTGGCCTGGGATTTCTTTCTCTGCATCCGATGCCTTCCCTCTCCATCTTTCATTCTCCTCTCTGGTCTTACGCAAAGAGCAGCACAGCGTTTGTGTTTTTGTCTTCTTTAAGTGCTGTTTGGCAGCCCTTGTGCATACTGTGGGAAAACAGCATGGTGTGTGTCTGTTCTTGCCTTCTCATGTCTTGGGATTTTTCTATAGTCTCCCCTGCTATACTACCAAAATGCTAATTGTATCTGTCTGTATTGGCACTCTGTGGCTTGTTTCTTTTAATCCTTGCTTTTATGAGCTGGAGGTATTGGCTCCCCTCCATTCGCCTAGGCCTCTTTCTCTGCAAGGAGCAGTTTTGTAAAGATACAATTACTTTTCATTCCCTTTGCCTAAATATTGTACCAAATAAGAGTTGGGTTGTAGCATCTATGGAAGTGTGTCTGCCTCCTGCTGTGCTGAGTAGTTCTACTGATCTGAAGGCTTCTCTGAGGGCCAGGTGGTCTCATGAAGTACTGTTCGTGTGGAGAGTTCAACATAAGAGTTAAAAACATGTTGTACCCTCCTGCTTTCTGCATATATACATGCAGAGTAGGTATCCCGAAGCAGACAGAAAGCTACTAAGCCAAAGGGCTACAACTGGCAAATCCATCCCTGTTGCCCTTAACAGGACATATCCCTTATGCCTGGGGATAAAGCTGAATCCGATGCACTTATTTTCAGCTTTTTATCTAAAAACTGTTCCTTCTTTCCCCCAGGTCTTGCTGTGACAGAAAGAAACAGAATTACCACCTTGAAGTACTAAGCTTAGGCTACCTTATTTACCCCCTCCATGCATGGCGAACCTGCTGTAGATTTCTAGAAGCAGAAATTTGCATGGGAGCAGAAAAAAACACTAAAGAGCTTCTTCCAGAAACATCCATCCAAAATAAAATTAATAAGATTCCTTTAAGAAATAAAAAGTTGTTGACATATTGGTCCATACTAGGGTAAAGGGGATCTCTTCCTTGTTACCAAGAAGCTGTAGATGGAGACTGCTATCCAACTGTGACATAAAGGTCCAGTATGAAAATAGTAATTCCCCCGTGTACTTTTGGGCATTAAGTATCCTCCAGTATGTGTGGAAATGGAGTGGCTGCAGGAACTCACAGAGTTAGTAAACGGCTGAGCAACCTGTGATGAAAAAGTGTTTTCCCGCTTCATGTGAATGTGGGACTAAAATAATCGACATGGTACTGGCTGTTTTCTGGGGGACTGCTGTAATAATAATTTACTTGATCTTTCTTCACCGCAGGTTGCAATCAAACAGATGAATTTGCAGCAGCAGCCCAAAAAAGAACTGATTATTAATGAAATCCTTGTGATGAGGGAAAACAAAAACCCCAACATTGTCAACTACTTGGACAGGTATGTCATGATTTGAAGAGTTCACCAAGGGACTCTGGAAAACACTTCCTTGTCACTGTCTTAAGAGATCCTGTCTCAGCTTAACGCAGGTATAGGACAACCTTGTGTTGCTTAATGCACGTGGCAGTGTTGGGGGGTGGGTGGCTTGGTGTTCTCCCTCCATATCCAAGGAGAAACAGGTGTCTGAATCGGTATTAATGGGGTACGTAGGCTCTCTTTAGAGATGTTGGCAGCAAAGGCATTAGTAGCAGTATGCTGTCGGGACTCCATTTTTCAGCGCTCTCCTTTGCCAAATTGGACACAACAAACAGTTTCCTTCCTGCTGCTAGAGGAGAAACAGAGGTGGTTTGCACTGTGTTATTTGTATTTGCTTTCCTCTTCCTCTTCATTCTGCTTCCACTGAGCAATGCTGACATTCTGGTTGCGGAGGAGCAAACTTCTTCCAGAGTGCGATGGTACATCTCGTCCCTGTGACTGTCCACTGAGGATTTTTGCACAGTAGCTAACAGCGGCAAGGGTGAATGACGCGCAACACATAACCAAGTGAGGCTGCTTTCTTGTGGGTGTGAATAAGGGAGGAAAGGATACCTAGTACAGACATAAGAACTCTTCGGAAGACAGAGGGAACAGGGTTATTCCTTGCTCAGAACTGGGCTTTGTGGGCTCATACATGTGCTGTGGCACTTCTGCTCAGCCTTGGATATGTTACATCCATATGAGACAGGTGCTCCTTGAATCCTTGCTTCTCCTTACTGCAGGAGCAGCGCCTAATAACTTACGTACAGACCTGCTCTGCTTGTTCTTGAGCTGATGTCCCTTGGACTATGACAATAACAGAGCAAAAGCAAGCAGCACAGTGGCTGCTGTGTTGCATGTAAACTATTTTTTAAATAGTTTAAATAGTTTTTAAATATGTAGCTGTGAAAGTTCTGGTCAGTATAGCACAAGGCAGTAAAATGTCCAAGTCTGCAAACAAACGTGGCTGTGAGAGCTCTTCCCTGCAGGATGTTAATGCTTGTACATAAGGGCGATGGTAGCATTGCCACCATCATCAGCTGTTTGGAGGCTGACTGCTTTGGAAAGAGCAACTGGTAAAATGTGCTTCTTTGGGGGAAGGGAGCTGCCTCTGAAAGTGCAAGACATTCTTGCATCTCCCCTGTTTGAGTTCCAGGAGACAGTCACAAGCTGTCAACATTGAAATCTGGGGCATACTGAAAGCCCAACAGGCAAAAAGCATTGCGTGGTGGCTTGAGTTCACCATCAACATAACATGGGTGCCTTGTGTCAAGCCTGTGTCATTCATCTTACGTTACAGATATAGCTAGTTTCAGTCGAGCTGCAGCAGGATTTTCAGTCTGCTGCGCTGAACGTTAGAATCTAGTCCTGATGAACTACAAGTTTGGCTTATTGTAGAGTAAAGAATGCCTAGATAGGGTGAGCTGCAGGCTTTAATCTTGGCAGCTTTTTTTTTTTTTTTAAGGTGCAATGGAGGGATGTGACCTAGAATCTCTTTTGGAAATCTGAGAGACTATCTGCACACTTGTTTGCTCTGCATGTATATAAAAATCTTATCAGCTGCTTCTTTAACAGGTTTCTTTAACAGGCTTTTAATGTCTTGCCCATAAAAAGTACTTCTTGTATGCTGCAGCATTGGCTGTGATGCTGAATTTATATGGTGTGGTGTCCTATGCGTAGCTGTAAAGAGCTACTTTGTTGAAGGGACAGAAAGTGTGCTCCTGAAACTTTGTGAAAGCGAGTGTGTACGCAGGAGAGTGATGCTGGGCAGGCAAAGAGCAGAAGGATATTACCTGTGTAAAATTAAACAAGCGGTAAAGAAGATCTAAGGCTTGTGTCTGGGCTGAAACTGTTTATTTCTCCTGGCTGATTAGAGGCTTTGTTTCAGCAAAACTGTTTGAGAGACGTTTTTCTCATTTAGAGGAGCATCTCCTGAGTACATGCGCTTGCCTTGTCTAGCCAGTACACCCTAAGTGTAGGGTAGCTGTGCGCATCTTGCTGTCTTGGTCAAACTTCCAGCAACCAAAGTTGCTGCTTTTGTCCTCCACTTTCTCTCACTAATCTTTTTCGGAGGAATTAGCTTTTTTTTGAGTGCTGCAAATGGACAGAGCGGCAACTAAGATGAACATGGGGTTTCTTGTGCCAATTATGCCACTTCAGCTTTGCAACTGCAGGATGCTGTTGCTGGGGAGGTGCGTCCCTCTTGCCTGGCGTAATGTGCCTGTTCACTTCCTGAGTGCTGAATAAATCTGATACTTGAATGCCGCTTGCTGGCTTCTGCCTACTGCCGTCGCAAAAAGAACTACGAGGAAGGATGCGCCTGCCACTGTGGGACCTGGTTTCTTTTTTGTGGTTCTGTTTTTGACAGTGTTTCCCCTTCTGAGTCCCTGATGTGAGCTGCAAGATAGTCATTGGTATAAACCAGCTGTCTTGCTTCTCTTTGCCTCAGCTCCTGCTCTTGTGCAAGGGTTTCCTTGCTTTATCCTCTCCTACCTGCATGGCCTACTTGCTTGTGGTTAAGACAGCTTTTCTGCCACAGTGTAAGCGGCCAGCATTGCACAAAGATGTGCTGTGACATTTGAGATAGTGACGTGGCCTAATTCGGCTGTACTTAGGAGCTGAATTTAGTATCCTGTGCAGAGAAGCAGCCGCTTGCGCTGAGTTACCTTCTGGAGGTGCCAGTTTCTTGCTGCTGCGTTAAAGAGCCCTGTTTCCAAACTCAGCCATCTAAGCAGAGGCATCAGATGCCCAGTGTCAGGCAAAGCAAACTCCTGCCCTTCGAATTCTTTCTTTCTGAAGAACTCTCCTTAACCTGATACAACCCACAAATCCTCACTTGAAGTGGTTGCCACTGCTACCTTCACCCAACCCCAAACTCAACTAGGGCTGCAAGCTCAGTGAATAAAGCTGAAGACGTATGACAGTTGTGCTACAAGAAAACATGGATTTCTTTCCAGGCTAACTTTGTGTCCGCATGTTGGAGGCATGTTACTGGTGCAGAAATCTGTAACAAATGATCTTGCGCTTCTGGGCAAAACCAAATTTTATGAAGTTTATCAGTAAGAAAGGGCTATGACTGACTGGTGTGTGTTTGTGATAGGAAGGGCTTGCTGGACACCTTTCTAAGGTATCTAAGTGGGAGCTGAGGAACACCTTACAGGAGCAGACATTACCTGCTCTTGCAGATGGATGAAGAGAAGCAGCTGTAGATCGGCTCCTTCTTCTTCAAAGACTTTCATCAGCTTGTTTTTACTGCCAGCCTTGTTTCGGAAGATGACTGTAGGTGACAAGGTGCAACACCGTACTATGCCTGACATCATATGGAAAGCAGTACGTAGGTGTGTGGACTTCCTGGTGGTATCTCCAGAACTGCTGAGGGTGTGATTTTGAGTCATGCCTGCAGTAGGCAGCTCAGTGACTAAAACAGACGTCTGCTGTGGCAAGAGAGTGAAAAGATCCCTGAGATGGTACCACCCCGTCTTCTGAAATGACATTTGCCTGGTGGCAGCTGGCAGGGAGCCACTGTTAAGTCCACCTCCCTGCATGTTATGCCAAATCTATCAATTATTGAGGTGTCTGGGGCTTGGCACATGCCTTTGGCTGCTCATGGCACAGCTTTGGTTCACAGCGTGGTTCTTGGCTCGCTCCATCCCTTTTGGCTGTGGAGAGATACCAGCTTGTTACCAGCATGTGCCACCTGAGATTGTCATGCTGGAGCAGTGGAGCCCATTCTGCCCCAATCCTTACAGTCAAGTGGATTTGGGCTGCAGAGGGTGCTGTTGGCAATGAAGGGAAGTGGTGTGATGTCCAGGGTGACTGATTTCTTGAGAGGGCTCTGATAAAATCTGGAGAGAGCCTGGCAGAAGTGATGAAGAAGTAGCCACAGCTTTGGGGCAGGAAGGAAGGGTGTTGGATGGAGCAGCTTTCAAAACGCATTATTAGAAGGTAGATGACCCACAGAGTTGACAGGAGTGCTTCTGAAAGCAATTCTGCTGCTCCTCCCTCTCTCCAAGGGGCTGCTGTGCAGGTGATACTGCTTTTGCTGGGGTCTGTGATGCCAGGGGAAAAACGCCTGTGCATCAGCTTCTGTTCCATAGTGGAGCTGGAGACCTGTCTGCTCTGGGAGTGTAGCCCTGAGCCTTTGGGCTCTGTGTCCTGAAAGAAACTCCCTGCTCTTATCTCCCTGCGTGGTCTTCAGTGTCACCAAACCAAGATACTGTCTTTGTCTCTGATATTAAAAGCTCTCCATAACTAATGCTTCTGTCATACAGGTGTAGCTCGGACAACAGTTCTCACTTTTGGGGAGTTTTTTCATCAGCTGGGTGTTGTCAGTATGCCCTTTTGGGGTCAAAGCTCACCCCGTGCCTGCTCCTGTGATGTCTCACACCTCTCTGTCTACTTTCTGTGCCAAGTATAACTCTGGGCTTAATAACTTCTTTCTCCTTCACTGTTGCTTTCTAGCTAATTGTTCCCCAGAACTTGGCCTGCTTTCTGCCTTTGCCCCCTAGCAAATTCACTATTTTTCAGTAGGATCTGTGTTTCAGAGCAAAGCAATCATCTGCTTGATGAACTCTAATGCTAGCAGAAGCTTTTCATTAGATCCTCTGCCCTCGCTCTTGACTTGTTTGTCCACTCACTTTATAAATGGATATGCTGAGAAGGTGGGTTTTCAAGTTTACAAGCTGATGATTCCTTCCTTCGGGAATGTGTCATCCTGATGTGTCTGTCATGGAAGATTGTGTTGATGTTTTTCCTGGTGGGCCCAAAAAGGCAGAAGTGGTGGGTGGTTTGGGTTTGTTGTCTTGTTGGTTTTTTTTTTCAAATGAGTTAATGCTGAAGTCTTCATCCCAGGTCTTCTACTTTGACATGAGCACACACACTCCTAGCTGAGAATAACATCCCACATGGCTGAGAGAACTCACCCTCACCTCAGCTGTCTCCTCTCCATCTTCCTATGGGTCTTTCTGGACAAGATCTGCCCTTTTGGGCTTTCCTCTTTTTATTTTAAGTCTTTAGAGTTACCATTGCATCCAGCATGATGATCTCATTTTGCCCTTTTGAATGGTTCTGAATTTGCCAGACAAAATCTCAAACTAATTTGGTAACGTTAAACAGAATGAGGTGAGTTTCGAATGCGTGATGCTTAAACACACACACACACACACAAAAGAAAAAAAAAGTGTTCTTAGTTGTTCCCAGGCAGCCATCCATTGTGTCACCCATGATCGTCCCTGGGCTGAGGCAAAGTAGGCAGTTGCTTGGGACAGCAGGATGCCAGTAGTAACAAAGCATCCCTCAGCTGCCTCTTCTGATGCCAGAGCCCTCAAAAGCCACGCTGTGTGCCAGATGTCAGGGCTGC
This sequence comes from Ibycter americanus, assembly GCA_035590275.1. Classification (NCBI taxonomy): domain Eukaryota; kingdom Metazoa; phylum Chordata; class Aves; order Falconiformes; family Falconidae; genus Ibycter; species Ibycter americanus. Next base: position 3,896,854 of record JAVJGI010000014.1, on the reverse strand, counting down.
ATGCTTGGACCCCACCCTTGACTAGTTGCACTTCCCCTTCTCTCCCAGCGGCAGCAGTTGTAAGGTGAGGTCTCCATCTTAGTCTGGGCCCTTTCCATGGCAGAAAAATTCAGCCTTGTTTTTACGGCCAGGAAACTTCTAGCCCACTCTCCCATTACCTCTCTCCTTGACTTTCAGCACTCACCCTTCTCTGCTCATTCAGGTTGTGATCAGATCCTTCTGTGTGCAGAAAGTAGCATGAGTACCTGGTGCCCCAGTGCTGTTAAATACACTACTCAAGCCTCATGGTTTCTGTGCATTTCTAAGACAGCTTTAAAACCCAGCGTATTCTGGCTGGGTAAACAGTGTCATGCTCGTATTTGCTGCCTTTAAAATCTGGTTGTGGCTCTTCAGTTACCTTGTAGGAGAAGAGCTGTGGGTGGTCATGGAGTACTTGGCAGGAGGCTCCCTGACAGACGTTGTGACAGAGACCTGCATGGACGAAGGACAAATTGCAGCTGTGTGCCGAGAGGTAAAGCTCTGCTGGTGCTTGGAGGGAGCTGTGATTGGGAAGGGGACATGGGCTTTCCATGACCTGTCACTAGTTCCATAGGAATACCTGTGTCCAGCTTCTGTAATGCGGCAGTCATTCAGAGGATGGATGTCCTCTGGGAGGTTGCAGCATACAGTCCTAATGCAAGCCTTACATATGTTGCCCTAGAGGGAGGACCAGAGTGCAAACTGGGGTCGGAATCCCCTCGGTTATGCCTGTCCTCCAGGTCTTTTGGGACCTCCTAGGACCTGCGGATCCCAGTGGGTTGTATCTGTAGCCCTGCACATACTGAATATATGAAAGACTCTAAGGCACTAAGCCCTTGCTACTCAAAATGCAAGTTGTTAAGAGTCCATTAGTTGGCTAATTGTAACTGGTGAATAATTTCATGCACAGTAAGAATATCTCCCTTCTTTTTTTTCTTTTTTTCCCAGTGTCTTCAAGCTCTGGAATTCCTCCATTCAAACCAAGTTATTCACAGAGACATCAAGAGTGACAACATCCTGCTGGGAATGGATGGCTCTGTCAAACTAAGTATGCAAGGAACATTGCTGGAGATGACTTGAGTTATCAGTCTGGGCCTGTTATCTGCTCTGGACCAGGCCTGTTAGGGAGATGGGTGTTTGAGGTGCTTGATGCTGTGGCAATGAAGAGGCTGTAGAAATACTCCTGGAGGTATTTTTGTGGCATTTGTTTTAATGGAGATTGGCAAGCATGAATCCTTGTGAACTGATAACAGACTCAAATTGAGGTTTGGGGTTCATTTAGCTTTGGACCATCTGTTTTTGTGGACTAAAATAACAGTATTTTAATGCTGCTCTGGTCTAGAAAGCTGGGTTTGAAGGTGTAGGGGCAGAAGCCTTCATTTGTGAGCGATCTCTTCAGTCTGGAAAATACTGCAGGTACTTGGGAGGCAGGGAGAGTGGAGGGAGAATTGAAAACTGTGTAACTCGAAAACATTTAATCTTCCAATGCCAACCCAGGCTGGACTCTAAATGTTGTTTCCTCCTTGTGTTATCACAAGTAATGAAGACCTTGAGACTGTTTTGCTCCTTGGGTGCTAAGGTAGCTTTTGTGCTTGTTGTTGCCCATGCCGAGATAAGTCTGGAAACCAGTGAATGATTATTTTCCATCTATAGCTTTAAAAGAATTGTGCTCCCTTTCTCTTCCTCTCAGTTCTGCTGGCTAGCACCCAACAGGCATAAAGAAATCTATTTTTGTCAGCAGTGACAGCAGATATGACTCAAAATTCACACAGTGCAGATATGCTGAGTAAGAAGGTAGGGGTTTTTTGCACATGATTGCTTTTTAGACTAACGCTGTACTTTGGTACAGTCAGATCTCTGGAGTGTTAGCGATGAATAGCTGATCGGGGCCAAAGTGCTCTGTTCTTATCGAATAACTTCTCTGAGCACAGTATGCAGGTACTGGGCTGTAGTTTAAAGTTAGAGAAGTCCCTGTGGATATGATGCAGTAACCTTCTGGACCTGAGCTGCTTATGTGCTCTGCTGGAAACTTGATCTGTTTATGAACCATATGTCCCTTTCCTGGTTGTTACCCTTGATGAAAACTCAGCTAGGGATCAGTTTAATTTTCATCATTGTGCCTGAAATTAGACCCGTGGTGCCATCGGGGGTCAGGATGGGCAGTGCATCTTGCTGTGTTGATTCTGCTGGGCTCACAAGAACAGAGTTAGTTTTCTTTTGGTATGTCAAATGCAAATAAGACACAGGACCCAGCATTCTTTGTGTGAAGGCTCTCCATCTTTCTGTCTACTCAAAGAAAATAATCAGTATAAAAGTAGGTACTGTAAATTTATTCTGAACACCGTTTGCTCTGTAAAGGAAACCCTGTTTGTGGGATGATGTATCTCCTGGGGAAGTAGTATCTCTGGGACTGAAAATATCACCAGACAATACAGTATGTGGGTTGAGGGGTGCATCTAGATCAGACTATGCGTTAATTTCTGTTTTCACATACCCCGGAGGAATAGTCTTTAGACCATCCATTACACAGTGTATTACACCTGCATAATGCTGCAAACGTGGTCAAGTGTCTCAGCATCCATATACGGTTATTTACTGATCCCCATCGTTCACATAGACAAGGCAGCAGCTCTATCATCCTCATGGCCTCAGTGAGTCAGATTTAGAAACTTGCCTCTCAACACTGTTGTCTTCTGTACTAGCCACAAAACCACTCCTCTTTCACAGCTGCAGCAGCAATGCACCAGGCGGCACAGCAGGGTAACGTGTAATACAGCTCTGGCATCAGTAAGCGTTGTTTTTGGAGAAACTTGCTGATTTCTATGTCTGTTTCTCCCCTGCCCTGCCCCCTTTACTTTTCCAGCTGACTTTGGCTTCTGTGCCCAGATCACTCCTGAGCAGAGCAAACGCAGCACCATGGTGGGGACCCCGTACTGGATGGCACCTGAAGTGGTGACGCGGAAAGCGTATGGGCCCAAAGTGGATATCTGGTCGCTGGGGATAATGGCCATCGAGATGATCGAAGGAGAGCCCCCCTACCTCAATGAGAACCCCCTGAGAGTAAGCGACTATCTTTTGCCCTCAGATCTTCACTAAGATGGGCTCTAAAGGAGGCAGGTGAATCCTCCGGTGCAGTTTCACCACCTGCAGCCCTGTATCTCCTTAGATGTCATAGTGAGAAGACTGAGACAGTTTTAGTTAGAAGCCATAGTTTGCTCTGAGTAGCAGAGATGTGGATTCTTCCTGTGCAGACCCTCTGGTCAGCTCTGATGAGTTAGATCTTGCACCCTCGTGATTTTGATTTCCCACTTTCTGGAGGTGCTGACAGAGGCAGAAGGAATACCTGATGGCACCAAAGCAGCTGACACTTTGAATCCTTGTACCCTATGAGTGGGGAAGAGTTCTCTTTAAATTCAAAATATGACGTTACTATTCTATAAATGGAGCTTTTTCCTACTGGCGGATTGTTCCTCCTTGCATGCTCCAAATAAAGCTACAATCTTAATAAGCTTTTAGACAGGGCTTAAGCCTCCTGATGTCCTTGTTTAGTATTTAATGGAAGGGGAGGTGCTGTCACTTTGTAGGAATGTAACTGCTCTTCATATAAGCCAGGTTTATGGCTTCTCCCACAGCTGCACAGGATGAGGGGATCTAGAAAAATTCTGTTTAACTTTTGTCTCCATCTCTTGCCCTGGAAGTGATTTTTGGGAGAGAAGAGCAGCAGCAAAGAAGAGTGAAAGGAAAGAAACTGGGTGTTGAGTTAAAACAAGGACTAAAACTAGGATGGCTAAGTAACAGTACTTTGGTCTCATTTAACTCTGCCTATGCCAATTCCCAGGCTATCATACTGCTCCCATGGGATGTGCCGAGTGATTTGCTCAAAGGGCCTGCATATTAACAAGTCTCTGACAGATTTCTGTTTCCTTTGAAAATCCATCCAGGAAGTTTCTTGCATGAAATCCTGAAGTGGATGAATTCTGAATTCCTTGATTCTCAGAGAGGGTGTGTGTGTGTGAATGCTTCATCCCCCAAGTAGTAGCAAATCTGCTTGTTTCTGCAAGATGTTAAAAGCTGCTTGAGGGTCTGCTGGACATCTTTTGTAGGAGCCAACTGCATCTTGTATTCACTTCTTCGGCTTTGTGCACTCAAAGTACCAAGAGAAAAAATATCTCCTATTTATTCAGGGGTACCTTCCCATGAGGATATAGTCATTGCATAGTCTAGCACTGGTAGAGTCATGCCAGTTAACTTCCCTATGTAAACATGGTCTGGAATGTTGTTTTTGTCCTCCTAATCCCTTGAGAGGGCTGCAGGATCCAAACCCAGATTATGAGGGCAAAATAATAAAGGATTGGATCCCATCCACATAAAAACAGAGCTGGCAGCTATTCTCTTTGCTGAAACTTAAGCATTGATTAGTCACCCTGATAAGGTGGGAGTTTTTCCTCCCCATTGAACTGTGGGAAGGGAGAGGAGAAATGGGTGTCTCTGAGATGGAATCTAGCCTCCTTAACCTCCCGTTCCTTTGGTGCTCGTTTTTGCTTTAGGCCCTGTATCTCATTGCTACTAATGGGACTCCAGAACTGCAGAATCCAGAAAAGCTTTCATCCATATTCCGAGACTTCTTAAATCGCTGTCTTGAAATGGACGTGGAAAAGAGAGGTTCTGCGAAAGAGCTGCTACAGGTAGGTGATGGGGAATAGGGCTGAATCAATGTAATCGTGCAATCCAGAGTGAAACCAGGCTTATGGTGTGATCTTGTTTGGGGTTTTAAAATACTGCATCAGCTGAAGGCAGAAGCACAGCTAAGGTAACCTACCAGAAAACAAAACAAAAAACAACTCCAAAACCTAAATCTATAATAAAGTGTTAACAGACTACTCCCTTTTTATGCTGTACTTCCTATTAGCAACAGCTGTGCAGTGTCCCTCAAATCATAGCTGTGCCTCAGGCCTGCCAAATGCTGAGCCCCTGTGGCTTAATTCCAGCTTCATCACACAGCTGGCCATGACATCTGTATGTGTTGTCATGGGCTTGCCATGCTTGTTCCAATTTGTACAGCAGGAGGGCTTCTAGCTATCTAGCTCTGGGTGTCTCCCTTCTGGTGGAGGGATCACAAAGCTCTTTGGAATATGCATGCCTTGCGTTAACCCGAGCAGGGACACCTTCCACCAGACCAGGTTGCTCCCAGCCCCGTCGAGCCTGGCCCTGAGCACTGCCAGGGATGGGGCACCCACGCGGCTCTGGGCAGCCTCTGCAAGTGCCTCATCCCACTATTGTTAGTTATTTCACTGAAAACCCAGTGTTGTAGTCTGAACTGCTGGTGAAAGAGGAGGGCCAGTCTGCCAGGCTTTTTACCAGCACGATGAGAGGAGTGGTTCGTGTGTTTCTTCTGTCAAATTTGCCATGGGGGTGCAAAATGTACCTCTTTGTAAAATAAATCTGTGATAGGGGCACTCAGACCTCAACTGTGAGACAGTTCCCATTTTTGTTTTCCTTTCTTTCCACTAGTTTGTCTAGTGGGTTCAGTTTTGGATGCCCTCAGTTGCTGCCTTCTGAGACTGTAATGCAGCATGAATCACTGGCAGAATGGCAGTAGTTGAAGGATCACTTTTTTCCTGGACTTTCCAGCCCCAAAATATCAGAGCCGTAATGTTCTGTTCCTTGGAGCAGGAGAACATTTTGACTGTGACGTTTCTGCCTGTTTTTAGCTACCTTGTAGCCTCTGATATTTTTTTTTTTTTTTTAATGTCTCTTTCCATCTCTGAAACATGTTGCCTTGGGTGATTGATTCCTTCTGATGCTCAGAAGTCCAGTGGGATATAGTTGCTTTTTGTTTTCAGAACAGCTTGTGGACTTGCCCTACATGCCTTTGCCCTCAGGAGAGCTGTATTGATAATCAGTATTGTTTTACTTAACAGAGCACCTTGTATAGGAGACTGACTGAGTGGTTTTGCGTTGCAGTCTCTGTGCTGCTCTCCTAAATTCCAGCTTCTTTGCAAATTTCTAATATCCATAGAAGGCCAAGGTAATGCTTTCACCAGACCTGTGATTACAGGGAAGAAAGAAATGAGAGGTGATGCCTGCAGGAAGCCCTCTGCCTTGTGTTTGAACTGCACAGGTTGTTTTTAGTACACCTTCCTTCCACACACAATTTCACTGTAGATTTTGCAAGACTTTATAATTCCACAGGGCAATTCTCTGAGTTTTGCTTGGTCTTGAACATGTACAAACACTGGAGAATTTAGCATATGTTGGATGCAAATCTGTTCATCGCTTCGGGCGAGTCCTGAAAGTTTGTGGTGGTAACAGACCTTTTGTTTTCACCTGTTCAAAGATTAGAGAGGGTGGTTGGACTTCATATGGGTCTAGGTGCTAGTATTTTGAATAGCTGCCAGACTTGTGGGTCATGTTCTGAAAAATTTTAACCCTTTTTCTTTTTTCTTCTTCCTAGCACCAGTTCCTGAAAATTGCAAAGCCTCTGTCTAGCCTCACTCCTCTGATCATTGCAGCTAAAGAGGCAGCCAAGAACAACCATTAAAGTGGTGGAGTCAACACAGTCATCGTGTCAAGACTTTTAGATGTTCATTTCGGAGACTGAATTACCTGCCCCTGTCCCCATCTGCTCCTTCTTCACAGGGCTGTTCTTAAAACTCTGATCTGCCCTGAAGGGTGTCAGAGTATTGTTCACTGAATGTGGAAGGGCACGCAACAGGGACACTGCTGATCTTGCATAGTGAACAGTCTTTCCATCCTCATCATGGGGGTGAGAGAGGACGAGTATTTTCTATGGTTCAGTAGATCTGCCTGAGAACATCTGAACCTGACCTACACGTAGCAAAGCCAGTTTGTTTTCATATTTCTTACTGTGTTGATTTTTAAAAACAATGTGGAGCCTTAGACCATGTATATCTTAATAAATTAAATCTTTTGCTGGCTGGACTTCTCCTGCTTCTGCCAAGCTGCTATTACACCACTGAGGCTGCTCTGTGCTTTGGATGTCTTGAGGAGGAAAGGAAGCAGGCGGCAGAAACGTGAACAGCTGTAACAACCGAAAGGCGAATGAGGGCATGGATACACATCCCTCCTACAGCCCTGCTCGATGCTTCGAGGGAGCATGGAGAAAGCCTCCGTGTGCTTCCTGCAGCTGTTGAAGAACTTAATTCATGGATGATCTTTTTGCCAAATTGTGTGAACTGGGAGCCCCCCACCCCTTTACTTTCAACTCAACTAGTTAAACAAATCTCAAACATTTCTGATGTTCTAGAAGGTAAACAACAGGAAACATTGACAGCTTGTTTAGGGTTATTTTATCAGCGCTGTGAGGCATCTTGGAGACCCTTGCCCTGTATGATAAAGCAAACAGAGCAATTACTATTATAAAGATAAGATTTGCCTGCAAAATGATGTTGAAAACTCTGTTTCTTAGAGCAAGTCCAATGGAAAACAAACTGATCATGGATGCTGCTTTCTTCTTGGAGACGTGGGGACGTTAATTTTTTTTTTTTTTTTTAAATGGTAATGTTTCCTTTATGCTACTGATTCCTTTGGTTGCTAATAGTCTGTAAAACAACAGGAAACCTGGAACTACTAGAGGGATTGGTTGTAAACACTGGGCTTATGTTCAACTGTATACTGATTTTTAATAAAATGACTGCTGCGTTTCTTAACTTGGGGCTGAGGGAGGATTGGAGAATTCACTGTCACCCGTCAAGTCTGTCAGATGGGATTATTGTCCATGTTGTCCCCGCGTGCTTGAATGTGTTGGATGAAGTAATATAACTCTTACCCCCATCTTCTCTAGTCCTTTGGCATGGCAAGTGGATCTCAAGGGAGTAGCTTTACACGTAGAGAAAATCGACAAATGATCTGTATTGTAACTGAGGGAGCTGCTTTCTCTGTACTGCTTTGGTCATTTATGGGGCGAGTTTAAACCCATTCTGGAATAACCTCTCATCTCTCGCCAAAGCGCTTGTGTTGCGCAGAAACTCATTCTTGCTTCTTGCTGAGACCTGCTGCTGGCTCAGCCCTTTTCTTCCTCCACCTGGGTTGTAATTCAAATATATTTTTCCTATTTGCTCCACAATACGGGACAGCTCTTACAGTAGTTTTACTGGGTGTAGATAGAGTTTGTGAGGTCTTTTGCTTCTGTGGTGCCTTCTCCTGTTCTTTGTGCTCCAGGGGGGTCACTGTTTGACACAAAGCTGAAGTCCGTTGCCAAAATCTGCAGCCTCTCTCCCTTTGTGTATATATATTTAATCTCCTGTAATATTAAGAGTTTCCCCTCGCAAAGATTGTATCCAAGGGTGAATTCCTTGGGCAAAACAGTAAAGCTGCCAGCCTGGAGAGGGATATGATCTGTTGATGAGCTCCTCTGCTTGGAGCTTAGGTGGAGATTGCAAAAAGGGAGGCCACTACACTTGAATAATTCCTTTAGTAAGGGCTTTGTATTTCCTTGAAGACTCAAGATGGCCTACGTGGGAAGAAAGGAATTAGGGGCTAGATCTCAGTTGATCTAGAATCTCATATGGCTCTGGTCTTACAGGATTTGGTAACTTACTTTTTTTGACAACACAGGATTAAATCTGATCTGCAAATGCGTTTAATGTCTCTGATTTTAACTCCCTTCCCCACTCCACCCTCTGCATCCCATTGAGATGAGGACCTTAATGCAGATACACCTTATCTGCAGGCACACGTGTGAGCTTATTTTTCTGCAGCAAGATTTCTGCGAAGTTTCCCCAAAGAAGGTGGAAAAGGTTGTTGGTATGTGTTTAAGTAGCTCTTCTGCATTCTCTGTTGTGTAATGGAAAGGAATCGGCACAAATAACTGTTTATCCCTCCTCTGATGGTAGTGATGTGCTTCTGTCTCATTGACTTCCACGTTGAATTGTTCCTGCCTGGTTTCTCTTAGCTGCTTGAGAGGAGGTTTGCCAAAAGCCTTGCGTTCTCCACCAGGAAGCTGCAAGACTGTGTGTCATCTTGCTCCAGGCTTTTTTTTCTTTCCCCACCAGTGATGGGTGGGAAGAGCAGGCAGCTGCTACAGTGTGCCTGGACCTAGTTTCAAGTTACCAGGCATGTCACATTTCTATGTTCCCAGAAAATTGTAAAAAATTTTGTAACTACCTTAAGCTTAGGAGAATGGGATTATTTTGTTAAGGTTTTTTTCCTGAAATACATCTTTTCCTGCACTTTCTGTCTGTGCATTGCCTGGCATCAGCACCTGTGATAGCTTTCACATGGCCCTTTACAGCATCTTCTTGTCTGCAGAGGGCTCTTAAATAGCGACTCTATGAGTTAAAAATTAACCTCTGGAGCTTATTTTTTCTGAGAACATCTTGACTCTGCTGTGATTTGAAAGCGACTCCAACTACAGAACTTCTTTGGTGGCTTAGCTTTTTTTTTTTTTTTTTTTTTGTTACTTGATGAACGGATTTTCCCCAGTTGAAACCATTTTTAATCC
>JAVJGI010000014.1:3779047-3887273 GCA_035590275.1 Ibycter americanus | reverse complement strand
AGGGAAAAAAAGAAAAAAAAAAAAAAAGAGGAGGAGGGGAAGAGAAACGCCTTAAATGGTCCCTGGAGCTGCGGCTCTGCCCCCGCGGGCCGGGCCCGGGGCAGCGGCTTCCGCGGTGCCCCTCGGCCCCGCGCCCCTCCGCGCACTTTCCGCGCTCGTAGCGGTTTTGCTTCGCGCTCCAGCCGGTGACTGCCAGGCGCCCGGCGGGTGTGCGGTGGGGCAACGGCGCTGGGGAGGGGAGGGAGGGGGCACGGGCCGTTTCTGTACGTGATCTTTAGCTCCAGAGGTGTGGACCTGGAGTCCCTTCGCTTTTTGTCCTTTTAAATTATATATACTATATGTATATATTACCCGCCACTAGCAGGGAAGATCTTTTTCTCCCCCCTCCTTTCCACTCCCAATTTTCCTCTGCATTTAAAGGAGAATTGCCTTGTTTCCTTTTTTTTTTTTTTTTTTTTTTTGTTACTTGATGAACGGATTTGCCCCAGTTGAAACCATTTTTAATCCCAGTCCTTAATTATTTATTTGCCTATTAATATTAAAGTCTCTCTTCTATATGAGAACATAAAATACTTCATTTTTTGAGTATACTTTCAGAAAACTGGCTTCTTTTTTGAGGGATCTCAAGCAATCTTATACTAGAAATGATAGAACATGCTACAGCTTACAAAGGGGCAAGAGGCTAAAACTCATCTTCTTTTCCAAAACACAGAAGATTGTCTTATGTAAGAAGCAACTAGTAGCTTCGACAAGATGCTTCCTATATTTCAAGATTGGGCATTGATTTGTATTACTTCAGCTGTAGGGATTTTTTAAACAAACAATTAGTTCAGCAGGGCCAAGAGTTTGTGTGTGAAGGGTATGCTGAGCCCGTGTACCTTGCAAAAGGCAGGTTGTGATGCTGAGCGTGAGGACCCTGGGCAGGGATGGAGGGGATGGTAGAACTTGCTAGTTTAGCTGCAACAGGGATCGCACACCTTTAGCCATCCCTAAAATGCCTTAACTGAGTGGACGTGTTTTTAAAGGGCATAAATCTGGCTGAGGAGTCCTTACTCTGGACAGGCATTACGCTCCTACCAAACTGTGTTCCCCTTTTAAACAAAAGGGGTGCATGCTTTTCTCCAGCAAGGAGGCTTCTTGAGAAGGGTTTCCATGGAGACACTTACTTGACTCGAACGATCTGGTTAGGGCTTGAGAAGAGGCTTGGGGGATAAACACCACATCCACACAAAAGCCACTATTTTGCAAAGCAACCGGGATTGCTGCAGTGTTTTGTTTCCAACTTGGTGCCCCTTTCCAGGCACCTGGTTTTGAAAAAGTGGCAAAAAAATGTTGCCTGGTCAGGAATGTGAGGTGTGTAAAAGGCTGTTGCTTCTTAGCTGAGATCTCTGTTAGTATCCTAATCCATCTGTCTCTCAAATGCCGCAGGCTGGTGTAAGTAGGGCACATTTGCAGCAAAGAACTGTGCAAGAACGGACTGCAGTGGTCTGTAAGCAGGTACTTGCTTCCTTAAAGCCTGCCATCCCTGGCTGACAGTAAAATTGGTCCAGACCAAAGTCCAAGAGTAATACTTGTTTGAACCTCATTCCTAATTAAGAGCTTGCATAATCCATTTGTACAGTGGATGGCATCATCTTCAATGTTAAAATAGTTAAAGGTGAAGTCTGATTCCCCATTTGTCTTGCCACCGTAAAATAGCGAGACTTTTTAATGGCTTCCTAACTGTAATGGAGAGCCTGTAGATGTATTTTGGAGTCGTAAGCCCAACTGGATCAAGCATACGGCTCTTAAGATCTCATCATTTGTTTGATGATGACAGCTCACAACGCTGAAGATGGGATCTTGGAGAAGCAGCTGACAACTTCGACAGAGAATAGCCAACTAACGAAACTGGAATACAGATGGAAGCTGGACAGAAATTGGCTGCCAAAATGGATGCCTGCAGAGAAGTGGTGTGAAGAGCTACAGAAGAAGATGGCGTTGGTCCAAGGGGTGCTGGGGTAGGATGAAGCAAAGGTTAAAATCTCAATGACACAATTGCTGAGGAAATTCAGGGAGTACCACAGCAGCCTGCTGTGTCTCAAGGCTGCTGTCTCTGAAGGAGGAGAGCAGAAAGGAGCCTGGGAAGGGAAAAGGTGCTGGAAGTGGAGACTGGAGCAGCAATATGGCTTTGAGTCACAGCCCGTGCCAAGAGCGCTGGAGCTAACCCAGGAGGTTCACAAAAATGACAAAATTCAGCTGAAAAGGGAAAGTGGGAGCTAGAACGGAGGAGATGGCCTTGATGTGCCAAGGAACTGGAGAGAGAGGCAAGATTTCACGGGTATGTGAAACAGCAGAAGCAAATCTAATGCAGGCTTCTGTGGATGACAAGCAGCTCGTTCCCTCTTGCCTTGCCGCATCAGTGCAGTGTCTGTTCACGCTCAGCACTGCTTTGGGATCGTGTCAGCAGCTGCCGGGCTTTGCTCTCGTGTTCGTAAAGAAGACTTTTTGCTCTGCATCTACTGATTTCTGACTGCAGCTTTCACCTGTGGGCAGATGTCTTTGCATTGTGTCCCACCTGGAAATACAGGGGGTGTTGCCATTTAAAAATCAGCTAGATAATGCATTTCTCTTCATACTGTCTTGGTGTAACTCTCCTGTAGTGCCCAGTTTGTTTAATGTGTGAGGTCAGTTCAGCTGTTTTAAAAATAAAATTGAAACCTTAAATAAAACCGGAATTAATTACTCTGTTTTCCTTCACTTGGTGTTTCAGTGGCCCTTGCAGTGACAGTACAGATGAGTGGGGGTGCTTAAAGAAGGGGTTGTGTTTCTCTGACCTATTTTATATTAATCAGATCTTATTTGATTGAGCAAAGTGACTACACTAAAAGCTGTTGCAGCAAGTGTAATTTTTACGACTTATATTAACTTGTTTGGACATAGTTAATGGCCTGACAAACATCAGTCTGGAAGCAGAATCTAGATCACGGCTTGAGGAGGAAGCGGCTGGTAAGGGACATGGTTGCCTCCTGGGTGCTTGTTTTCTCCCCAGGTAGAGCTTGGTGCCGGAGGCTCCTGGTACCGATGAGGAAATCGGGAGGGTTTGGGATAGGTACCTACAACCACCTTCCCCAGCATCACTTTTTCTTGCATGGTTGGTAGGATGAGGCTGACAACAGGAGCAGGAGTTTATCATCCTACATACTGGTTCGCACAAATGCTTCATTGCAGCAGGGAGCAGGAACACCATTTATTTTGGGAGGACGCCTGTGCCACCACCCCCTCCCTTCTGCAGTTCATCTCCTGCTTATAAAACATCTGACCTGGGTGTTTTTACTCCGAACTCTGAGAAACCAAGGCAGTTCTGAGAGGACTTTCTGAGGTCAGCCTCTGGGGAACGTGGGGGTGCAGAGCAGTGAGGAGCTTTGGCAAGCTCTCGCAGGTTCAGCTGGGTGCTCAGCCAGATTGTAGAGAGGGTGCTGGAAGAAAATGGAACACCTTGAACTGGGGCCTTAACCAACTCGAATAAGGCAATTGATGTTACTTCATAAAATCCCCTCTGCCCAGAACAGATGCTCTAGCTGAAGACTGCTTTCCAACAGCTCTTTTTCAGGAAAGCCAGAGGAGAGACCCATTTCTCTTGTTTTTTGCAAAGATGAGGACCCCCATCACTTGACCAAGAGGAACATCGCAGCCCAACTGGCTGGGATTGCGGTGATGTCGTAGCATCCCATATGGGGTGTCCTTGTCCCATTAGGGAAAGGAAATGTAACTGAGCCACCACCACCTCCTCCTCCTCTGAAGCTTCACAAAGCAGGGTACCAGGAAAACTTACGCTCCTCATAATGTACCCCCAAAAGTGTGCCTAAAAATGCTGCTGGGTTGGTGTTTGGTGGCTCTACCTCCTGCCCTGTGGAGGATGCACAGTCTATTTCTAACTAGCTACCATTTTCCATGGTTTCTGGGAAGAACTTTCTGTCTTGGAGACCTCTTCCCTTGAGATGAACTTGGTTGAATTGCCCAGCAGTTTCTGGGGGTGGGAGATGTTAGACAATGATTTCAAGGCTTTAAGAAATGGTTGGCATTGATTTCAGTGAAGTGCAACCCATCTGAAGGCTCTTCAGAGTCCTAGGGAGCTTTCCGCAAAGGTAATTTATAACAAAATTTAAGCATAAGTAATTACTGGAGGGTTTTTTGATAGTTGAATCAGTTTTGGAGTCTGATAAATAATTCTGAAGATTTCAGCCTTTAACCAAACATCTCTATGAAACTGAGGTCTCAACACATCTCCACTTGGGAAGACCTTAATGAGGTTGGCCCAGACCCAGGTCACCCTTTCAAACCTTGGTGCCTGTCCGTTGCGGGTGCCTTTCTGAGGTCCAAACCGGCAGGACAGGATGTTCGGCAATGCTTTCCTCAGCTGCTTGTGTGTCTGCAAGCAGATTTGTGGTGGCATCTTTTAAATAGAGAAAAGGAAGGACCCACTCAGCTGCATGTGGGAAGGCAGACCCATGGCAAAGGAGATGAGCTTCTGCAGTGGTCCTGGTCAAGGTGTCCTGGCTTCTCTATTCCCAATGCCTCATTTTCTTCCATCTGCATGGGAGGGAAGCCCCAGTGTGGTGATCTCGGAGGGGCATCCTGAGGCTACAGGTGCAATTGCTGGTTTTTCTGTGGCACCTCCTCCAGATCTATAAAGTTTTACTTTCTTCATCCCTAAATTTAGTGCCCTGTCCTCTTAGCTCCTGGTTCACAGAGAGAGGTGATACCTTGCATTAGACCAGCTGATCTACGGGGAGGGAGATGGGGATGAAAGACAGGGGGACCCTCTGGAGAACACACAGCTTCAGGTCTGAGCCAGACACGGCGAACTGGCAGCTAAATCCTAGTGGGAGCTGTTACTCTGCGCGTAACTGCAGGATATTGGTTAATTTGGGAGCGAAATGGGGGAATTAGCAGTAGGAGAAGCAAGACACTGGTAGGTACAACAGAGAAGAGGTGTTCTGTACCACACGCTGCAGGGAAAAAGGCAGCACCCCATGCAGATGATGCTTTTACTGGGTCCCTGGGTCCCTCATTTTTAGCAGCACCCAGAAGGCTTCCAAGTTTCTGTTCCCAAGCTCATCTTTTTGGAGGATCTGTAGCCTGAACACGGTGAGCAGGAGGCTTGCTGGTGCTTTCCTGGCAGATCCTTCCCCATTCCTGGGGCTGTAATGCCCTCTCCCGGCAGCTGCACTGGGGATTCGTTTCCTTTTGCGTTGCTCAGTTTCCATGAGCAACATAAAAAGAAGCTTTTCATGTTTCTTTTGGAGGATGCATGCTCAGGGCAGCTGGCACGCACCAGCAGGGATAAGGAGATGGTCACGACACGGGGTCTGGTGTCCGTTCCCCTGCCATCACCCATGTCCATCTCTGCCCCTCTCTCTTTTTTAAGTTACTATTTACACTTTTGTGGCAAAGCTGTCCCTCCCAGGCCAACGGTCATGTGTAAGCCAGCGAGGACAGGCCCTCTGCTCCCATCACAGCCCAGGTCCCTGATGCTGGGTGCTCTGGGCACATCAACAGGCTGGGTGTTGGCTGGCACCGCCGTGCTTCTCCTGGGTCTGGTGGGGCTTTCTGGCGGGCCAGGTCTGCGCTGATGGGCTGGTTAAGCCTGGTAAGAGGGAAGAGGCATCTCACCGCTGTGCCGTGATGGCTGGCAGGGTTGAGAGAGGCTGTGAGGCACTGCTGAGCAGAGGCTTGTCCCCTCAGAGCACAGCCATGGGTGAAGTGAACCAGGACCTGTCCCTCACCCCACACCTTCTGCCCCAAAACCACTAATTGCATGAATCTGGGGCTAGCAGCTCTTCTAGCAGTCAAGGTCAGGGCTGTCGTGGCCACGTAATGCTGTCCAGGACCTACGTGTGCCCGGATCAAGCTCTGAAGGGCAGTGGGCAGGTAAGAGCCCTCTGGTTTCTCACTGGTGAAGGGCTGGAATACTCAACGGCTTCTCCTGGGGGCTGGACTGGCACAGGAGGGCAATGAGCTGGGGGGCAAACCGCTCCCCCAGCCCCACTCCTTTCCATTCCCCAAGCTCATGGCTGCCTGGATGGTGATCCCCACAGTGGAAAGCATCCACCGCTTTCTTCTATTCTCCACTTGTCCTAAACATGTCAGGCTCTAACCCCACCCCTCACCCAAGGTCTCTGTGTTTTGTAGGCACTACAGAACACCCCAGGCTTTGGGAATGGCCCGAACCAGGAACACTGTAAGTTGTCCCGCCTCCTTTGCCACCATGAATAAGCTGGCAGGGAGGTCCCAGCCTGAGAAGGACCAGGGTGAGGCCAGTGGCAATGCTGGGGCAATGAGAGATGGAGGTGTCCCCACACCAGGCACCATCCAGCTCGGCTTTCCCCTTGCACCAGGGAGGGTGGGCTGGGTGTTCCCAGGCAGGTGCAAGTGCAAGAGCTTTAGCAATGCCACCACCTGCGTCAGTGTGCTGGGGAAGGGCCATTTCATCAATGGTGGCTCCCTCTGGCCAGTGTGGCTCTGCTTGTGTGGGCCACCCACCCATGTGAAAGGTGAGGAACATGTGGGGAAGTCTCTGGGCTCATCCTGGCGATGATAACTGTCACCCAAGAGGCTCCATGGTGACAAAGCTGCAGCACAAGCATCATGGCTTAGGCTGGGAGACATGGGGCACAGCACAGGTTTAAGAGCCTGAGTGGTGAGAAACACCTTTGCTGACCCAAAGCAGAACATCAGCTCAGAGTCCCCACAGAACTCACTGGGGCTCAGGACCATCACACGCTGTGCAGTTCCCTGAAGGGTGACCCATGTGGCTTATAACCCCGGAGTAGCAGGGGACCTTGCTGGGACATCCCAACTGAGGAGCAGCAGGGTGTCCCTACCACCCTGGGGGAGCACCATCAGGGAAGGGGCTAAAGTGGTCCTCCAGATTCACCCACCAAAGGGAGGGTAAGGCAGGAGGAGACAACACAGAGCAGCTGCCCATGCCCTCACGAAACAAAACCCTGGCATGCTTTGCTCCTGACATCCGTCATGGTGCCCCCACACCATTTGCCACATTATATTGCTTAGGTGCAGAAACATTTGGCCAAGGGGTGGTTTCTTGGACCCTCTTCTTCCTCACTGGTCCTTGCATCTGCTTTTCCCCTGTAAGACTCCCTTGGCCCTTGGGGGTAACTCGAGCTGCATCCTCCCAGGTACACTGCAACTCCCTGATTTCTGCCAAGAGCAAAACAATGCTGTTTCATAAAGGACAGCCATAAAATATGGGAGAAGAAGAGCGAGGACCATCCCTACCCCTCTTTATACAGCGCTGTATCAGCCGGTCCACGGTGCTAGCGGCAGCCAGCCCTGCCATGGGAGAGCAGGCAGCGGAGCTGCTGCAGAAACAGCTGTGAAAGACAGAGAGTTTATCGCTGCTGGCCGCTTTGAAGGGTGATGTGAAAGCTCCTGTGGCTGCCCTCCATCCACACAACATGGCTTGTATTTGACCTGGGGGGCACAAATCCATCTGAATCTCCCTTGCTGCCCACCTGAGGGATGCAGCTCACTCAGAAACGATGCTCAGAGCCCCTCTCTGAGCCCCAGGACTCAGGAGAGGAAATTGCCTGGCAATTTTGCGTGCCTGAGTTGATATTTTGAGTTTGAATTCTGACACTTGGGTTAAGTTTTGCACCTGGTAGGTTGCACACTTCAGAAGAAACTGCCAGGTCTTTGGCACATCTCGATGTTTTTTATTCGATGACCATTATTCACGGCCACTGCTGTCACTTGGGAAGGGACAGCAGCATTTCTTGGGAGCACGTGGACTTAAAAATAACTCTGATCAATCCAAGCAGCCTCAGAAATAATGGTGAAGGAGATATCCCAGGATGCAAGAGCAGGGTCAGGCCCTGGCTTCCCTGGAGGCTTGCCAGCATCCTGCAAAAGCTGCTGCTCCCCATTTGCACGGTGCTTCTGCTGTACCCTGAGTTTTGCCACACCAGTGCTTTGTGGCGGAGAGGGCTGATGAAGTCCCTGGTTGTTGATGTTTCAGAGCTGTGTGTCAGAGGGTTCAGGCTGGGAGATGGGGAGAGATATCCCTGCTGCAGCCTCACCCCCCTGGGGCTCAGTGAGAAGCTGGCTGTCATCATCTTCATACTTCGACATGCTGCACATTGTGGCTCTGGAGGCATCTCAGCTCTCTTATGATGGGGCTCGGAGCTGCCCAAGGCCCCTTTCTCCCCCCAGGCCACCCTCTGTGCCTCCACTGACTGACGCTTCTGCTTTTCTGTGGGATACCGCTCGCTGCAAGAGGCAGACGCTGCTCGCCCGTGGCTGTGGGGTCTGTGTCAGCACACTGCCATCCCCCAGGAGGAGTCTGGATCACTTCAGGTCACCTCCTCCTTCTCCTCCCCCAACTCCCTTATCATTCCTGGAAACGCCAACGCCATAAACGGTGCCGTTTCTGTAATTAATCTTGTGGGGACATCGTTACCTGCATGAGTCACCTGCTCTCAAGGCTTTGCAGCAGCTCGTTGTGCAACCGTGGGGCAGGTGGGACAGTGTGCGAGCACAGCCCGGGCAGGGGGACACGCACCGGCCCCTCCCTGCTGCCAAGGCAGGGCATTGCAAGAGGGCAAATGTCCCAGGCTGGGTAGGACTTAGTGTGGGAGGACGTGACCATATGTATTTCCCAACAAAATACTCCATGTTGCGTCTGGCAGCTGGGCAGGGGGACCATCCCCGGCTCCCTGTTTGTGCCATTTCCCCCCTGGTTTTATCTTCTCCTGACACAAACAGAGGGGAAAACGCAGCAGGGTTCAAGGCTGACCTGCCCCACTGATATCCTCGGGGTCGGTTTGTACCTGATATCCTCGGGGTCGGTTTGTAGGGCACTGGTCCCCTGCAGGCATTTTCTTTATGGGCTCATAAACTCCCAGGCTGGGCTCGCCAGTGGCAGGGCTCCAGCGGATCCTCCCTCGCCGCCGCTGCCCGCTGCCGGCAGCGCTGGGGCACCGGGCGAGGGGTCGGCAGTTGAGATAAGCGGGTGAACTCTGAGCTGAAGATACTGAAGCCAGAGCAGCTTCTGCCCGGCTGGTGAGTCCTCTGCCAGGTGTTTACCGAGCAAACCGCAGCGCTGAAGGCTTTGCATCGCTGTACCCAGAAGATGGCAAAAACACGGCGTTGTTTGAGGGCAGAGAATAGGGATATTTGGGATTTTCTTTGCTTGTTAGGCGGTGGGGCTATAGTTGTGGTTTAAATGCCCTTTTTTCATTTTTCAGGGCTCTTCACTGCAGGGAGCTTTTTAGTGCTGACGATGTTGCTCAACCCTGTCCCCTTATCCCCCATATACCCCCTGGAGTTCATCCATGCCATGAGGATACAGCAGCTGGAAGAAAGGCAGCTCCGGCACAGATGACAGTGAAGCCCCTTCAGAGGTGTTTCAGGGAGTGCTGACCTTGCTGCTGGCTTCAAAGACAGAGCAAAGCTCTCAGGCTCTCTGGGCTCTCTGCTGCTCCTCAGACCTGCCAGGCCACCCCCATGCCATGCCTGCCCTGGGCATGGACCTCCAGGACCTTAGCGTGGCCCCGTGATGAAGCTGGGCTCAACACGGCCGCAAATATCTAAGGAGGAAAATCCAGTGGATCAACCCAGGAGATTAAACCTGCAAGGCACCTGGAAAAGCTGCTGTTGTGGCTTTTGTGTCGTCAGTGCCATCAGCATTCTTAATCTCACCCTTTCCTGCCCTATTTATCAGGTTTCCAGGGACCAGACCATAAAGGAGGTAATATTTCTAGATGCTCACACACAATCCCAAGCCTCTTTAGTCCAGCCAGCTGAGCTGAGCTGGGAGACAGTAATAAAATCGGCTGTTTCTACCTTCATACCTTGCGGTTCCCACATTTAGATAATATTCCAATTCCAAAGGGAGATGATGCTATTTTAGGACCTAGTGCTAAATAAGGATTAGCAATACTGCTTTTAAAGTGGAACTCTTATGTGCCTGTTGCTCATCATTAGTTTTCAGAGTGAACCAGGTTATCATCTCTATAGCTCACCTTCTGATCCGCAGGTGGTTTTTTTTTTTGTAATGTAATGAGCTGCCCCAAAAGCTGCTGGGCCATCGTGTCTGCCCTGTTCTTCCCCCCTCTGTCTGCCAGGGCGGTTTGCTCATTTTGCTTTTGAGGGAACCTCTGGTCCGTCTTTTCATCCAACAAGAAAAATCCCAGTGGGAGAGACCGCAGGGCCAAACCCCCTGCCCCAGTGGTGTTTCGTAGCGTGCTGGGGGGCTGGAGGGGGTGTTTCTCTAGCCTGTCATGCAGCGAAGAGGTTTTTAGGAGCAGGAGGAGCTGTGTGAGGCGGTGCAGCTCCCTAACCTGAGAAACTTTACGGTGGGATTTTTGCCTCTCTGAAAGTCCAGGGTGCATTGGAGGTTACAAAATGCAACTGCACAAACTGCTTTTGTTGTATTGACCTGCCCCCTCTCCCCCGCCGAAGGAAGTTATGTCTCTAATAGGATTTAGATATTAAAGCACAAAACTGTGTGAAAAATAAGTAAAATAAGCAGTTTTTGCATCCGGAGTTGCTCAGAAATCTGGTGCAGCGGATTCACGCCTGGGGCTTACGGCTGTGAGAAGCATTTTCACAGAGGGTGTTCAGGAGTTTTAATTCTGAGGGTTGGCGACACCGCCTTTTGCCCAAATCTCCTTTGGGATATTTCCTCGGACCCCTTCCTTTGCCCACCTAATTCTGCTGAGGCAGGATTTGAATACCAGCCTCTCCTGCTCTAGGTGTGAGATGAATGAATCAAGCCCAGGTTCGCCTGCAAGTCCCTGGCACCTCCTGGAGCCATGCTGTGAGCAGCTGCCTGCATCCCATCATGAGATTTTAGTTTTTCCAGCCTTGGGGACTGAATTTATTAAGCCTCCCGTGGCCCCTCCTACCGTGGGAGGGACGGCTCCAGCCGCCTCTCTAATACTGGGTGTCACACAGCGGTGCCACCATTCGGGTCCCAGAGTGTGACAAGCAAAGGACACAGCGACCCAAGTGCGGCAGAAAGCAAAAATAACTCCTCCATGAGCGTCCCGGCGAGGTAAGTTACCTCCTCTCTCTGAATGCTTAAAGATGCTCCTGCCCTGTGAAACGCACCTCTGCCTGCTCTTTCCTGCCTGCCCTAAAAGTTAGCACCGCGGTGGGGGATTTCTTTGACTTTTCCTTTTTTCTTTGGACTTTTGAGTGTGTTGGTTGGGGATGCGACAGCGGGTGTTTGACCTGGCTCAAGCCTGGATTGCAGTGGGAAACAAAGCCTGAAGAGCTGGAGAAGGGGGAGAACCGGTAACAGAAGGGGAGCAAAGGGGGTGATTTGTGAGCGGTGGGTGGTCCTGATGGTTTGCTGGGGAGGAGAAGACACTCGGCAATCTGGCTTCACTCTCGGGGTCCGCACCAGATGAGTTGGCTGTGACCTGTTGAGGGGAGAAATGGGAGCTGGGATGCGATGTGAGCGGTGGGTGGCTGGTGGGGCTGCTGTAGCTGGGGCAGTGGCGGGAGGGAAACAGTGGCCGAGCATTTGCAATTCTTGGGATAAAAGGCTGTTTCCATAGTAAAAGGGAGAAAGGAGCCTCTCTCTTTCTTCCCCTGAGCTTGCCTAGCGTGTGAACAGGGAGGCCAACTCGGGAACAAATAACCCATGAAAGGGTAACATCTGGGAACAGCTGTAAATAATCAGGACCAGGTTGGAAAGGCTGGAAGAAACCCTCTGGTCCATCAATTGCCCCGCCGCTGCACGTCACCCTGGGAGTTTTGATGGATAACTGTTCGGAGCACAGCTCGGTTTGCAGCCGAAAGCAGGATCTGGCCCTGTTGTTATCTGAATTGTTCCACATGATTTGAAGGCATAACCATAATTAGCAGTGAAATGGGGAAATTTTCTCTTCTAGGAAAGTGTGAATTTTCATTCAGGGTCGGGTGCTCAGCTGATATGAACCTGGGAACTGGCACCAGGCCAATTTTGGTGTTGGATAGTGCAAACTTTCATTAGCTGGAGGTCCAGCCTATGGTGTACATCACCTCCTTTTCATTTTTATGCTTTCTTTGGGAATCCTGACCTCACAGTACAACATCTCTCAGGACTTATTCTCCAGCATGTAATACCAGGTGGAAGGGCAAGAGAGAACAGAAATAATTTCCCACAGCTGCTCAAAGCTTTCAAACTACATTAAAAAAAACCAAAACAAAACACAGAAACAGCAACAAAAAGCATAATGCACCATGGGACAAGCTGGATTTTAATTAAAAAATTGTTCTGAATGTGAAGAGAGCCAAAGCTGTCACTTCCTTTCCAATTTAGCTATTGAAATGTTTAAAAGCTGTGCAAGATTTCCAGGGCAGTTTGAAATCTTTGCAGAGAAATACAAAGCTGGGTTTCACAACCAGTCCTGTGACTTCTTTATGCCATGATGTTGGACCAAGGATGTGACTGAATGGTATCTTTGGAGCTTTATGTGTCATTTCTGGTGATGAAAATGCAGTTCTTTAAATTTGGTGGCGGTAGCTTGTTGTGAGACTACCTGCAGCTTCCAAAATGCCTCTGTGCAAGTTGTTACCATACAGTTGTGCTTAGTGTGATAAAGTGTCAGCCAAAATACAAGAGAAAGCATTTTCCGCCCCCCAAGTTTGTGGCCCTTTGACAATGTGCTCTTCATTTCCATGCCGTGTGAGACCCCAGAAGCCCTCCTTCAGCGAACATTTCTCAGTGCGTGCAAATGGCTTCTGAAATTACCGCCCACCAGCTGAGACACGTGTGCTCCAGCCTCCTCACAACGTGGAGCAGATCCTGCCCAGTGGCAAAGTCCCAGCTTGGTGGCTTTGCATGGGGGACGGGCTGGAGGGAGCTCTGCCATGGTTGTTCCCTGCAGACCGAAATGCTCCACACGCGTGCAGCAATAGCCTGGCTTCGCACCGAACCTAAGTCCATGTCTCCTGGGGTATTTTGAAGAAGGAGATCTGTACCTCATCTTGGAGTGACCACCTGTGGTTTGGCTTGTAGGACTGCCCCAGAGACCTCTGTGGTGTGCCATAAATGAGGGTCTTGAGCTACTTTTTAGAAAAGCAGGTAGGATAAGAAGTTGGGAAGATCCTTTGGGCTCCAGATTATACTGGAGGGAAAGAAAGGGAGCCAACCTGGGTAGAGCAGCTTGGAGTCACGACCTGTGATGTACCCTGGACCATGCTGTCATAACAGGATGAGCCCTGAGGGCAGTATGGGCTTTGCTCCGCATCTGCTCCAGCTACGGACACCTTGCACAAGAGCTGAGCAGCTTGCCTGCAGGTGCTCATCTCTTCAGCATCTTGTCCTCTTCCTGTTCTTCATGTGCTGGACGCTGCTCTCCCAGCAGCATTGAAGGAGGACCCATGGCTGACTGCTTTTTGGTGGCTGAGGGGCTGGTATTTTATAAGATCCCGGTAAACAGAAGGTGGCCTTGGGCCATGTTCCCTGTGGCTCTCCCCACCAGCAGGACATTGTCATCTGCTGCATTTCTTGTCCTCTCCAGGAAAAAGGAAGGAAGAAGAAACAGCGGTACTTTAGAGGGTTGGACAGATCGAATGTGCCCATGTCCTGGTTTCATCCTGGTCCTATTGTCTTGTCATTGTTTGCCTTGCAAGTCTTTGTGGTGTGCTCAGGGAAGATGATGTGTTAAGCCTGATGAGGACCTGCTCTCAGGGTCAGGATGGACTCTCCGCGGTCCTGGCCCAGGTCCTTTCTGGTGGCTGGGCAGTTGTAGTCTATGTGAATGTACATGATGCCATAGTAAGAAAGAGATGAGGAACCCTGTCCTGGGACTCATCTTCTGCAGGTTTGGTGCCAAGGGAAGGCTCTTGGGGCCACCACAGTATGCCAACTCTTTTCTTTAGTCAGCACTCACATGGAAAGATGACAAGGACAAGAAGTTAACCGTGATGGTGGTGCTCTATGTAACAGCAGCAGGCAGGGAGTGAGGGCAGGGCTGGGTGAGGGAATCTGTACGTGTATGAATGAATTTGTGGCAGCTGCCTATGGGGGCAGTTTTGGTGTCAATGCCACCGTTGGGTGCAAGAAGAAAGAAGACCATATCTGCAAACAGGGCAGAGCATGGGAGCAGCTCGAAGCATCACTGTACGCCTGCACAGTCAGGCTGGACTCTCATTGCTTACGTAGAGATGGTTTGGAGTCAGTCCCTTCCTTGCTCTCCCGCTTCATTTCCTCTGTTCTCCAACGCAACTGTGAGCAATTCCTTGCTTCTCCAGCCTCCATCTGTTCTAAATAGGCTGGCAGCCCCTGGAAGGTTTTCAATCCCTAAGACTTTTGTACAGCACTGAGCCTCTGTGACAATTACAGGTCTGGTCCTCTCTGCTCCCACCACCCTGCCTGCCACCACCGATTCAGTCAAGCCCTTTCGGCAGCTGCTCTTAATCACTGAACTTATTTGGGAAGGTCTCCAGAACTGGAGAAATAAAAGACACTTTAGAAAAGGGAGGAGGGGGAAAACTGGCAAGAGCAATTCCTTTTTAAAAGACTTCTTATTTCTTAAGATGTACTTGGTACTGATTAACCTTTGCCCCATGATTGCTTTAATTGATTCATGCCTTAAAGCAGACAGAAAGGTTCTGTGGGGTCATGGTGGCTCTCTCCTAAGTGCTCTTTTTCTCTGCAAAGCCTTTAAGAACTTTTTGTTGAGTAAAACCCAGTTCTTGCAAGAAACACAGGTGGATGACACCAAGCCTTTTACCTTCTCCATCCCCCAGATTATCCAGCCCCCATCTTAGTGCTTTACCACTGTGACCTCTTCATTCCCTCCCTGCTGCCAGTTGGCAACCTGCTACCAAGCTGAGCCTGTCCCATATTCCTCTGCAATTCCTCTGTCCCTGTGACGAGGGAGGTGAGATGTAAGTGGCAGGAATCCTTGTTTGGAAAGAGGTGCATGGTGGGCTAGAAGGAAGCAAAACACAATCTATAGGTGAGAAAGGCTTTAACAAAGATCCAGAAAATGTTGTCACCTGGAAGTGCCACCATGGCTGGTGTTAGGAGAACCTATATGGGACATCAGAGGCTCACTGCTGGCTCCTGGCACTGAGCTGGTGCATGTTTGCTGCTGCCAGCTGTAACCACAGAGCCCTCACACCTCAACTCAGGCACAGATGTCCAGGGCTGGCTCCCAGCATCGGTCCTCCTAAACTGAGCAAGGCAAAACTGAGCAGGACAAGGTCATCATGTGCTTTGTGGCGCCTGGCTCTCCCTGACCCTGGGAGACACTTTCATCATACCATTAGCTGATGTCTTCCTGGTCTGAGCTTTTCTAGGGGGGGGTCTTCCAAGTAGCCATGGGCTTCGGTGCCCATACCAAGGCAGCTGGTGAAGCCCAAGGTGTAGAAGTTCCTTGAAGGTGAGCTGGAAGGGTCACAGGGCTGAACTGGGCTCACTGGGTTTGAGTGATGGAATCCCCTTTGTCTTGGACTGGTTTGTGCCCTGGCACTCTGGACATGTGTGGGACGGTTCATCTGGCCTATTTAGACACCTGCCCTTGGATGAGGTGTCCATTTCTCTTTGCTGGCTGTACTGGGAGCTCAGGGTGACCACTCAAACAAGGAGGAGATGAGTCCAACCGCTCTGTCAGGAAGACCAAGGGAGGAATGAAAACACCCACCTCAAGCTCTGCAACTAAATAAATTACTCCCTTCTTCCAAGCTGCTGGGATGTGAGTGCTGTTGGACACAGGTCCATCAGAGATGACTGTGCTGGGTGTCCTGGGCCCTGAGGAGGTCCCTCAAGGGTCCACCCATGGGTTGTCTACACTGATCTTCCTGCCTTGCTAAGCAGATTCCATGGTTTGCACCAGCAGATGGACAAAAATCAAATGAGCTGTACAGTCATCATCTGCTGCTCCTGTCGCGCCGTTGGCACAACCCTAAGTTGGGAAACTGAGGCTGTGGGTGATGGCTCCACTGCGTCCACAAGTTGGTGTTAGATCAGGAGATTTGAGCAAGGATCTTGTGTGTCGACTATCCTTTTGCTCTGAAGTGGGTTCAAAAGCTTTCTGAGATGGCTGATGCAGAAATGTGGCAGTGTTTAATTAGCTAGAAAGGATTTTCCTCTGGGAACAGCAGAACCACATTCTTAGGATGCAAAA
This sequence comes from Ibycter americanus, assembly GCA_035590275.1. Lineage (NCBI taxonomy): Eukaryota > Metazoa > Chordata > Aves > Falconiformes > Falconidae > Ibycter > Ibycter americanus. The sequence continues at coordinate 3,871,143 of JAVJGI010000014.1, read as the reverse complement.
TTGGGCCAGCTCTGATGCATTTGGATACTGTAGATAACTAAACAGAGAAACCTTCAGCTGGTGGCATGAAAAATGTCCTTTCCTCTCTTTTCCTCCCCTCCTTGCAGGGGTGTTTTGCTCCAAGGCTTGAACTTTAACATCAGCAGCTTGGGGGAGGGCCAGTGCTGGGGACTTCGGCGTGGTGGGCATCCAGGGCCCCCGTCCTTTGTCCTGGCTGAATAGCACTCTGCGGAGTTACTGGGCACCGGTATGCGATCTGCAAACCTCTTTTCTTCCCCTCTCTTGGCTGACGGACAAAGTCTGCCCTTGGAGACGATGCTCGCAGCGGTGAGCTACCCTTGGTGGGGCTGTGGGGCCAGAGAGGGTCCCCCACGCTGCGTCCCAATCTCCTTGTCTCCCCTTAACAGCAGGGCACAAAGAGCCGCTTAGGCATTCACAGGAGAAGAGAGGGACCCAAGCCAGGGCATGCTGAATTGCACAAAGTAGGATTTATCTTCAAAGAAATATTTCCCCCCTTTCCGAGATCCTTTTTTTTTTTTTTTTTTCTTTTGTAAGGGATTTATTCCTCCTCCTCCTCCCCCCCCTCCCCCAGGCAGGCTTTGAGCCGTGGAAGCACTTTTTGCCTCCCCACGGTGGCTTTTCAATGGAGGGAGAGCAACTTCTTAGAAAGCCGCAGGCCACCCAGGGGCAAAGCCCAGGGCTGTGCCCCATGCGCTGCACGGGGCTGGGCTGAGCACGCCTGTGCACAGCACCGCTGGTGATGTTGCATTGCCACAAGACTCTTCCCTTATCCTGTTATCCATACTGATGTGTGGGGAGCAGTGTTTCACCCCCAATTGGTCATGTTAAGCCTCTCTTTTCAGGCTTGACCTGGAGGTGTGAGCTCGCTGATGCCCCTGATACCCTTTTTGGGTAAGTAAAATGACACCTAGACATGGACATCTCACTGCTGCTGGCTGGGACCAACACCTGGCTGGGTGGTGGAAGGTCTCCGTGTGGCCACACCTGGGAGGTCGCTGCTCCTGATCCCTTTTGGGGCTCATTTCTGCCTCTGCCCACCTGTACTGCCCAGGGAAAGAGTGCCAGCTTCCCCAAAGAGCTGGCTATCCTTATGGAGGGGAACCCAAGACTGAGCTAAGGAGAGCTATAACCGAAGCTTATGGGTTATATATCAGCTATATGAAGGAGCTCAGGGTCAAAAACAAAGGGAAGGCTCTGCTAATGGGCCTGGCACCAAAGGCGCCAAACCTACCTGTGTGCTGTACCCATTTCTGTGATGCTGGGAAAGTGCCTGTGGACCCAAGAACACTTGGATCAGAGCTTTGTCACACCTACAGCCATGTCAATGCACCCAAGGAAAACAATTCTTGAGAAACACATCATCTGAGCCATTTCATATAGGTGAATATCTACTTTTCGAGAGGGAAAACCTACTGTAGCACCATGAGACCCTTTAAAAAACATGATGGTTTCCACTTGCCTGTTTTTTTAATGAGATTTCTGACGTGCCAGAGTTTTTCAGGCCCTTCCATGGCCAAACTGGACCCTATCCACATTTTAGTGTGGAGGAAAATATGGAAAACAGACATGAAAGTACAAAAATCTTCTGTGTTCGGGTCAGCATTTGATGTTGTAGTGTGGGATTGCTTTGCTATCCTCAGCCAGAATCTCCTCTCTTCCATTACCATCAGTAAAGCTGGCAGCAATTGCTTCTGTCCAGGGCTAGGAGAGCACCCTGCGTTGGACATGGGTCACCCTTTCTTCCCCTTGGGACTGGAGCATCCCTTTCCCCACAGCAGCAAGGGCTGGCAGGCCTCCTGCCCACTCATCTCCTGGACCCTCCATGATGGAGCAGCTGCAGCTTTAGTCCTCGGGACCATGGAGACCCCAGGCTGACAGGGCCTGATGGCCACCAAGCCTGCTGGGCTGGTGGCTGTAGGTGGCCACCTTTTCATGAGTGATGCGGTGGAAGTTTCTAGGACAGGTGGGACTGTTGGGACTTTCCAGAAGGAAGAGGGGGAGGTGCCACATTCTACAAGGATGGTTAGGGTGGGCAAGACCTTCCAGAAGAAAAACGGAGTGGACTGGGAGGAATCTCTTTAGAAAGTAGGTAGTGTGGACCTCTCTACAAAGAAGCAATCGGTCAAAAATAATTTAGACCAGACCCCACTGAACAGCTGTTCGGGGAATAATGTCCCGTTCCCTGTCAAGGGAAAGCTTCCCTAGCTGAAACCATCCCCATCTGTGCCAGACACATGCTTTTGCTTCTTGGAACAGAGGGATGCTGGTGGTGTGCGAACCTCTGCAGAACAGAAACCACTCAGCCCTTTCGGGAAGTTTCTGAGTAATAATAATGGATGAGAATATGCCTGAGCCCAGCCAAAGACGTGGCATTTGTGAGAAGTCTTTCTCCACCCTTTCTTTTTCTTTTTTTTTCCTTCCTTTTTTTTTTCTTTTTCTTTTTTTTCTTCTTTTTTCTGTTAAGCTACTATTCATCAGTTTTATTCAAAACACTCAATTTGCTCCTAGCAGGCGAGAGGGAAAATCTATTGTAGCACCGTGGGACCCTTTTAAAAACATGATGATTTCCCCTTCCCTGTTTCCACACGAAGCTGAAAGCATTTGTATAAAACCCATTGTAAATGCTCTGAGGCTTGGCCAATAATTTCCTGGGCACACATTTGTTAACGTAGTCCGCAAATTGCTTTGAAGATGAAGAAAACCAGCTGTAATTTCTAATGACGATGATTGTGATTAAGCAAGGTTTCTGCAAATGGCTGTGGATAATGAGTCATCCCTGGGGATGGGATGGTGAGGACAAACATGCTCCGAACGTGAGAGGCTATTGAGCGAGATACCTTGAAGGAGTAGAGAGAGACACCAAACAGTTTTTGGGGAGGGTTGGGGTAGAGGAAAAAGTGGTCTGTGCAAACATGTGGTTCAACTTTGGAGCTTTATTTCCTATGATGGTCACTCTGAAACAAAGCCAGGGATTAAGGTGCCTTTTCTACCCAAAATTCTCATGGCCACCATCTGATTTTGTTTTAAGGTGAATAGATCCCACCTTGGAGTGAGGCTTGCTTCACCATGCAGGGGTTTGCGTAGAAACCTGGGGCTGGCAGCAGCATTACCGAACCCATACGAGTCATCCCCAGCCACAGGGGTTCCTCAAGGGCTGGTCAAATTGACCCCACCAAATCGATTGGTTGCCTCAGAAGATCTTGCCTTACAGCATCTGCATGTGATCACAGATGAGGGACTGATGGCTGAGAAGACCACACCACCCGCTTCCAGCACAGCTCCTGCGGGATGTCTGACCTTCAGACCATAGCACAGAGAGTCCTCTGTGATGGGGATAAGTCCCTGTGCAACCCTAACAGATGCAGGATTTCGGCTGTATTCGTAGGTTAATTTGTTTGAAACAAGCTTGATTATTTGTGCCTGTTCAAAGTGTGGTGGCATATTGCCAAACACAGGGCATTAACTTGGGTGGAAACCTCCCCATAGCTTTGTAAACCACATGTTGGAGGTGTAATACAGTGAATGAAATGGAGAAACATTGTTCCTGCAGTTGCAGGAACAGTTATACCTTGCTAACCCCTTCTGCTGCCACATTTGCTTGTTGCTCCCCTTGTTAAGCTCTATCGTTTCTTTGTCCTAACGGCCGTGTTCTTACACCTCAAACCCAACAGCTAATCAGTTGGTGAGAAGTGCTTTGCATGTGTTTGTCCCAGGCTGCACACACTCCCTGGGTTCCCACACAGAAGTAAGGTATAATTAGGGCTTATAAAGAAACCGTTGAAAGTCTTAGCGACAAATTATAATTATCATCTGCCATGGAAAGAGAAGGATACAGAGTGTATTCCCTATCACAGGGAGATTATGACTAGCTTTATTTTATTTGATCCTTTTTCCTTTCCTGTGTTAAACCTCATTAATTCCCTGAAAAGAAACTGAAGGCAGAAGGTGGTGAAATAAAAGGGGACCTATGCTGTGATCCAGAGCCCTGGGCAGACTCGTAGGGTAGAGATGCAGGTTTAAGGGATGCTCTTTGCTGAGCTTTTCTGGCTAGTTCCAAGATCTGTGTACCACTCGTGGTGATGGTGATCAACCAGCAGCTTGCCAGGAGGTTGATTTTACTCCTTTGCATCTGTTGGTGCGATGCTGTGGAAGACTCCTGGGTGGAAGGGCAGGAAACGATGCCACAGAGAGTGGTGGGATGGCACCAGAAATCTCCACGCAAGGGAGCCGAAGGTGCTGGTGAGGCTCAGATCAGGCTCACGACACCTCTTCCCCCTAGCATGGGGTTCACTTTCTCTCCAAATCCCTTGGAAATGGTGGTATGGGCAAGGTGGGCATCACTCCTATCTGCTGCCTTCCTACATCATTAAGATGCTCAGGGCAAGCTGGCCATGCTCAAGTGCTGACAAATTACCATCTCCACGTCCCTCACTTAGGTCCTGGTACCTATGTAATTCTTTTTCCAATTCTCTTCTTGCAGTGGACTGGGAAACATGTTTGTAGCATCTGGAAAGACCCCTGCACCCCCCTGCCCACATGTTGCAGATACTGTATTGGAGAAAGCTGGATACATGTATGGGAAAGGAAAGAAATGTTTAAAAGGAGCCAGGAAAAAGCTATAGGGCAATGCCAAATTTGGCTGCTGTACCTGTTTACTCCTTACAAGATGAATGCCCCAGCTCTATAGCACCAAAAAAGACAAGGGCTTTTCCTCTTTGCCTGTGCACTGGCCTCTCAAGCAAGCTCCTCTTGCAGCACCTTCTGCATTCAGGCTATGTGGCTGAATATGTTTCCTGCTTTTCCACTCCTGCTCCACCCCCCCGGGCTATATCTCATGCTTTTCCTCACTCTCCATCTAGCAGTGGGAAATGAGCAGCCCTGTCCAACCGCCTGCCACTACGGGGACTTTTATCTGCGAGCAAACAAAGTCTCTGTTTGCAAGGGAAAGACCTGAGGTCTCTCGGGTTTATGGAGCTGAAAAACATATGTTACCGCTTTCACGGCTCGCTTGCTAAGGAGTCCTAAACTTTGCTCTCCTACTGATGCATGTTTTCCTGCTTGCTCTTTGCTCCTGCAGCTTTTGCAGTGAATGGATTTGAGTTTGCTGTTTCCCTCTGCGATCCATTCACCTTTGCCTGGTGGAGATGGGCAGGGATTGCAGACAACCTCTAAATTTTAGGAGCGCTGTGCTTCAAATCTGGAGGCAAGCACTGTAAGGCCTCTTGCTACATCCTGGCAATGACTGAACTGCTCCAAATCCTGACGCAGACCTCCTGCCTTTAGGCCTCTGCCTCTACCATATGTTGTGATGCTGTTGCTTGGTCCAGATGCTGGGATATTATCTTTGCTAGGATCAGGTGCTTGCGAATTTAAATGTTTCGACATTTGATGTGGTCTGAGGCATTTCAGATTCGGTCAGACCTTGGGAGAGATGTTGTTAGGGCTTCTGAATGCTCTGTCACAGCTTTAAAATCAGGCTGGTAATTTGTGAGCAAGGATGAAACCGTGGGATGGAGGGTCGTGGAGTGTAGAGGAACTGTAGAGGGTTAATTAACATTGATAATATACAGTTGTGGGCTTGCTTCAGGGGCGGTGGGTTTTCTGATGTGGATAATGTACAGCTGTGGCTTGTTCCTGCTAAGGAGCTAAATAGCACTGAAGAGCACCAGTGGAGGAGAAGCACTGGGTGAAGAGAGAGGAGACTGGATGAAGAAGAGCTGAGGGATGTAGGAGAGGCCCTGAGAGAAGAAAGGGGACTGGATGAGGAGAGGCTGGCTGGAGGAGAAGCTAGGAACCCACGTGCAGCAGAGGCAAGAAACAGGGTGGACTGGCCTGAAGAAGATGAAGAAACAGCATGGACACTAGATGAACTTTTGGAACCTTGTGTGGGACTGGTGGTGGTGCTGAGGCATGAGAGGGCTGGTATGGGATGGTAAAAGCCTTGTTGCAGCATGACAGTTTAGTAGTGCTGTGACAATGGAGAACCTGAGAGGTGGCTGAGCTGTAAGGAGGGAGCTTGCATTAAATTAAACACAATTATCTAAGCATGTGGGGGTGCACCTGGGAGAAAATGTGGAGGTAAAAGGGAAGGAGTGATGCCTCTGTGGAAGGACACAGACAAAGAGAAGAAAGGGGTGTCTGGAGATCTGAGTACATTTTGAGCCAAGAAGGACCTTTTTGTCTGCCCTTGTGTTTGTCTTTGTCTTCCTTATCCTCACATGGCACTTGTCACTTCTAAGAGGAGTTTCTTCTGGACTTCTCCTGGAGTCACCACTGGAGTGTTTGCTGATACCAGCAACAGTGCAGTGTAAATGCAGGGCGGATACTTTCATCTTGCAGAGCTGCAGAGGGAGATGAGCTCTTCTTAGGAGTCACTGCCTTACAACTGAAGTGGCCCAAATCTTTGGTGAGTTGTCCCTGGTCTTCCTGATGCCTGTCACCTCTTTCCTTTGCATCTACACACGAGCATTGCCTTTTGTCTAGTGCCTCAGGCATCTGTGCTTCACTCCTCAGTAGAGACCCAGCAGTCCCCTACAGCTGTGGGGCAGGGTGGCTCAAAGTCTCCCATCTGCTAGGTGAGCCCTGTATGCCCAGAGGGAGCAGGAGCAGCCTTGGGTCAAGTCATGATCTGGGGCTTGGAAGGATGGCTTCTGCTTTGGATGAGAGCCTGCTAATCCCAGCAGATGCGGTATAATGGGTTTATTTGGTTCCCTGGTCTCTAGCTTCTGTGCATTTCTGGTCGTATTTCTGGAAGGGTCTGGCAGGTGACTGCAAGATCTTTTGTGCATAGCCATTGTATCTTTTGTGTAGAGGAGGACTTCAGCTACAATAGCTTTCATTCCCTAGTCACCTTGTGTCAGAGAGAAAGAGCAGATGCTGGTAAAGGATGGGAGAGAGTGATGGATTCCTTCTTATAAAGCTCCATCTTTATGGATTTAAAACAAACAAACAAAAATTCACTTTTCTGGGTGCAGAATTTATGAACTCGGATGCCTAGACGTAAACTTCATAAGTGCCATTTCCCAAGGTTTAGCAAGGGCTGGGTGCCACCATGCCCTGAGGACTTTGGGGTCAGCTCTTGGACAAGGTGTCCCCTTTGAGCACTGAGGGCTCTGAGGTCTGAGCCCACGATGAATGCCTAGTCCTGGACTGGCATCCCAAAGAAAGGGGTATCACCCTGTTCTTAGTGGCTTCCTTCTGCTGTACTGTACCCTGTACGTTCAGACATTGCATTGCATCAAGGGCTCCAGCCATACCTTCTCCTCCTGGTGGGAACAGCCTTCAAACCCCTAAGCTTATGAAATCCTCCCAAAGCAACAAGACTGTAACTTCAATGTAGTGTCACTGAGGCAGCCAAGAGTAATTGGCCTGTGATGACCACCTGTCTCCTTAGCAGTCCAGGTTGTATTGTGCAGTCCAATGTATCTCCATTTACTTGAGTGTAGGTATGTCAGAAAGTATCTGTGCTCAACCAGATGAAATTTGAGTCCAGGTTTATTGCCTCTGTGGGATGCTTTGGCCCTTTGCAGGCTGCAGAGGAGCAGCTGGGTGAGGTAGCTCTGCCCTTTGGGGCATGGGAGAGGAGGGAAAAGGTCTCTGGGCAGAGAAGGAGCAGGGCAGGAGAAGAGAAATGGATGGATCGGGTGTCAGCAGAAGCCAGAACCCAAAGCAGGGGACAGGCTATGGTCTTTGGTACTGAAAGGTCTTACTGCAGTAGTAGTACTGCTAAACATCTTGGACAACAGGGTCGTTGAGGATTCAGGGGATGCCAGACACAAAGCTTTTTTGCTCTTCTTTCACCAGCCTGAAGTTTTGGGGAGGGCCAGGGGCTGGTGGAGGTGGTAGTGGAAAGGAGGCTGTGTTCCTCTCTCCCTCCTTCCCCAGCCTCCTCTGTGATGAAGGGTGCCTTCCCCAACAACCCCTGTGCTTGGAGAGGTGACTTGTGTGCAAAGACCAAGGCAGGAGTTCATTAAATTCTTAATTATAATGATGTTATAAGTGCTTTGATGCATAAAGCTGAAAACACCTTTCCCTTGCTGCTGGGGGTGAGCCCAGGGTGAATTATTTCAGCCTTCAGAAGGCTGAGGCCAGACCATGTTTGACACATGAGAGAAACTGGATGCTGCAAGTGGCCTGTGCTATGGGTGAACAGGTCTACCCTGTTCTGCCACAGGCTGCCATGTGCCAAAACCATGGGAAACGCAAGGAAAATACCAAATAGCAGGTGACTGTGGACCCCATACAAGGATACTCTGAGGAGAGGAAAACATGAACTACAAGGAAAGACTGGAAAAGCTGGGATTGTTCAGGCTAGAGAAGGCTTAAGGGGAGACATCCAAATGTAAATACATGAAATGCGTAACAGAGGAAAAGTTTAGGTTGTTCTCTATACCCACCATGAACAGGGTGTGAAGTAATGTGCTTAAACTGTATTACAGGAGACTAGACACTGGGACGTGGGGACACACACACCAACTTTTCATAGTAAAGCTAGTTAGGTAGCTTGTCCTGGGAGCTGGTGGGATCTCCATCACTGGCAATTTTTATGAGGGGTAGACTAAGACTAGACTTAACACCTACCATGCTGCTGTATCCAGCCAGATGGAGTGGACAGTGTTTTGAGGTCTCTGTAATCTGTTTTCCTGTCAAATCCTGTGTGCTCATGGGACAATACCAATGTGTGAGCCTCGTGCCTACACCAGGACTGCGAGTAACAAACCCCATGGCCCACTGCCAGCAAAACTAATGGGTTTGTTCCAGTGTCAGGAATTCCTGTTTCTGAAGAAGGGCTGGGCAAAAACAGCTGTTGTGGTTTGGTGATAGGGGAACTCATGGTTTAAGGATCCTTATAGAAGGTAATAAATACTGCAACCCCATGGCACATGACACCCTTCTGGTAAGAGCTCTGAAGGTTCAAATATATTCAAAAGATGTGGCTAGAGTAACTTGGTAATGGCTGGGTTTATGCCAGGTGTACTTTAGGCCAGCTGATGAAGACAGCAGGATCAGCTGCAGTCAGCATCACTCACCGGTGGCATAATGCCCACATCTCCCCATCCGTGCTCTGGGTAATTCAAGAGCAGGATCACCACCTTGCCACATGAGATTGACATCAATTTTTTACTATGGGGTGGCCTGCTGGTGCCAAAATCTGATACTGCTGAGCTTCTCGGAGGGCTTGACCCCACCATATCCAAGAGCGTGTGACTGTCCTGAATGGGCAGACATGTCTGCCTCAGGAGGGCACTCAGGGCATGGCACACTTGGGCGCTGCTTAATTAGTAGTGGTCCAAACTGAACCCCCTTTTGTTTCATTTCCATCCTCTCTCTTTGCACTCCAGCTGCCATTAGGCTGGGACATTTGGAAAGGGTCCCAGGGATGCATCATTTAGGTTTTAACTTGTGTCTTATGTCTCTGTTTTATTTTTGCTTTCTGCAAACTGATCCGTTTTTTGGAAGTGTCAGTTTGCAAGGATTTATCCACTGATTTCTGCAAAGACATGCTGGGCTCTGAGTTATTTGCAAACAATTTATGTGTGCATTTCATCCATCTGTATAGTGCAGCAAATTATTCATTCTTGTTCTTAAATGACTGTTATTACATCAGATAAATCAGTGAAATTGGGAGTCCTAAGCTGCAAATTTGCAGCAGACATGCCTGGATTTGAACATGGTTGGTATGGACTCAAGGATACGATGGCACTTTTTAATGCAACAGAAAAATGTCTCTGTACTCTAAAGAGGTGCTGGGTAATGGTGCTTCTCCATATGCCCAAACAAGAGGTTTTTTCCAAAACCTTTCCTTGGAGTATGGACAGTGTCCTGCTGGGTGAATGGCTCTTTGCTGGCACAAACCCCTGTGCTATCTGCTTCGCTGTTAACCACATCAGTTGCAATTTACCACCAAGTTCTTTGTTTAAAATCTTGATTATGAAGACATCTCCCATGTGTGCATCTTTACAGCTACTCCTTCTACCCTCAAAAAACTCTGTCAAATAAAACTATTTCAATCAGGAAATAATTTTCACTTGAGGCATCAGTCTCTACAGTGCCACAGTTTTGACAGGATAAGAGAACTGTGTACCTGGAGGGTTTTAGTCCCTTTCCTGCATGAGCTAGTTAAGTTGACAGCAGGTTGCAGACAGGTCACGGTGATGTTGAATCAATTCCCATGGCTAAGCCTAGACTCAGGTTCATTGGCCATAATTCAAGAATCTGCAGAGTGCTTAAGCTAGTGATTTCATTTCCCAGATCTCTCTGTATAGTCAAAAGGAGGCAGAGGTTCCCTCAGAGGTGATTCAGAGCACCTATGTTACAACCAGGAGTACCACAGACTGCTGAGGGGACTTGCAATGACCATGCTTTTCTCTTAGACATATCACTTAAGTATATAAAATGAGGTGGGGTGTCCTCAGCGTTCCTTCCTGCTGGTCTCAGCATCCTCTTGAGAAAACTTCCTCTCTTTTTCCTGATATGAAAATCTTACCTGAAAGGAAAGGAGGATTACTGTCTCCCCATAAAACTTGTGGTTTTGTTTCAGAAGGAAGATGAGATAAAGCCACTGAGATGGAGGCCAGTTCCACCAGCCTCAAGAGGCTCAAGTTTGGGAAGCTGAAGGTGGTACGTCGGCACTTACTACAGAGGTATGAGCATCAGCCCTTCATCTCCTGCCTGGCTGGTTTCTACAGCTGCCGGTGGAAGCGATACCAGCGCAGAAGGATCGAGCCTGGGAAATGCTGCTGCAGGACAGTAAGTTAGCTCAAAACAAGCACAGACATTGATTTCTCTGTAGGGACAGGCCAGTCCAAGCTGACAAGTGTTTCATGTTATGGGTCAAAGGCATCCCTGCCCAACATCATTTGGAACCCACTGAGCTCTGCTGGGTTGTTAGATTTTGTTCTAAGTGCTTGATGTATTGCTGTGTTTCTGCAGCGAGCTCAGTTTGTCTGTGCCACCGTGCAGCTGACAAATATGTGGTGGCAGGAAAAAACCTTACACCAAACCCTTCTGGCCAGGGAAACAGCTCAAAGACATGGGATCAAATTGAAGAAGTAAAATTTAGGATGGATGTGCAGTAAGAATCGCAAAGAGGGCTGGTGTGTAGTGCAATTCCCTCTCGTGTGAGGTGGTTAAAACCCTGTGTGTGAAGTCATGAGACCTGTTTTCCCTGAAAATAAATACTGCAGAGTATGCTTTTGAGGACATTCCCCTGGTCACAGGGGGCAGGGAGGGAAGTCCTCTCCATATCTACTTGAGGAAGTTCAACACCAAGCCATGTGTTTTAGGGACAACCTAAAAGGATCTGCCATTTGCTCTGACTGCTTTGGGGTAGACAAGGCTCTGACCACTTGTCCTTCCTCTCCCCCTCCAGCGGGAATGTGTGTTTTTCCCATTGCTTGTTGGAGCTTTCTGCTTTTCTCTGGTCTTTCTGTACATGTGGGGTGAAGCAAAAAATGACTACAATAACTTTGACTGGTAAGTACCATCTTTTTCTCCTCTCCCGCTCCTTGGGCAGGTTGTTAGGGTGGCTGGGAAGAGATGAGCACCCTCCCCTGCAGCTGTGCTGCAGCAGGACACTTGAGCCATGAGCCAAAGATTTGGCTCCTTCAACTCTTGGTTACAGCATCCCAATTGACTGTCCACTGACTCCAAAGGTGATGAGGCTCTGCCCTTTGCTGGGCTACAATTTTTAGGTGTAAGTGTGCATTTGGGGGGAAATGGAGAATCAACATCACAAAAATTGTGAGTGAAGGGTACTACATAGCTCTTTCCTTCTCTGAGTCTTTCCCCCCCTCCCCGTTCCCTCTGAAGAAATGTAGTGGCTGGCATCAGAGGCATTGCACCAGCTATCTCACTGCAAGAGAATTGCATGTTCCCAGGCTCAAAAGTAAGAAATAACCAGCAGGGGTTTATGCAGATCCTTTGCAGTACATAGACAACAGTTACGCAAATCTGCCCTCTAAAATGAAATTAAAACAGCTCAAATATTATGGGGAGGAAAGATATGATAATCCTATTCATTCTTATTGAGCCTTTGGGTAAAAAGCAAAGCTTCCCTCTCTCTCCTTGGGCAATCCCTCTGCAGCTTCTCCAGCTTTCTGGTGTTTTCTGCTTCAAAACCTGACTCAAATCTCCTTTTCGCTGCGGTGCCCTACACGACCACAGGCAGGCAAGGTGGGCAGTGGGCCTAAGTCATGGCATCTTAGCGTTTCCTCAGGCTGCCTTGTCTGTAGCAAAGTGCTGTGCCTTATAGACTGGGAGCTCTCTGGAGCCAGGCCATCGATCTGGTCCTGTGTTTTACCACCCCAGCACACTGGGGTATTAGTCTGGAGGTTAATGCAGTCATGGATTTGGGGAAGGAGGCTCTTAACTGCTTTTGTGTGTTATTCTTCCCTCACTCCTTGTTTTATTGCTCTGAAAATGTCAAAATTTCAAGGAACAAGGCTGTTGTTCGCCTCTAGTCTATGTGCTAAACACAAACACTGTTATACTATTTTACTGCTTTTTTAGGTATAACTATGGGAACCTGGGCTTCTGGTTCCTCTGGTCTCTTGTTCTCCTGATTGTGGCTGCAATCTTGTTCACGTACATAACAATGTTGTTGGTAAGTAATGCTCCTTGTAAGCCAACCATGATTTGGAGTCCTAAAAGATAAACAGGGGTGGCTTGAATGAGTCAGACCAAAGCTCAGCCTAGCCCCACATATGATCCTTATACAGTGGATACTGGGGGAAGATGGAGAACATAAGTGTTTATGGTACTTTCTCCCCATACCCACCTGCAGATTTCAGCTTGGGGGTCTCTGAGCCAGGTGTAGGTTCGGTGATTTCTCTCGATGCTTTCCCTTTGATGAATGTGTCCAGTCTCTCCTTGAAGTCAAAGAAAACCAAGCCAGCAGTGCTGGATATAGGTTTAGGAGACACTAGAGACTGTTGCTTTGGCAGCAGGGAAGTATGGGGCTCTGACTTCGGTAGCAGTGGTGGTATGTCATCAAAGCTGAATAATTCCTCTAATTCTGAATAAAAAGCTCATTAGGAGAAGGGTAAAATTATCACTGAAGCTGCTTTGCTGGAGGGTTTCTCTCCAGGTAGAAACTACAGGCGTCATCACAAAATGCTGTTGAAGTTTATGCCCAAAGAGGCAACATTCCTGAAATCTTCACTTTTCCAAATCCATGATCTGCTGTCTGCTTTGGTTACTGGAAACATACCAAAAGAAAGCATTTCCTAAAATTTCTCCCTACTCATCCTTTTCCTCTGTCCTTTCCCTCAGAGGGAATCCCCCCAAATAAGGGCAGCTCTGCACCTGTGTTTCTACCTTCTGCATCCAGAGCTATAGGCTAAGAAATCACTTTAACTCCAGGGACTGAAATCCATGTTCAGTCTCATGCCTGCTCCAACTTCCATTTTGAAATGCCGAGTGCTGAGGGTGAGGTTATGGCTTTGACTCACCTCTGTGACCAAGACAACCAGCTTTTATCATCAATTCCTGCTGTTCTTACCCATTCCCTGGCATGTCAATCTGTGACTTGCTCATGGCAGGGAATCTTTTTGCTTTGTTCATGCAGTGCCTAACACAATAGGTTTCTGGGGTCCTTTGTCCCTGCTGAAGTATAAATAAATAGTGATTTAACCCTTGTGCTAGCAATAAAAAACCAAAGTGATAAATGGGACAGCTGTTTGGCTATGCCCACAGTGATCAACAGCATCATAAAACCTGTGGACTAACTGAGCTCTGAGTAGGACAAGTAATAATATTTAATTGCAAGGATTTTGTGACACCCTGGTGACTCCAGGGCTTAACATCTATTATTCAGAAAAGCCTACTGGGCAATCCATGGAGTAGTGTGGGTGGTTTGGTGGTTACAGTGCTACTTTGGGCAACTCAGAGCTTTGCCAGAGATGTCCCTGTGAGATGGATCCCTCTGAGATCATACCTCAGCAGGCTGTGGATCTGGAGTCAACCTCAGGATCAGACTAAGCCATCATAGCACACAGTAGAAATGGGCTTTACAGGATTTCCTGGGCTTGAGGAGCCTGAAGACCCCTGGGGCTGGTGTGTCAGCTGGGTCATGATCTCTCTGGATCCAAACATCAGCCAGTGTCCAAGCAGTGGGCTTTCTTAGAGGAGTTGCATGTCTTTGGCAGCATGAACGTGATGACTGAAAGCTATCAGGGCAGGTGATGGGCAAAGTAAAGCCAGAAAGGAAGATGGTAAATATGAGATGAAATTGGTGTCCTACAGGGTTCAGTTCACTCTTGATCCCACTCTTCATTATGTAAACACATCCTCACCTTCCACCTCTCAGCAGCTCAGTTCTTTCTAGCAAGGCTAATGGCATTTGCCTTCCTCAGGAGGATGAACACAGGCAAACCACAAGTCCTACAAAAGAAACACTTCAGAGGTTCCTCTGCTCTGGGGAGAGCCCCTGAAGTGAGGGTCCATTTGCTCCTTGCTTTCATGAAGCTGCTAAGTCACCCACCCAAAGCTGTTGGGTATTTCTAAGGGCACTTGCCCTGCTTGATTGCATCATGTCACCGTGTCTCACCTGGCAAGACTGCTGCATGCATATGTGTTGAGCAGTGGGCACTGGGAGGCATGAGGCTCCGTGCCATCAGAGCTAAATAGGATTAGGTCTTGAAGGAAAGGGGAGTGAGGAGAATTATCACCACCACCATTCATGTTCCCACTATCTCAAAATGTGTGGGGTCACACAACAGTCACAAGCCTGCATGCAGGGTATTGCAGTGATGACCATGGTTCAGCAATGCTCATCCCAGCAGGGCTTCTTTCAGAGAAGGACTCTGCCAGGAATCACCTCTCCATCACTGTTTGAAGAGCTTCCCTGCCACAGTGTCTGGCCTTTCACTGTAGCCTTCAATGAACCATGCAGCAAAACACTAGGAGCCTCACAGGCTACTAAGTGCAACTCAGCCCTTCCACATCTAAATAAATTTATCAGTGTGGGTACTATATGATAGCTGGATCACTCTAACACATTTCAGAAAACTGATGTCCAAATAGGTCACCCCCACAATGAATTCCATCCCATGTTCTGGTTGAGCAGTGCTGGATGGAGACTGTCCCCGCACGTGTTGCAGGAAGGACTGGAGACACTCACTCAGGCACTGTTTCCTTGTGATGTTTTCCATCAGCAGCCCACTGCATCAGAAAACTGAACACCCTGATGCCCTTGTTGGAGCAGAAAGACTTTATAGCAACCAGGGGCTGGTCTGGTTTGGGTTTTTTTTGTGAACACCATACCCTCTTCCTTAATGATGGCACCCAACTGGAGCCTGCAAGCCTGCTTCCATGACCTTTTTGTGAACCACTGAAGCAAACACTCTCCTGCCCACAGGCCACCAGTGGCTGAACAAAATGCTGCACGAAAAAGCACTTGCTGTCTGTACAAAGATGCTCTCCATCCGCATGTGTCATTGTAATTTCTTCAGACAATCAGTTTCAATTAATTCAATTGTTACCACTCCCGAAGACAATTTTCTCACCCCCATTAGAGCTAAAAGGTTAAGCTGAGGGGTCTAATTGCAGGATCATTCATGCTCAGTGGAGAAGAAAAAAACTTTCCTTGTTCAGTCTTTCAGACACCAACAGATAATATTTTCCTCTCTGCAGTTCAACCATGGTCATGCTGAGGGTTTTGGGGAGGTAACTCATGACTGTACAAAGTAAAGAGGTTCAGATATGTTGTGGACTCTCTATTTGCACGTTAAGGGAGAGCTCAAAATAGTACATTGGCACTGAAGTCCAAAAAGTAATGTCAAACCTCCATCCCTGAGAGGCTAGGGTACCAGACAAGTTCTGAGTTGCAGCATTTTTTGCCAGAAGGTGAATGTTAGGAGCTGAAATTTTGCTGTTGTGAACATCTAAGTGAGCAGATACTTCAGGTGAGCTGAGCGCCTAAGTGCCTGCCTCCGTGTCCTTGTGGTGGTAAGTTCAGAGCTTGCCTAAACCTCACCAGCAGTACTGAAATAAGTACCAGGTCATTCCCACGCTGAAGTAGAGTGAGGTTAAGCATCTGTTGTCCATCCTTTTGCAGCATAACCTTGTGGTCAGTGCACCCACTCAAGAAGAGGAAGACAGAGATGCAACCCTCCTTGCAGCAAATCCATCTCTTGGGATGCCTTAAGCATCCCTTAATTACCACTTTGCAGGCAGATGGTGGAGAGGAGACACTTCTGCACCTCACACTAAAGACAACAAGAACACAAGTGTTGGAGGCTGTAAGAGGGTCTGACAAGAGGGTTCTAGCCTCAGCAGTACTAGTCAGAAACATACTGCTCACCTAAGCCCACATGCCTGGGTACTTGTGTTAGACAATCCCAGGAAATGTGTGGAAGCAGTCTGGAGGAGGCAGCCCCGCTGGTGCTGGTTGTCCTAGGTGCAGCTGCATGGGACATTGCTAAAGGCAGCTGCTCTGTGTGGAAGAGTGTGTTGGACAGGTCCTGAGACAGCTTTTGAGGAGCAGGATGAAGCGAGGTGATTGTGGCTTGAGGTGTTAAGCTTCAGGTGGGCACATCACGTCAGCTCACTGGTCCATCGAGATGTGTTCTCCTACAGTGACCAGTGGTGCAACTGCAGGTGTTCCTTCTTCACCCTCTGAGGATGAAACCTGGGAATTATTCTTCTTGTAAACTGATAATGAGATGTTGTTTCCATTCATAAAAATGAGTTCACCCTCCAATGGCATTCCCAGATGTGATGCAACATTCATATAAAAGTTGTACTGCAGAAGCAGGGGAGATTCAAGTTGAGCATGGTCTGTGAGATAAGTGTTTGGTTGTACCTTAGCCAAGGACCAGGTCTTTGTATAACATCGCTTGCAGAAAGGGGGCAAAGTGTCTTTTTTCTTCCTTTTTCTGAAGTACCTTATTTAAATGGGGCTGGCTTAACATCTTTAACAGTAATTCAATTCTCTCTGAACTGCTCTTTGAACACGGTTACTCATCATGTAATGGCTGTGGGATTTGATTAAAGGAGGCTAACATGTCAAGAAGCATTTAAAAGCTGATCTGTATTCTCTGCTGAGCTTATAACTTGCTTCGAATCAGCATGATCCTGTAAAGAGAGTGTGTTTGTAGCTGGGTGGGAAACAGCTTACATTGCTCTGGAGTTGTACTTCAGGAGAGAAGAGCCTCTTCCCCTAAATCTATATGTCCTGCTTTAGTACAATCCCACTGTGCTACAGTCTGTAGGGACCTGTATCATAAATGATCCTTCTCAGTGGAGCACTGATGTGTACTAACAGATACTTTTCTCTAAACCCTGGTATCTGGTGATAGTGGTCCTTACATTGTCCCTTACAGTGTCGGGATTCCTAAGCATAGACCTGTGCGTTTTCACAGCAGCAAGGTGCTTCTCCTGGTGAGATTCATCACCAGGTTCACTGGTTGCTTGGGTCTGGGACAACTTGAATAAAACACTCCTTCAGAGTCATGGACTGGCTTTCCTAACCCTTTGTGTCTTGGTGTTCAAGGCTTTTCAGGTTGTACCCTGCCCTGGCTGGGGTTTGAGCCATGCCCCACAGGAACCCTCACTCCCCAAGGACTCCAACTTGCTGTCAGGAGGGAAGGAATGTGCCAGCCACCAAAAATAAGAGTCTCTTAATCTCCAAGGCACTTTTCCCTGTTCTGAGATGCGCCTGTCTCTTGCGTTTCCTGCAGTTACTCTGGAAGTGTTCTCCTTTGCTGTCTGCTCTGTATTTTTGTGGTGCTTTGGAGACTTTTTTTTATTCCCTGACCTCTCTCCCAAGGTTGATAAGCCTCTGATCCCAACAAATGCACAGAAAACAGGCAAGATTAGTGCTGTATTGCTTCATATACAATATATATGGTTACTGTATCAATAGCATTTGAATGTGGCCACCGTTCCTCTTTCAGACTGTGTACTCACAAAGAAAAGTCACTAAAAATGTGTACCCCAAAGTTCCCCATTATCTGTTACCCATGAAAGGGCTTTGATCCTGCAGGGCAGCCTTGATACGTGGTTGGCCATTTCAGAAGCATTTTTACTATAGAAATAGACACTTCTCTTCGTATACCTGTCCTGCTAACAGCCTTGACATTGTGCAGGAAGACCTAGTGTAAAGTGACATCCCAATGCAAAAATGATTCCAGAATTACCTCAGTGAACACATTTCATCATCTTCTAGCAGGATGTAAACAGCCTTTTCTTGATTTCCAGGTCCTAGCAATGTGTTTGCTTGCAGAAGGTCAGCAGCTGTACCTACACTGGAGTCACAAGGTGGGAAGAGCCGGGCTTTCTGGTTACTCTAATACATGCTTTAATTTAATTGAGTCTGTGGTGTTTTCCTGCATGAAAAACATCTTAGATTATGAGAGAGAAGGAGGAGAGGGAAGAGGTTAATCTTAGGAGGCTTTAGAGTGATGAGTGATATCTCCACCTGAGCTGATCGCCTAAACTCCCTTTGCAATCAGTGGAGGTAAATGAATCCTCCGAGGATGCAGTTCATCCAGCTGCTCATAGACATCTAAATTAAAATGAGATGAATCACAGTTCAAAAAAAGCATGTTTTCCCCCCGCACTGACTCTAAAAGAAGCCTGCAGTGATTCATTCAGGTGAAGTCTATATTTGACACCTCTACATGTAGTAACCTGAAGACAAAAGCAAAATTTTCATGAGAAGCACTGCATAATGTTCTGTAGCAGACTCCAGCAGCAGTGAAAAAAGTGGCTGCGATCTCTGCAGAAGAGAAAGCTGGTTTCCCAAGGCATCCTGGTGCCTTATGCCTTTTGGTCTTTGGGTGGTTTGGGAAATGCCATGTGGAGTTTTGAAGGTGCAGAAACAAAACCTTGGAGAACTGTTGCTGCAAAATGATGTATTAGAATCACCTTCCTTAAGAAATTCTTGAGGCTATGTGAAGCATGTAAAAAATGAGCCTCTAGCCATGCAGTTTAGGGGAGAAGGTAATGTGATTGTGAATCTCACAGTAGGAGGGAATAGCTGAACATGCAAATACTTGATCCTGTGTTTCTTCATTTAAATAATGAAAACACAGACATCCTTACTATTGAAAACTGGCTTCCAGAAGAAGCAGAAAGATGTAGAACGATGTATAAAAAAACACAACAACTGAGACTGCATCCTTGCGTGGAACAGATTAGGGGTGGCTTATTAAGGTGTTGATCTGTAGGATCCCCCTGAAGAATGGTTAGGGCCTCGGTCCAATTTCTGCTTGCACTTAGTTCTCAGTAGATAGATGATGTAGAAAGAAGAGCCTATCATCAACACTGTGCTGGTCCCAAACTGAGCAAGAAGCCAAAGAATAGACTGAGCTACCTCCTCACTTTTTTGGTTAAAATAATGTCTAATTATGGGAGCGTTTGCTGTTGCTGAAGCCCGTTGCAAAGCAGGTCATAGCATAAGGAAGCTGTGTTGCTGTCCCTTTTGGGTGGAATTCATCGCTTCTGAATTTAGTCACCTGCAGAGTAGAGATTTAATGTCACCTGATCATCTGGGCTCCATCTACATCAACAGAGAGAGAGAGAGGGGCATCTTCCCTCATAAATTGAGTGGGAATGGATCACTTCTGGAAATTCCTCTCTTTCTCCAATGATTATAGAGGGATCCCTGAAGACTGACTTAGTTGGGTACCCAACTCTTAAGATCAGTCTTGCTATACAGAAAAGCCAATCGATAGCACTGTTGGTCTGATTTGAGTCCCGTTGGATCTCTCCATCTCTGAACTGGCGCAGTCAATCTCATGCATCCTCAACTTATCGAGTCCAAGCTGCTTAAATAAGCCTGTGTGTCAAATGGATGCCACAGCCTGTGCAGGAATGCTGAAGCTGATTTATGTCTTTGTCTCCCCAGATTGGGACTTTTCTTGTCCTGGGCTTCTCTATCACAGCCCTCTTCATATTATCGGTACTCTGGGGAGATCAATGGAAAACTGTCCGCCTGTCGTTCCAGGTAAGAGGGGCTGGGAGGTCTGTTTGAAAGAACAACTTGTTCACAGAAGTGTTTTGTGGTAATTGGTAGAAAATATTCCATATGGTGGGTGTTTTTGACATGGGTTTTCCTGACAGGGTACGTGGTTTTGGGTAAACCTTTATTATGACTTAATATTTCCTGATGGGAGAAAGGAAACCCAGACCTGAGGTTGAGTTTCAAGCTATCTGATGTACAACATGTCTCAGTCTGGGAAGTCACATCCTTTTCTTTTTTTTCTTTTTGGCAAAAAAGTAGGTCTACTGTTAATTTGCAGGTGCCCAGGGCAAGAAAATGAGACCCCTTTGACTGGTAGGATTGCTGGAGCAAGAACTTTCTCCTAAATCAGATCCTGCCAGTCCAGCAGCTTTAGCATTAGCACCATTTCAGTCTTCTGTGACTCAGGAGAGCTTCATCTCCTGAGGGCAGGACAGCACTGAGTTTTTGGGGAGCAGGTGGGGAATGCTGGTGTCAGAGTGCATAGTCTGCTGGTCTCCTCAACTCTCACCAGATCTGAAGATGGAGGCAAGAGCTGCCCAGTGTTGTTTAGTGTCTGAGCATTCAGGTCCCCACAGGTATTGGGAAGGAAGTAGTATGTAGCCTTTGAGTACACACCTGCCTTGCAGATGTTGTTTGGTCCTATCACCTCTCCCCGCTGTGGCTTGCTGCTTGTGAGTGTTGGGAGAGCAATGCATATGGACTGGAAGAGGAATGAGAGTTGTGGTGTTTGTGGGGTGTGGTTAACCGCACGTTCCTGCTCTACAGAGTCTGGTAACTGTTGGGCTATGCACTGGCAAAGGTAATGAGAAACCATCGGCTTCTCCTTGCCCTTACAGACTCCAGAGGAGGTGGATGAGGAGGAGACACAAGGGTCTTTGGGTTCCGCGCAGGTGCTGTTTATTTCAGGTCTTCATGCCCTTTGAGATGTTCCACATGGCCTCCTGCGGCTGTTCCCAAAGGACATGAATCTCTTGTAGATCCTGTGTCGTGTCCATTAGCCCTGCAAAGCTGTCTCAAATATCCTGGACATCTCAGTTGGCACCTCTGTTTACACAACTGAATCCTGCTTCTGATCAAAGGATGTTGGTATCAGGTGTCCAGGGCAGACAGTATCACATGCAATAACATCTCTCAATGACTGCTGCTTTCTTCAACCTTTCCAGCTTAGAGAATCAGGCATAGACTAAGCAATAGGAAAGGCTTGCATCTGGATAGCTTTTTTTCCTAGCACATACCCTGCTAACTCTCGGTTCTGGCTAGAGCAGAAATCACGGGGCTCTGACAAGCATGAGAAAATGGACTGGTTTCTTTGACAGATTTGCCTAGTTTTATGAAAAGTGTGTCATACCAACATCCATTCAACATCGTACAAGTGGCAGACTATTTCTGCTTGGTTTCCAGCTCTGCTCATGCATTCATGATCGGCACAGAAGTGATTCTTACCTTCTGATATCCTTGTTTAATCTTTAAGGTGAAAGAAATCAAGTCCAATTACTGTATCTGTCCAGTGATAGGTGTTATCTAATATATCTGCTTCTCCTATACCACAATATGTGTTCCATACAGGTGTAAATATCACATTTTATCACTCAGGTTTATTGACACCAGGTTAGTGATTTAGCTTCAGTGTGGTATGGAGATGACTGTTACATGGATGGGATTGGATTGGGTTAGACTGGATTAAACTGGCCACTCCCTGGAAGATGCTCATAGATTGTGGCATAGCAGTAATGGCAATCATGTCCCCATGGACGTGGACAGCTGTGTAGTGCAGTGAGGAGCACTCCTCAGCCTGGGTAGGTGGCCTGGCTGGGGGACATATCTCTCCCCCAGCTCCAGAGTTGTTTGGTGGATCCAACACAGGTGTGGGAGAGAGGTCGAACTGCTGGTATCTGCAGCTGGAGCCCATCAGGTGGAAGCTGCAGCTGTGTTGGGATTTGTTTCCATCTGTCTCCACACGTCATTCTTTGACTAAAAGTCTTTTCTCTCCTTGCCAGATCACAGCTCCCTATCTCCACATAGGGGCAATAACCATCATGGTCCTCCTGTCCTGGCCTGTGGCTCTTCATGCCATCAGAGCAGATAAGAAAGGTACAGTAGCTCTGTTTCTTGCTCCCTATATGACAAGAGGTGTGTACCAGTGTGGGAAAACAGGCGTGCGGGAGCCCTTTCTTCCACACCTGCACTGCAGTTGGAGGAAACTTTTAATGTCTGGATCTCCAAGGGAAGTAAGTGGGACTGGGGCTTGGGCTGTGCGTTATCCTGTGGCTGTGCAGGTGCATTGCTGGTTTGCGTGCTCCCTTGCACTGTTTTGCTTTATATCAAGGCAGTGACCAGCCTTGAGACAGAGGAGATCAGCAGAAGCACCCATGCTCTGAGTCATGCATGGAAATTTGTTCAGCCCTCTGTGGGAGAAAGCAGCCAGTGGCAGCTCTCTCAGCTGATGTTTGCTTCCTATACTCAGCTTTGCTGTCCCAGAGGGGATCTCCAGTCCAGTCAATACACTTCAGGCTAGTGCATCTCAGGAGAAGCCAGCTGAGATAGGGGAAAGAGCTTTTTGATCAGTTCCCAGTGTTATCTCATGGGAAGTTTCTGTCCATCTCTGAGTAGTATGACCAGGTAGTGTAAGGACAAGGCCAGCTGCCAGGAACAGCTGCAGAAGAGCCTGGCTCTGGGACTGGCTGTTTTTCTCTGACCTAGTCTCTCCGTACAGTCAAAATTACCTACATGACACCTGTCTGCAGATCTTGATTTGTAATAAAAATCACAGACAGAATGGGCTGGTGAAGGCATTTTTTTTCCTGCCCAAGGTTCTTCTTATTGAACTGCAGCTGGGGAGCTTGGGAGGGAATAGGCTGGGACACTAGACATTACAGTCCACCACGCCTGATGGACCCTTCGATCAATACGTCAGCTTGGTGTAAGCTCAGGTTACTTCAGAGCCACTGGCACAATGTGCAGAAGGGTGGTGGTACCCATTCAGGAAAGATGTTGGTGCATAGGTGCTCGTTTCTCAGAGGAACTGTTTTGTTCCCAAGGTGAAGGCTCACTGGGGCTCTTGGGCAATGTGTCACCAGACTCCAGAGAAGACCACAGGTAACGAGTTGGCAAGTTTCTGAGATGCAATACCCATGCAGTCAGTCTGTAGGATTCTGTAGGTCACACATGGAAGGTCGCTGATGGCAATCTGAATGAACCAGGGAAATATTCACCTTAAAGGGACGTAACATAGTTGAAGAAGGTTCCTCCTCTTCACTGTGAAAGAAACTTCAAAATGTTACTAGTTCCTACCTGAGTAAGAAAAAAATTAGCATCCTTCTGCTGAGGATTGCTTTTCTACAGATGGGGGATATTTCATTGCAGCACTTCTAAAGAAAAAGAAATTAAGGCCATGTCTTGCTGTAAGACATAGTGAGATGTCATTAAAGCACAAAACCTGCAGTTCTGACTTAGTCCATGTCCTTTCTTTGACCAGTTTGTTTTCCTGGGTTGCATTGTTTGGAGAGAAAGTGAAAATTAGGGGAAGAAGGGATGGAAAAAGGGATGGGACAAAGCCCAACAGCTACTTCGCTGGAGGGCTGTATTAAAAGTCAAGCCGCAAGGCAAACCCGTACATTACTACATGGATTAACTCTAGCCTTCCTCCTTCAAATTCTTTCAGTTGTTCAGGTGGTAATTGTTGGTCCATACCTGGCTATCCTTCTCTTTCTTTTCTTGATACCTCTGGGGATGTACTCTCCTTGCATCAGAGAGATGGGGACACTTGGACCAAAGCCAGCCCTCATTGGACACCGTGGAGCACCAATGGTAGGTCTGGAGATGTTATTTTACGTCATTTCTTCAACCTGTGTCTTGCTACCCTCATCATCATCATCATCATCATCATCATCATCATCATCATCTGTGTTTTTCCATGAAATCTGTGGAGGGTGGAAGGGGAGACATTTCTGTTTGGAACTGTATGCTAAAGGCATCACTGCATGGGTTTGCTAACAAGGATAACACTGTTCATGAGGGACAAGATGGGTTTGGTGGCTAAAGCAGAAGAAAACAAATGGAAGACTTTAACAAGATAATGATGTTCCCCTAATAAAAACCAGAGGCTTTACAAAGAGACAGAAAGTTCTTACCGAGTCCCCCACAGTGTGTTTGAAAATGACCTGCTCATGCACTCTTTTTTTCCCCAGCTGGCACCAGAAAACACTGAGATGTCCTTTCAGAAGACAATTGAGCATGGTGGGGATGGTCTCGAAACAGATGTCACCATTAGGTAAGGGGAAAGCATCGCATCTCACAGAATATATGCTGCTTCTTCCAAGAGCTGCCTTTGGAGACATGCAACTGCAGGCAATTAGGTTTTACTGGTGGCTGGGACAGGGTCCCTCAGGTGATGCATGATGATAGGGGCTGTAGGGCATGGTTGTTCTCAGGCAAGTCAATAAGCTGTAGCTATTGATTTAACAATCATTATTTCTACAGGGTATTTCAAATGTTTTGCAGAGTATAAAGACAAGTTCCTACCCTAATCTGACTTCCAGGCCACAGTGAGGGCTGTAGGTTGGCCTGCAAACCAACAGAAAATTGTGTTCAGACTTCTGACAGCATTGTCCTAATTATTAGATCTTTAATTGTCTTTGTTTGGGGCACCTGTTGCCATGAATTGCTAACAGGCTGTGCAGGATGAGCAGTTTCCAGGCACTGAGTGAGAAAAATACAAATGCTTTGATCTTCTGCTAATGTAGACCTTTCTGTAAGAGAAAATTTTGCCTTTCCATCCATTTAGCCCTCTGAAACACATAGAAACACTTTGATGTCAGCAAAAAGAGATTTCAACCATAAGCTACTATCCATTTTTTGGGGGGCCTGGCAGGAATAAATGCCACCATCTCTACTTTACCCCTGGGGAAACTGAGGCACAGATAGGCATGACTTCTCCAAGGTCACCCAACAGTATTTAATCTGGAAATAACCTTGTGTCTTCAGCCTCAGCCTTCCTCCCTGTCCCAGCATCTGCAGTGGGGGAGGCTGTACTGCTGCATTCACACATATTTTTCTGACCTGACATGAGTCTGCTCATGCCATGAATGAACTTGCACCTCAAGTGACCTGAACTCTTTCTCTCCAACAGCTATGATGGGGTTCCTTTCCTCATGCATGACAGCACCTTGAGGAGGACAACTAACATCAAGGAGGTCTACCCCAATGACACTGCTCAAAATGCCGCACTATTCTCCTGGGATACCCTGGAGGAGTTAAATGCTGGAACGTGGTTTCTTAAGGTAAGCACCAGGAAGGACTTTCATCAACTGGATGTAGAAGAGACATCAGCTGGCTACTACTTAATAGCATGAATGTTAGGAAAGAAACTACTAGTTGAGCCAAACGCAGAGAATTCAATAGAAAACCTTCAGTTTGGGTCTCCTTGCTTTGTCCGGTTGGCCTTTAGGCTTAGGAGACCTGTAACACTTGGCTGGTGGGTGTTCTTGTGGCTTCTTATCGTGGCAGCAGCAGAACACATGGTCTGGGTGAAGAAGACAAGAGCTACTTGTGCACGGTGCTGTGTATAACAGTCACAGCTAACATGGTGGGACAGATCAGCACAGCAGAGCTAGCTGTGAACTATGCAATTTAGGTCCCAGAAGCAGTGTCATCACAGCCTGGGTTACTTTCCCCTGTTTCTCGGGTAGAAGAGCTAAACAAAATCAAACATCCTCACCTGCCAAAGGCTGATGTCAAACTTTTTCCCAATTAGAGATATAATTTTTTTTGCATGCAGCTGACTCCCAGAAGCGACTGCCTGATTGATTTCCTTTTCTGTATCTGTTTATTTCCAGGACAAACCATTTTCATGCATGGGCTCACTGTCAAGGGCAGATCAAAACCAGGCAATGAATCAGTCAATTTACAAGCTAAGTAATTTCTTGCGCCTCGCAGACAGTCAGAATAAACTTGTGATATTTGATCTCTACCGCCCTCCAGAGAAACATCCTTACAGGAACTCATGGATCAACAGAACCCTGGAAGTCATCCTCAACGAGTCGGGGATTAGACCCCATCTGGTAGGGTAGCCTCACTCCTCCACATCCCTCGTTCTTGCTTTCCAGATTGGGACTTTGGGGTCATACCCTGCATGATTTCACCTGCAAAAAGTCCATCGCTTTGCATTTCACTTGTTCTAAGAGGCATCATTTAGAGGATATCCCTGCTATTGGTTCCTCAGCAGGTACAAAATAGTGTAACCCTACAGCAGCACAGGAAAATAAGCCAGTGTATATACCAGCTGATGCCTTAGCCCCCAAACAGCATCCTTTCATCATAATAATTGGAAGCCTAATCCCTGTCACCCATGCTCGTTTTATATATTGCATAGAAACTCCTGGTTTAAATTAAAACACAGGGAGTGGGGAGCCTTCATTGCCTTCCTCCTTCCCCTGGCAATGGATGAATGCTAAAGTCTTGTGGATCAGGTTATGTACCCATCAATGTCCGGGCAGTTACTCTGGGCTGTGCTGAAGATCTCTTCTCCCGTGCTGGGAGAATGGGAGAACCGAATGTTTTCTGTTGCCTTTCCCATAAACCAAAGCTGTCTTTTCATTCATGTGAAACATTGCATCTTTTGTTGGGCTGTGTGAAATGTAGTCACTGATTTCAAGTTGATAAGCTAGGAGCAGTGAATACTTATTTCTTGATGAAAGTGACTTGCAAGTTTTAACCCTGCATGCAAATGTTCTTTGATCATTGAGAGAAACATGTCATTTGGCAGGCTGGGTTAAGCCACTCAAGATGTTATCTTGACGGGGTTTGTGTGAAGGGCAGGGCGTATTAGTACGTCTGTTGTGAATTCACTGGGTCCTCTTGCTGCCCACAGGTCCTATGGCTGGAGAACGACATGAGGTCCTTTGTTCAATCTGTTGCTCCTGGCTTTCAGCAGACAGTGGGCAGTAAGGCCCCGGTTGAAGACCTATTGATGGACAATATTGTCAAACTCAATCTGGCCTACACGGAAATGTCCAGTGAAGATATCCGGTAGGTTGCAGTTTCAGCCCCAAGTACAGTCGGTGGACTGCGTCTGGGCTGTGCTTGCCTCATGCATGTGGCAATGTCTCCCTCCAGTGACTAGCTCCAGGATCTATAGCATTTTGAGAAGAGCTCCTTTAGATCAAGTGGCCATCCCTGTTGTGTTTTGGGAGTGAAGGACTGTAGCTCACTCCTACGGTTGACTCTGTGTGTGATCAAGAGGTGGCATATATAATTACACACGCCCTGCACCCAAGTCCATTTACTTGACCAGGATCTGAGGATCTCCTGGGTAGAATAACACAGCTGTCTCCTGATGTCATGTCCTTCTATTCATGCCACCTTCAGTCCCGCCAACACTGAATCATGGAGAATGAACAACTATTTAACCTCCCATGGCTCTTCCACCAGCATCAGTGTGAGTGCATAATGCTGCAGTGAGAGACCATCACCCTCTTGTAGCTGGTGTTTTGGAGACTTCATTTCTTGTGTCTGTTACTACCAGTACTCTGTTGCTTCTGACACACTGAAAATAACGTCTCTCCAATGGAAAGCTCCACATTCATTGCAGAAGTTTCCAAAATGGTTGTCTCATATGAAAAGAAGAAAAGAAAATACAAGAAAAAACAATCTTATGTGCTCAGCTCTCCTTTTTAAAACAGGTGGTTTTTTTTCCAGTGCACAAAAATATTGAAATCCAATTTTAAAAAAAGAAGAAAAGAAAAAGTTTAATCATTTGGATAAGAGTAATGTTCATGTTTTCTCAATGATAATTTTAACAGGATGTAAAATACTAGGTAGATCCATTTGGGTAAACCCTGGATAGATCCTAGGTAGATTTACAAATGCTGATATTAATGATATATATTCCTTTATCATTATACAGAGGATGATCTTACTTCATATTGTTTCAATAACCTGTAAGAACTTAAAAAATGATGAGTTGATGCAGCAAGCGTAACAAACATGAGTAGCCAACTTCCAGATGGTTTTGAACACCCAACTGGGAGATTACAGAATCACAGAATTGTTTAGTTGGAAAAGACCTTTAAGATCATCAAGTCCAACCATTAACCCAGTACTGCCAGGTCCACCACTAAACCATGTCCCTAAGAACCATGTCTACATGTTTTTTTAAATTATCTCCAGGGACGGTGACTCTACTGCTTCCCTGGGCAGCCTGTTCCAATGCTTGATGAACCTTTTGGGGAAGAAATTTTCCCTAATACCCAATCTAAACCTCCCCTGGCACAACTTGAGGCCATTTCCTCTTGTCCTATCGTTTGTTACTTGGGAGGAGAGACTGACCCACACCTTGCCACAACCTCCTTTACAAACACATCATTACATTGATTCATATGGCAGAAGGGTAAGAAAATGTTGACCTTTTGGACATTTTATCTGCATTTACTTCCAGCAGATCAGCTATTCTGTATTGACCAGTTGTGAATGATTAGGTATAGGCTGGTTGGCTTTCCTTTCTCCTCTTACCTAGGTCCTAAAGCAAACCTTTCCTACAGAATATTGCTGTCTCTCCTTGATTCAGCCCAAAGGAACTACTAACCTCCTTGCTTAATGAAGGCTATTGCCTTTTGGTCTTTTAAAGGAAGTATGCGGAGGCAAACATCACCACCAACCTCTATGTGGTCAACGAGCCATGGCTTTTCTCCCTGGCGTGGTGTTCTGGGGCACACTCTGTGACCACCAATGCCGTCCAAATGCTGAAGAATCTCAGCCAGCCACTCTTCCTCATGGTAAGTGAAAATCATTCCTGTCCCAGGGGTAGGAAGTAAGGTTGGGATGTTCACGGTTACTTTTGGAGACCATGGGTCAGTTCATGCATGGATAAAGGACATTTTGCATGAAAAGGACCTGAGTTGAAACCTGGCTTACCTGTAACCTCTGAGCCACTACAGATATCACCAAAACCTTCTCTTTTCTCCTGGCTCAGGTAGAAGCAGCCTGCTTGTTAGGATTTGCAACCTAGACCTTGAGGTGAGGGAAGAAAGTCATATTGAGACTTGTGAAGGGAGAAAGGAAGGGCCTTTGAGGGCACAAGCTGATGCATGAGGATTTCCGTTTCTAAAATTTTGAAGCGCCTTATTGATGTCAGAAGGTCCTAATTTCCCAGGGCTTCCCACTGCCCTTCTCAAACTTGGTCTTGTTCCACAAGCCCAAGGGAAACAACCATAGAAATAACCCTTCCTTGCTGGGAGGAATTTTTTCACCTAATATGTATATTCCCTATTCTGCCTTGGACAACCTGTGGGTCTAAGGAGCACGTGAGACACTGGTTCCACCAGAGTTCCTGCAAGTCTAAAGGTTACTACATTGAATCACTGGCTTCACACTCTTGAAGTAGGTTTTACGATGCTCCCATCCAGACAACTGCAGTGTTTCAGTCCATTTTGAGGATGAGTGGAGGTTGTACAGTCTAAGGGTGAATCTTCAGATGCTCTTAGACTTAAAGTAGGAGCCACCCCAGATCCTCTGTGGTGTTCACTAAAGGACAGTTTTGCCAGAGAAAATGAGATGCCACCAGTTAATACTAATGATGGAGGGAAGCAGAGAGAACTACAGGGCCTGCCTGTACAAACAAGAGGTCCCTGTTATATTCACTATGAAGTGGTACAGTCTTCTTGACCACACAACAGACCTGTTTTTATGAAGGATGATGATTTGGCACCAGCACCTACTGGTGAGTGGCCACTTTGAAATGCCACCAAATGCTTTAAACACCTGAGGGATGTTACTGCTCATGCAAACCAGGCAGCTGAATGGCTATATTTGAGCAGCAAGAAAGAGCAACTTTTTTGCTTATCTTGGGGTCCTTGGTGGTGGACACGTCCTTTTGTTCTCTTCCAGACTCCGCAGCAGTACAACATCATGTGGATCCTGACAGATCTGACCTCTGTGCTCCTCATCTCACTCATCTTTGCTCTGCACTGGTAACTACCGAGTTGTTAATGGCCATCCTAACCTGATGTTTTATGCCAGGTGGAGGGAAGGAGGGATGCTTTCAGGTGGTCTAAAGGATTAAAACTGCTCTTGAGAACATTATGTTTTGCTTCAGGAACTGGAGAAAAGCCCTCAAAGTCTCCAAAAATGTCTCTGCTTGTCCTGCTTGCTCTCATTTTCCTTTTCCATTTTGGCAGCTCAGGCATCACCTACCCTCAGAAATTCAGTGGAGACATGGTGGATTTACAATAGCAACATAAGCTAGTTATCAAAGCTGATGGGCTAAGAAAGGAACTGATTTTTCTATTATTGCTATTTAGACACTGTTGCATTGGAGTGACTTAGGAGGAAAGCTCTCAGTGTTAATATTTGAACACCCTGTGTCTCTCTGTCTGCATACACCAGAGCACCTGAGGAAATCCATCCTCCCAGATGAAAATGTCTGAGTGTGTCACAGATGCCATATTTTGTTTCCTTTCATGCTGTCAAAGACGTTGCCACTGTTTAATAATTGGGAAATGTGGGAAATTCATGAGACAGGCTCACTCCAGGAGGTCAAGTGGCTGCTGGATGCTCTGCTCTGCCACGTTTGAATGAGGAACTTGCCTCTGCTCTTATCCCAGTGGTTCCCAAGGAAAGCAGGAGGTGCTGGGCTCAGCTCTTCAGCTGGCCGGCTGTGGATGGTTGGAAGGACCAGACCAGCCAGCCTAGGAGGGTTTTCTGCAGGGGTGCTGCAGGTGACAGCAAGGGGGAAAGTTTGGGAAGCTCCTGGGTGAGCAGTCTGGATTGCTTGTAACAGAGACTTGCTTTGGCATAGGAAAGGGTGGCAGCTCTAACTTTGCTCTGGGATCGTGGAGAAATGAATTAGTGGCAGTATAGCCAGGTGATGAACTAGCAGCTGTACAAGCATGTTTGCTGGGTATCCAGGCTTTTCTCTTCCCAAGGCAAAGCAGCTCCTTCCCTTCCTTCCCCTCTCACCCTGCCCTGCTCTCCTCAGGTCCTGCTTTGGTGGCTTTCACTTTGCTTTCAAGGCTGCAGGTTGCAGGATGATTTGCAATCACCCCTGCAATACATCACCACCACCATCAGACCTTCCCATGCCTGTGTCCTCCAGGCTCATGTTCATGTGTGTGCATTTCACAGGGCTCTTCAGATACTTCTGATACAATGAAATAACCATCTCTTCTGGGCTGGCATTGCAGCAAGGGCATTGCCAGCCCTGCTGAGAGTGACGGGCCAGCAGCAGTGCCCAAGTGCCCTGTGTGGTCTTGTTTGAATGCACTGAAATCACAATTTTAAAATTTCCTTGGCTGCTTAGGAACCAGCAGCTGCAAACTTTTCTGAGGGTTTTGAACTCTTATATATTTCTTAGAAAACCGCTTAGTGGCAATGTTTCCCTTCAAAATGTTGTTGCACCCATGAGGCGTCGATGCTTAGATACCAGCCATGCACTGGAGTTCCTTCTCAGTAAGGATCTGAGGAAATCACGAAATAACAGGGCCATTCCTGCCCTGAAAAAGTAGAAAAAGGGTGTCCAGGGCACCAGGGATCTGAGAGGCGAACTGCAGCAAGCAGGGACCTGACCCTGTGCTTTGCCTCTTGCAGGTGGCGAGAGCGGACTTTCTCCTGCTGTGCTCCTGACGGTGGCCCGATGCTGGAGAGTGGCACTTACAACAAGTTCAGGACAGGTGAGCAGGGCAAGGAGAGCCGGCAGCCGCATCCTTCTCAGGGCTGTGACCTCGGGGACACTGGGGTCCTGATGGATGGGTTGGTGATGGGTACCCATGCCATGGTGAAAGCTGGCTGCATCTTGGGTTGTCTCAGTCTCAGATGCAGGTGGCAGTGATTTCTCATCTCTGTTCACCACTGGTGAGGCCAGGTCTAGGCACTGGGTCCAGTTTAGGTTCCCCAGTATCAGCAGATACAAAATGGGAGTGAGCTCAGTGGGGCCACTGAGCTGGAGGATGTGGCATTTGAGATCTGGGTTTGCACAGTGGGAGAGAAGGTCAAGGGGCATCATCACTGTCTGCAACCATCTAATAGGAGGGTGTAGGGAAGATGGAGCCAGATGTTTCTCGGATGTGCAATGACAACAGTACAAGCTGCAACCTTGGAAATTTTGACTAGATATAAACAGAAAAAAAGGAATCCTCCCATGAGGGTGGTCAGATACTGGAATAGGGGCCCAGACAGGTGGGGAATATGCATCCTCAGAGATGTTCAAAGCCCTAAACAGCCCAATCTAATTGGCCCTCCTTCAAGCAGAGGTTGGGGCGGAGACTTCCAGATGTCCCCTCCCATTTGCATTGCTCTGTGGTGCTGTGAAAAGGGAGCCCAGAGGCACTGAGCACTCGGGTCTTCAAGGCAGGATGGGGTGGGCTGAGGACCCTCCCACGCACCAGGTTTCTGCACCCATGGAGCTATCATCCAGACAAATAGACTAAACCCGGTCTGCATGCATTCTCAGCCAGGCTCTGTTTTCTCATCACAGCTGGCAAAACAACTGCAGAAGTTGCAATAGCTCACCGTGTGTCCCCTTTTCCAGAGCTCAGTGACATGCCTGCCATCATCGCCTGACATGGGCAAGGAGGGGACCTGCCATCTCGATGAGGACTGGAGAACAGACCCTCTCCTGCTGCCCCTTCCTGCAATGCAAACACCAGCCTGCCAAAGGGGCTAGCTAGGGGAGGGGTCAGATCCACCTGGTGAAGAGCAGCCATTTTGCTTCATGACCCTGCTGGAGATGAGCACTGAGATTCCTCTCCTACAGTTTTTCTTGCAATCCCATGACTGGCAGGGATCCCTGGGGTGTAGGGGAGCACAGATGGAGTTGCAGCCATGAAGAAGCTGTGCACCATGGTGAGATGCAGCAGCCACATGGGAGCCACCATTTACCTCTGAGACCACTGGCATCCCACAGGGCAATCATCCTGCAATCCCTCCTGCTGTGTGTGAGCCGTCTGTTTCCACAGCTGTGTTTTACACATGCTGCAAACATCTGAACATCCTCCAGTTGCCCTCATTTTCAACTGCCCATGTTTCTACTGTCAGACCGCCCTTTTCTTCACACGCTCCCTCCCTCCCTTCTCATAGGTCTCCTCCATCCCCAAGAGCATGCTTGCCCCACCACGATGGTCAACTGCTACTGCCTGGGTCATTATTGTCTGTACCTTTCTATAACACAGGCAGGGGTGGCTTAAGTTTTCCTTTTTGCTACTCTTGCCCTGCCATAGTCCCTAAGAGGACAGTCTCTTCACTGTGGCTGTGAGGGAGGACATATCTTCCCATGGATGCTGAAGGACTTTTTGGTGCCTTGGCCATGTAGATACTGGGACTATGACCAGGAGCACACCACTTTTCTTCAGAAGGACTAAGCTGCATGTGACTTGGTCCCCCCAAGGGTCCTGTTTGCTTTTCCCTTGGGAAAGTCTGTATACTTGTGCTGCACCCTGGGATTTGTTCTGATTTTCATTTCTCCCACAGTGGCTGCTGGCACACAGTGGGGAAGGGGCTATGCTCTGCTCTGCAAGGGAGATGTGAACATCTCCCAGGTTTAAGCCATAAATTTCTACTTGAACAGATAAGAAGAACACATTTTTTGTAATTTGAAAGTGCTGTTTTAAATACATTTTAGCTCTCCTATCCTGTTTTGTTCTTATTTCAGCAAGCTGGGTAAGGGGAAGAAAACAGTAGTCTTTACCTGAAACGTGCTATAGACATTTTCTCATACATGAGCCCCATGTAGCTCAGTGTTTCTGCTAAATAAAGCTGTCACAGGGAAGCATTAAGTTTCAGTTAGCTGTGCTGAGAAGCACTCAAACCTTTCCAAGTTGCAATTTTGGAGTATTTTGGAGGCTAGAAATGCAAAAAGGCAGCATCCTCCTTTGGAAAAAGGCTAAAGGGATGGTGGATTGGTATAGAGCAGCTCCAGATTTATGAAGCATGGGGAAAGGGTGCTACTGATGGTGTTAAACCTCCTCCTCATGCCCCACATCCATAGCTCGTTCATATCTTTTGGTGGATACCACCCATGTGGAGGTATGGGAGCAGCAAAAATAGGAGGTGTGTGCTGTGTGGGTTGAGTGGTGGTGTGCACCATGGGGTCCTCAGCCTGTCCCCTAGTGTCCAGGTAAGGGATTTGGCTGTGGTCCCCCAACCGCTGCTTTTAGTATGTATTAGGTAAAGCCACCTGAACGTGCCTTCATCCATGTATCTCGCTGCTGTTTGGCCATTACACGGTGGTATCTCCCCATACTCACCTTCCTCATCCTCAGCAGCCTTGTTCAGGCAGAGCCTGGCCAATTAGACCTGTGGTCTCTTACGATGCCTTACACCCTGTCACATCTCAGCTACTATTTTTGTTGCTTCACAGGTAGCAGGGTCTGGCTATGCCATTCACCATGTGCCTGGTAGTCTGACTCCTTCACACAAACCTTTCACCCAGTACTTCCTCCATCCAGTGATTCAGCTCAAAACTGGCCTTTGTGAAAGAACCAGCCCTTGTCTTAGAGGACAAGAAATGGAGACTTCCTGGGCTCCAATGGTGTTTTTACCCAAAAAGAAAAGATTTCACTCAATTTCCAGTCTGGGCACACTGGTAATTTCATAGAATCATAGAATGGTTTGGGTTGGAAGGGACCTTAAAGATCATCTGGTTCCAACCCCCCCCTGCAATAGGCAGGGACACCTTCCACTAGACCAGGCTGTTTAATTTGCTCCCCACTGCTGGATTCTCTCATCAGGAGTCCCACTCTGCAAGGAGAAGTCTTGTCCCCAATGAGGACCTGGGAGCCCTGAGCCCACCCTTCCCGTGGAGACACCACCACAACCGCGCAGCGCAGAACAGCCTCCCACAAGCCACTTGATGCTTTTTAATAGGGTGTTTTGCTTGGACATATGTTTTTCATGTTACATCACTTGCTGTGAATACAAAGAGGCCAGCAGACGCTAATACATATGACACAAAGGCACACGCACACAAAGTCCCGTCACCCCTCAAAATAGGGTGTCAGCATGGGAGGCTGACAGAGCTGTGAGTGGAGGGATAAGGGTGGTGTCAGGGGAAAGCTGCCCCAGGACAGCACTTGAAAACATTGCTGAGTGTGCTATGGGAGGCAGGGATGGCTGGAGACTCACAAAAAGCAGTGGTGGTGGGGGTAGGGGTGATGGGCACATGTCTACGGACAGCTGGAATGCCTGGGACAGCTGGATCATGGCAGCTGAGGAGGGGAGAGAAGCATCAGAGATGGATGGTGAGAAGGCAGCTTGGCTCCCAATGTAGCCTTGGCTGGTGTAACCATGCTCCCATCACCAGAGTGCCTTGGGTAGCGGGATGGTGGAGGAAGGAGATCTCCTAGCAGCCCTGTTTGGCTGGTGGATGACTCCGTGCAGCATCTCATTCGCTTTGGTGGAGCAATCAAGGTCCAAAGTCACTGCTGCCTCCCAGTCCAATGTCATGGTCCTTGAGGTCCGGTAGGCAGTGCTGCCAACTCTGCCTGGTGTTGGAGGACTGAGCCCAGCTGAGCTTAACAGAACAACACACAACACCCTACAATATGGACTTTTATGAAAGCAGTCAAACTCAGCCCAGCGTGAGGGACCAAAAGAGGTCTCCCACATCTAATGAGATCCATTCAGTGTTAGCGATGCCAGCACCAGATCTTGGCAGACAATTATCACCTCTCCTGGTGCTCCACACCCAGGCACGTGCTTCTCTGAAGCCTGAATTTTGGAAAGGCACCCAAGGCTCCTTCCCCTGCATCCCCCCCAGACACAATATGGCTTCAGCCTCCTCACTGCTGGCAAGTCCTATCTCCGATCCAAAGCAGGCTGGTCTGCACCACGTTGTGCATGGGACAACCAGCCAGCAGATCAGTACAGCCAGCCAACGATGGAGAAAAGCCCACTGAAATCAAGGGTCTGCCCTCACTGTGAGTGGTTCAGGTCCAGCTGGGACTCATGAAGAGCCATTTTAGACAGCAACACACACAAAAGCACGATAAAATCATTAGCTGTTTGCAACCCAGATGGACAAGTCCATGTCTGAATTACAGCTCAGCACAGGCTTGGCCTCAGTCTTCCAAGCATGGGGACTTCAAAACCCCAACATCCGTATTGAAGCTTGCAGTAAAGAGCCTCCCAGGGTTAATTTATCTGGGCACAGGGAGAAAAAGGGGATAATTCTTCTTCAAAGCGTCACTTCCAGCTGAGCCTATAAGTTGGGAAAGATGTGTCCTACTCAGCCTCTGGCAATCATAGCTCTGGGGGAATCCCTGGGTGAGGGACTGTCCTGCAGGTCGCCTTCAGCCCTGAGTCAGCATCCAGATACTGGCACGAAATGCAGGATTTTTTTTTTTTCCTTTTTAATATTTTTAAAAATAAATAGATGAAGAAACAAAACTTTAAAATTTGTTCTTTAAATATTTCCAGCATTGCACAGACAGCATTTAGTACTCTAGCCTGTTCAATCAGTAGTTTTTTTATTCTGATTCCTAGTTAAAATGTTCTCCTCCCAGACTGCTTTTGCTTTCTGTCCTTCTTAAGAACACAACGTATTCTTTTGTAATGTCGAAAAACAAGCCCTGCGGTGTTCATTGGACATCTTTACAGCCTGAGGCAGGGCTCTGTTATTCCCCTTCAAACCTGAAATGCCCATACCTCACCAAAAAGCCGTTAGCATCCTGACAGCTCTCTCTTACTTAAGAAAAACAAACCAAACCAAACCAAACCAAGCCACACACACACACACACACACAAATCCTCTTCCAAGAGCCTTTGCGATGCCAGCCATTGGGATCAGGCAAACCTCCCACTGGAGTGTCTTTGCTCAGTCACTGTCTGAGAGCAGTGGTGTCCCCTGGAAATCTTTGAGGTGTAAGATGGAGTTGGGTTGCAGGGTGAGGAAGGAGAATGGGAGGTCAGAGACAGTCATCTTCGCTGGAAGGGGAGGTGAGATTTGAGCCCTCAAGGTCAGAGTCCAGCGAACTCCCTGACGGTGTTCGGCTCATCTTCCACATCTGGGAGGCAAAGGTTCTTCCCCAGCTGCATGGGTATCCCACAGGCTTCAGCTGGTGAATTAGCCCCATGGCCACCTTCCAGTGGCTTCTCGCAGTTCACTTGCTACCCTTTGCACTCCTCTGTTTGCTCATGGCTGTTAGCATCTGGCTGATGTACGAGGTCAAAAGATCATCCATCTTGTAACCCTGAAGAGGAGAGAGAAGATGTTACTTGCCTTTAGAGCACAATATACAGTCTCTGGCTTGTGACTCCTGAACACACTGGCTCCCAGTTTTTGACTTTCTAGTTTTCAGGCACATTTTGATCAGTTCCACCGTTCTCCTTGGGTGAGACACCACCACCACAAGGAACACAGTCTAAACATAATTTGCAGCGTTGAGAAGGAGGAACTCACCGTCCCAGGATGCTGTTGAGGCTAAGGACTTAGGGAGTTTTGAATGGGACCTGGATTTTCAAATGGCCAACAAAATGCTCAGTGCCTCAGATAAATAACAATTAATCCAGTAGGAATTTTTATTCTTCATGTTTTGGCTTTAAAATAGTCTAGGAGATTTGTTGCTGTGACTGTTACTAGGGACAAGCTGGGCAAAAGATGTTGGTAAATTGGCTCAAGAGTACCCCTTGAGACATCAGCTTTAACGTGCTTTTCGGTCCAGTGACAGGAAGCGGTGGCCCACGTTTCTGAGTTGGCAACATCCCAAGAACCTCAGGTTTGCTTGTAAGTTGTATGGTGGACCAACATTTAGCAGAACCATGGGAAGTCCAGAAGAAAAAAACACACTGGGGGCTCTTTCAAGAGACCACTTTCAGGCCAGAGAATCCCTGAGACATGAGCTGCTGGAAGCATTTAATTTTGCCTGCCAAAGTCAGGCTTTGGTCTAACTGTGCCCAGTAATCTTTAACAGTCCTTACCAGTGAGGTCTCACAGAGCAGCTTGCTTCCTCTCACCAGGTTGCCAATGGTTATATGGAAGTATGTGTTGCCACTGCTCCAGTTGGAGATCTTGGTGAAGGGGTGAGTGATGAGAATATCCTGGTGAGAAACACAAGACTGACACTCAACACATGAGAGCCTCAGCTTTAATGAAGGGCTGTGGGGACCTTTGCTGCAGTCTTTAATGGTAAGACCAGTTGTTCTCGGGGTACCCAGCCCCCTGAGCTGAGAGACAGGGATGTGGAACAGAATGAAGCCCCTATAATCCATGGGGAAATGGTCAGTGACCTGCTACGCCACTGAGACACGCACAAGTCTATGGGGCCGAGTGGGATCCACCCAAGGGCACTGAGGGAGCTGGCGGCAGAGCTCACCGAGCCGCTCTCCATCATGTATCAGCAGTCCTGGCTGACTGGGGAGGTCCCAGCTGACGGGAGGTCAGCCAGTGTGGCACCATCTACAAGCAGGGCTGGATGGAGGGTCCAGGGAGCTACAGGCCTGTCAGCCTGACCTCGGTGCCGGAGAAGCTTATGGAGCATCCTGAGCACCATCACAGGGCACGTGCAGGACAACCAGAGGGTCAGGCCCAGCCAGTGTGGATTTATGAAAGGCAGGTCCTGCTTGATGAACCTGATCTCCTATGACAAGGTGACCCATCTAGTGGATGAGGGAAAGGCTGTGGATGGTGTCTACCTGGACCTTAGTAAAGCCCTTGACACCATTTCCCACAGCATCTCCTGGAGAAACTGGCTGCTCAGGGCTGGGACGGGTGTGCTCTGCGCTGGGTAAAAAGCCGGCTGGGTGGCTGGGCCCAGAGAGTGGTGGGGAATGGAGTTAAATCCAGTTGGCTCTGGCTGAAAGCCCAGATCATGTCCTCGCTCACTTTCCATCAAAGCACACCAAGAATGTCTACTGTGATGAGACTGTACCATGGTCTCATGGAAACAGCAGTGAGATGCAGGGCTCTGGATCCTCCAGTGCTTGTGGAGGACCGCTGTACTAGAATGACCATGTGGCTGGTGGAAGTAACTAGTAGGAGGTCATTTACTCCAGGTCCTGCTCTAATGTTTGTAAAAGGATTAAGGAAGGAGTCTGTGTATCCTCCAGTTACAGGACCCTAACAGTTGATGCTCTCAATCCATCTCCTGTTGAAAAAGGCTGGGCTGGCTCTGTGCAGCAGTGACTTTCTGCCTCCAGAAACTTTTCTGGCTATCCAGCCACTCTAAGTAGGCTTAATGAGAACTCTAGAAGTTCTGAACAACACGCTCTTTGGGATGACCCTTGTGAGGGGTTGGGGAGTGGGCTCAGGAGCATCTGGTGAAGACCTGTTTTGCTTACCTTGGTTTTGGGATCAATGAGGCTGACTCCATGTTTATTGATGGCAATTAGAAGGATTTCTGGATAATTTGGCTCGGTAGTTTGCTGTTGGAAATGAGATGAACTAATTAGGGGACATGTCATGCAAAATCAGACCCCTTCCTATTTCCTCTCCCACTGCCTTCTCCTACCAGCATTTGGTGGCCCATTAACTGCTATTCAGTTTATCCTTTAAGGATAACTATAGAGCTCATTCAGATATTAGCAATAGTCAGGGCTGTCTAGTTAAGTATAGATCTCCTAAATGCATGATAACCAGTGGGTGAGTTGCTGACAGCACAAAGTTCCTTGCTCCCTTTGGTGGCCTCCCAAAAGTGAAACCATCTTGCCACTGGCAAGGAAAAGCTGGGACAGGCTGGCAAACCCTGGATGTCTTCTCTCCCCTTCCAGTCTGTTTGGTGTTCTGCTTATCCTCATGCCTACCACTGTGGACTTCCAGGCCAAGACTACACTGCTCTATCTCCTTCTGATCTTTGCATTCAGTTTTTTTCCTGCTGGTAAACCCTTCTCCCAGCCCTGTGCCATGAGGACTTCTAGTGTGTTCAGTTGATGAGATAGAGCACAGGAGACAGGGGCTCAGCTCTTGGCCCCGCCACAGGTTTTTTTGGCTACCAAGTCACTTTTGGTGGATAAAGCACAGGATATATTCACATCCCTCATGTCATCTAAGATGGACATAACCAAAAATGGGGTGCCCAAGTTCAAGGAACTGATGAGTAATTTCAGCAACTTGTTTCCAGCCCAGGCTCACCGTGTGGTCATTGAGAAGAGAGGGTTGCAATAAAGTGTCCAGAGTACTTGGACAGACTTTGTGACTCCTGGCCTCTACTGTCTTTGATGGGAGTCTGGTGCTATGGTGAGTGGTCTGGATTTGGTTCATGGTGGGTGCAGACGTGTTACTTGGAGAACCACATATTCTTATTTGTCTTGGCAAAACAGAGACTGGCTCTTGGCTCTTCAGCTGCACAACTGTGAGTAGAGACCCAATGACAGATATGCTGAAGCTCTACAATGCCTCTGTCTGCGTAAAGAGGCAGGGCAGCAATAAATGAGTGTGTTGGCCCTTTACTGATGGGGACTGTCACATTCTTTCCTGCTTCATCAAGGTAGTTCCAGTCTGGTCCAGACACTGGGACAACCCTGCATACCTGTAACCCCTCTGTGATACGGGGCTCCTGACCTTGGCTAAAACCCCCATGCAAGACAGGTACCTTCACTTCAAAGAATGCTGATCCAAACGTAGGCCACTTGAAGATAATCTTTAGGAAGGCAAGCTTGGCTTCTTCTCTTGTTTTGCCCGCATGCTTATTGTAGTATGCCACGATGGACTGCAACAGAGAACACACAGAGCTGGAGGGTTTGCACTGCCTAGCACCAGGGATGTTTGCAGGGAAGGAGCATCAGTCTCACAAAGATGGTTGGTTCTAGTCTTTACTCCAATGAACACTTCACAGAAGTGCTGGCTGGTCACTGGAGCAGGGCCTGGAACCAAAGCAGGTCCTTCCTTTTTAGATGAGTTGTTCTGGTGACTATATTAAAGGGATTATAAATTCTGAATCTCCAAATCACGCAGCAGAGGAGACTGAGAGACTTTCAACCCAGAGAAGCTGATAGCTTGCTGGTTAGGCACATGGCTGAGTTCAAGTCCCAGGAAACAGAAAGGACTTAGAAGACTAATTCTTGGCAATGAGACATTTCTTGGAATCTTATTTTATGGCTCTAGACCTGTCTGTACCTGTGTCACAGCTCTCCTTGTGTAAAGCAGGAAGAATTACCCCTCTAGTCAGTAGTTTGCCTTAAACAACAGACCTTTACGTGAGGCCATCTCCCAGCATGTGTCCATATGGCGTTGCATCCACAACTGCAGCCGCAGCCATGTGCAGCACAAAGAAAACCCACTGCAAGGCATGCATGTATGAGCGTGCA
This sequence comes from Ibycter americanus, assembly GCA_035590275.1. Classification (NCBI taxonomy): domain Eukaryota; kingdom Metazoa; phylum Chordata; class Aves; order Falconiformes; family Falconidae; genus Ibycter; species Ibycter americanus. Next base: position 3,829,925 of record JAVJGI010000014.1, on the reverse strand, counting down.
TGTACGATTGCTCCTCTTGATGTTGGGGAGGCTGCAGCTCTGCTAAGGCTCAGGAGGGACCATGGGTCACTCATTCTGGCAGTCCCACTTGAATGCTGAACATCAGACATGTCACCCGAGAGACTAGGCTTCCCCCAGACAGGCCTGGCACATGACTCAAGCTGCTGTTTTACCCTTTTCCAGTCATCTGGAGAGATCTGACGGATGAGGTCCTGAGGCACAAGCTCCTTCAGGAGCTTGGGGATGCTGGGGAAATAAGACTTGTCATCCTCAAACTTCACCCGGTAGATGAGAGCCGCCAGCTGCAGGACCTCTTCCCGTGTGCACTTGTGGTAGCCGCGCAGGTACTTTGGTAACTCCTGCATGGAGGAAAGAACAATTCAGAGGTAGAGGGCATGACCACAGACCTTCACTCTCAGATGTTAAATGGAGTTTGTGGAGGTATCCAGCCCCTGGTGAAGAGGCTGTGCCCTGGGAACACTCGTAGCAGTTGTGTTGAGTGTGGTGGAGAGGCAGCTGCTCAGGTCAGACCACACTAGATGTTTAAAGATCCTCTCTGATCTAAAACAGTCTCCTGTTATGTGGAACTGGGAGGGTCCCAATGTCAGGGGTGTGAACCCACAGTCTTGTTCAACCTCTCTCATCCCAGGAAATCCACCCCTAGTAATGGCCACTTGGAATTGAATGGGTTTTCTGCTTGTTTTGCAATTTTAAAAATCTCTTCCCTCATTACCAAAAGTGTCTGAAAATGTGTCAAGTGACTAACTCAAGCATTAAGGGATACAGTCGTATTGGGATAAGCACTTTATCCAGGCAAGAACACAGGGAGTGTACTGGTGTGTGTGAGAGAGCTTTGGGATATGAAGGTGTCTTTTCCATACCAGAAGAAACAAGAGCAGAAGAAGTGTAACTTCTTGTCTGTCTCCTGGGACTGTCGCAGCTCATCTCCATGAATGGAGGTGGCTGAAAGCCCTCAGGATACTTCTGAATTCAGCCTCCATGCTGAGGCTGCCAGCAGGACGTAACTCTCACTCATTTCTTGCTGCCCACCCGAGAGCAACTGGCCCAAATTCCAGCTGATGTGGTTACCCTAAAGTGCATGAAGGCTGCTCCTTGCCATGCAACTCAACAGCACTCTTTGTAGTGCTTTATTTAGGGCAAGAGTTCTTCCTATTTAATGCAAGACTTCATCCTTCTGCAGACAGACAAAGTCCTTGTAACCCATTCCTAATTCCTCCCAAGTCTCCACTGCTATCGCAGGCTGTTGGAGTACCTGGTAATAGTGGAAGATTGAGTCTGCCATCGAGTCCTTTCCAGGCATTGTGTTGGTCCACAGCTTTTTCATGAAGAACACTTGGTAGGTGAGGGAAGGCACTATACCTGTGCAAGGGAAGCAGGGAGCAGGTATGTATGAGCAATGCTGCGGGTACCAGCTGGCAATCAGTGTCCCTGCAAGCCAGCAGTGCCCATGTGCCATCACAGCCTGCTGGGACCGGGGTACTTGCAAAGCCAAATGGGCTCTGACCTTGCAGAGGAAACCACATCTTTCCCTTGCAAAGCTTGAATAAAATGGATAGAGTGTCTGGATTCCTTTGCACGACTGTACTTCAATGATAGTGCTCATGCCTAGTGCAGGACAGAGGAACTGCACCCTGGAGGCACCCGTGTCTTGCAGCCACTGATACATTCAGCAGAGCTGCAGCCAGCTCCACTGAGGATGTGGCAGCAAGGTGAGATGAATCCCACCACTGAAACTTTCCCGCAGGCAAGCCCACCAGTAGGTGCTCCTCATAGGGGCCAGGTCTAGCCCTGGAGCAGAGGTCTTGCTGCTCCTGGACAGATCATCTCCCGGGTGATGTCCCCAGGGCTGGTGCAGACGGCACACCCACAGTAGCGCAGCCCAACAGCCATGGCAGACTATGTGGTCAATCTTGTTTGAAAGGGCTGGAGGGCTCTAGGAGGGCTCTGTGTGACCCACAATGGAGAAAAGTCACTGTTACCATCTTTTGCCGGTCTTGCTTTCTTTATCCAGTCTGTCAGGTGTCTCACAAAGTCGAAGAAGAAATCTCCCTCAGGCACGCTGATGACCTGGGAGACACAGCACATGGTTACAAAGGCTGAGCAAGTGGCAAGAGGCTACAAGGCAGGGCTGGCCTGTGCCACATCTCCTGTAGCTGTTCCTCACTGCTTTGTCCCGGTTACACTGATGCATAAGAAACCGCTGATGTGAGAAAGCCACTGCCAGCACCTTGCTGCAGGCTCTGCCTTCAGTTTCACCCATTACTCCTTCCTGCAGCTTCCTGCTCCACTGGAGCAATTAATTTCCCTTCATGACGACTATCTCCATAGGTTTCTTCCAGCTGCCTGAGGCAGCTCTAAGCTGCACGTTTTTCTTACTTAGTCCTTTCTTGTAAATCTGACTCAGCAACAGGCTAGGACAGCCTTGCCTGTCTGTGTTTTAAGCACCCTTTGAGGTGCAGATAGCTCTGGCTCCACCAATGTGTACCCACTAGCAGGTGGGTCACCCCGAGTGCCTCAGGGCTACCCCAGTTTTTGGGTGGGTCACTTACCTTGTCGGAGATTTTGACAAAGAGGCTGAAGCCTTCAGAGCACTTTAGGAGGAGTCTGTTGGAGATGTTCTGGCAGAAGTCCTTGGCTTTCGTGCTGGACTCCACCTCAAATGCCTACAAAGAAACGAAGATCTTCATCACTGTTACCTCAAGGTGAATTTTCACTTTATGCTGTCTTTGAGGAACTCCAGGATCAGAAGCACAAAGGAATTTAGGTGCCCACCACCAGTGAAATCAGTGACATTGTGGATTATGGCTGTGGGCATGGGAAGGGACGTTTGCAGAAGCTCAGCCATGCTACTGCTGTACGACTGTGCTTCGTGATGCCATATCTATATCCTGCACTGGCTTATCCAGGGCTCCTCCGGCAACTCAATAAATTTTTCTGATCTAACAGTTAGGTCTCAGAGCTGTTTGTCTAGGGAGGTAGAGAAAGAGTGCGAGATACCTCCAGCCTGATTTGTCCCACCTGTCTCTTCACTGATGATGATGAGGTCAGATGCCTGGCCTAGACCAAATGCTTAACTTACAGACAGCTGAAGAGCAGGGACATGACTCCTGCTTTACATGTGGGTGGGACAGCTAAAGGACTGTCCCACCTGCATGCAAGCCCTGCCCCAGTGTTGCCTTTTGAGCTGTGCTCAGCATTTACATCGTCTTGGTTTTGCTCTGCCTACTTAGAGAGATTCAGTTCACAGCAGTTTAAGGAATTTAAGATGCTGACCACCACATGCATGACTATGTTAGCCTGAACCACCAAACCACCAGGACCCGTGTTCCACACCCCACGAGAGACCAGCCTGGTGCTCAGTGCTGCTGGTGTTCAGCAGCTCTTCAGTGCAGATGCATGTTGTACTGGAATGATGCTACTCCGCCAGTCCGCCTGGGTGACTGCCATGGCCAAAAAAGATCACAGCAAACCCATCCAAGTGCAGCAGTCCCCACTGCCTCCTTCTCCTAGCTCTCATGCAGATGCATGTATGTAAAGCAGTGTCATGCTTATTGCTGGTCAGGTAGAAAAAAATACTCAAAGTGATGAGAAATCCCAGCAGTTTTCTCAACTCTCCATTACAATTCTCCATTACAGAGAAAGAAGGGCGTGCACATCTGCTGGAGAGGAGTCATCCTTTTGCGTCCATGGGCGTGCACTGCTTTACACATAAACCCACTTGGAAATACAGGAATTTAGTTGTGCCCAAGGGCATGAAGCGAGAGAGAGATGTGAGCCTCACAGGAAGACTAATCAGTAGCATGAGACAGCAGTATCTGCAAGGACATGCATATCCGCTCTGGCGTCAATGTAACTAGCTGCCTTATTAGCGTGTAAGATGCTTAATGAGAGGTTCCTGAGTGCAGGTATGATTTCTGTGTCATCTCAGGTCAGAAGGTATAATTTCAGTTACCTAGTTGCCAGTGCTGCCATAGCCTGCCCTGTCCCCAGGGAGCCCCATCACGGTACGCCACTGGGTATGGCTGGGTGGGCAATATCAGATGTCTGGGCTCCACATAACTGATATCCAAGGCTTGTGAACTACTGTGAGCAAACGGAGATGATGCCACCTGGTTTCCTTCTTTCTGTGGTTTTACTATAAAGCCTCCAGTGAATACTAGCACAGGACCCATGTCCTGAAAACTGTGAGTTGCAGTAAATCAAACCCCTGAGCTGGTCAGGGTAGATAAGGATGGGTTTTCCTTACATTGCTCTGATCCAGAGTCTTCTGGAAAGGCTGAGTTTTTCCAGATCAGAACCAATTAGCCTCTTCTGAGATTTTAATAAGAAAACTGACAGCTATCCTAACAGAAAAGAAGAATTTCCTTCTCCCTGTTTACCTCATCGGTGTCATCAGGGAAGTAAACTTTGTGGAAAATTTGGGTGGTTTTGTGTTGAATGGCTTCCACTTCTACCAGATGGGGCGGGTACTTCCTAGATCCATTCCTGCAAAAGAGGAGGTGGCAAGTGCCACAGCATCAAAGTAAGAATCATTTGTTTAAATCTTCCATTTTAATACATACTCTTTTTTGAGTAACTTCAGCTAATATATATATATATATATGTATACATTTTTTTCCCCCTCCTAAAAAGAAGAAAGAAAAATTGTAATGGGGAATGTGCATTTGCTTAGGTTGTAGGTGACTTAAGTGGACCTGGACAAAGTTAACTTAATTAATCTCTATTCTCCCCCCTACGCAGTTTATCAGCAACATCCTTCATCCAATGTCCCTTTCATTCAGCTTGTTCAAACAGGGAGAGAGGCTGTGATCTTCCACTGTCCTCCCAGCCACCAAAATATCTCCCACTTATTTTCTCACACATATTTGGATGCTGTGGCGCATTCAGGACTAGGAGGTCTTTTGGTGCCGTACCTCAGGGCTTTCTGGAGTCTCTGGATGCAGTCTGCTGCCAAGGGGTGATGCTTCCGAGACTGCAGGAACCTCTGGACATGGGGCAGGAGTATGTTACTTGGAGGGAAAAGGCCTGTACACAACCACAACAGCTCCCAGCCTTTCTCTTCACTGTATCTACACAAGGAGAGACCCAGGAGGAAAAAAAATCACTCACAGCATGGACACTTCAGATCTGCTTTACCTGACACAGGCTAGTGCATTTGGCCCAAGGGCAACAAACAACTCTTACTTGATGTGGTTGTCCGTGAGCTGCTTGAGAGTCTGGCAGTAGATTTCATCCTTCAGGGGTTCGGCTTTCAAGGCACCTTCAAATATTTGGTCTGTCAGCTCATTAACTGAGCGGGTCCTTTTGGATGGATAGTCACCCATATATTTCAGCACTGGTGGGAGGTAGGAGTCAAGGATCGGCTAACTGGGATATCTGGGGAAGCCCTTCTGTTGATGATGTGATTACAGACATCCTACACATGACTACAGAAGTGGCTGCAATTTGGTGGAGGGGGCAGAGTGTATGGCAAAGGTTTTAAATTGCTTTAGGAGATGTCCAGCAAGCTCTCTCCCTTATCGTGCATCATCTCAGGTTGAAAGAATTGGTTTGGAGTCAGGATATGTAGACCTAAGAAAGCTGTGTGTGATCATGTATTACCTGACCACTAAGCAGTGTGGACCAGTGGGACTCAGCAACTTGTTCCCTGGCCCTCATTTATTAAGTAGACCCCCCTCAGATCTCAAGGATGCCTGAGTACAGATTCAGGATCACGCATTACCTGATCACACATGAAGGTACCACTGTAAAAGACCAGATTTTCAGGTAGTGTCAGACACCAGTGGAGCTGCAGTAACATAAACCAAATGGCAGCCTTCACCATCATGCCATATTGCAATTATTCTGCAAGAAAACTGGCCACAATTTTTTGAATTAACATGTACGACACAGCAAGAGGAAAAGGATAAAATTGCAATTGTCCTCTGATTTTTCTGCAGGTTCTTATAATTCCTCCTCCTGTTATTATTTGCTAGGATGAGGAAACCAGTAGTGGCAGCAATAGTGTAATATTAATCATTAATAGGCTCATACAAACAGAACTGTTCAAACCATGAAGTTTGGATCCTAGAGTAAAGCTCCACCAAAAAGTAAAGGCTACTTCAACAGACTGGATCTACATCTGCGCTCAGCTCATCTCTCCCATGCTGTGTACGTTCTGCCAAGCAAGGGATATTCAGGCTTCAGCCCTGACCCCGAGGCCATGCGTGCTGGTTTGTATCCACACTGATTAGGACTACAGAATTCCATAGCAGATGCATTTTGGAGAGACACAGCTGAAGCAAGCCAGAACAGAGATGGTGAGTTAAACACTAAGCAGTGTGGACCAGTGGGACTCAGTCACTTGTTCCCTGGCCCTCATTTATTAAGTAGACACCCCTCAGATCTCAAGGATGCCTGAGTACAGATTCAGGATCAGACCTATCTCCAAGCCTCTGAGATGGTCCCAAAGCCCTTAAGAGGGACCACAAACCTTTCCTTGGGCCTTGTCTGGGGCCTTAAAGATCCTTCTCAGCTCTTTGCCTGTCAGACCTGTTGCCTGAGGGCTCCCCCAGGCAGTGGAAGGATATCAATGAAGGCCATGCAGGCTTCTTGGGACAGCTCCTCGCTGCCCAGGATCTTCTTCAGCAACGGCTGTTTGATGGGTTCACGGGTGTAACACCACAGCTTGTCTTTCCCACGGCTCTTGGTGATCATGACCCGGCTGAGGGTGTGCTTGGGAGGTGGCCTGGTGGCCAAGGCAAAGCAAGACGTTAGAGGGTTAAAAGGGACAGCTTGCAGCCAATGTTTCACCTGGGAAGGTTGCTCACAGCACCTGGCTAATAAGATCTTACACCAAATGGGATTTCACAGTTTAGCAAGTATCCAGCACCAGTTCTGCCCAAAGATAACCATTTTTACTTTCCTAGAGCTCAGAAAAGTCCCTTAGGGACCCTGCCCAAGTACTGACCCCAAAACAACCTTCCCTACCCAAAAAGCTTCTAACCACAAGAGGAAGGATGATGGCAATGGATGGTCAGGGCAGCATCACTGAAAGAATATTGCCTTGGAGAACAAAGCTACCAGGGTGAAGACATCCCAGAGGATCTGGGATGCCTGTTTGGATTGTCAGCCTATCTGAACAGGTGTTTTGGGATCAGTCTGGTCAGCTGCATTCAGCAGTGGTGCACATTGAAAGCTTTGGAGTTGAGATGAAAGTGCCCGCGCCGAATTCAACGGCTGCCTATATGGTCTGAGGCTGTGTATGGGATCACAGGAAAGGAATATGAGACCACTAAGCACGGCCTCCTACGTATACTAAATTTCACACTGTTACACCTGTGCTGAGCCAATCTGAAGAAATCCTTCATAGAATTTTGCCTGTGGAAAACCTACAGTTCAAATGCCATGACCTAAACTGGAGGTTGCAGCTGTATGAAATCACACAAGGGGATATTCAGAGTCTTTTCCAGCATCTAAAAATTTCCTGATTCCCAAGCTACCTGGAGATGGATTCCTATTCCTGTAATTTTTGAGGATGTTTTAAAAAAATCACCTAAAATAATCATAGGAAAATTCCTCCAAAGTGTATGGTTTTACTCTCTCTTCACTGTCTGAAATTGCTAGCTGAGAGGTTCTGATAACATCTTGTCGTTGGTCAGGAGTCATCGTGACCAGTGCCTGTGGAATGAAAAGGTCTCTGTTACCCGGTGTATTCATACATACATCTGATGTATTCAGAGAGAGGAAGCAGACACAAAATGAAAAAAGCAGTGAGTGAAGAAGACCCCATTAATTCCAGTTAATAATAAGAACTGTGCAACTGTCATTTTTTGTTTCTCTGTGCCATTCTCAGTCACTAATGCAAGGAATAACAAATGTTTCCATAGTGTGGATCAGTTCCTAATGAAGATAATGTGCTTGGGATCCTACAGCTCCATACACGAATGTAGTGGTTCCCTCCAACCCCAAATACACTTTCAAGTAATCAGGCCAATTGGAGGGACTTAGCACAATTCATGGATATTCCAGGTCACAAGCTTGTGGCATTCTAAGTGACAAGAACAGAAGAAAGGCTGAGATCACTTCTGCCTTGGACAAGCTGTCATCTCTCTCAGCCACTTCGGTTTCCATCTTATCATCAGGGAGTGTCTGGTCAGATCTAAGTTCTTCAGGAAAGCTTTGACCTCCTTGGGCTTTGTATGAAGTTGTACATTCTGTAAGACAGCTTACCACGATCTCCAGGGGAGGCATGGTGACTGTAGGCAAGACATAGACAGAATCAGTTGGGAAATCTCCTCTCTGCTTGGTCCGTTCATTGAACCCATTAGCCCACCCTGAGTTCATCACATGTTCTCCTGTGTCCTGGTCCAGAACTATGAGGTCTCCTTTGAGGAAGCTAAGGAACCCAGATTCTTCTCCTACTGCAAGATGAAAAAACCATTAATTCAATATTTTTTTCCCAAAATCCCTTGGGAGTAGTTAATCTAGCTATATGTTTACCACTGGACTGGGCCATTTACTTACCAGGATTTGGGTTGTCTTGAAGAGTGACAACATACTTGGATCTTTTCCTTAGTCCTTCAAGGAAGGTCACCACCAGGTCCCGGATATCCTCTGCATTGTTGGAGGTGAAAGTGTATTCATCACCTTTAATGGTGGCCAAGGTGAAACTCTGCCCTTGCAGCTTTCCCCCTCTAGCATATATTTTTATAGGAGACAAAAACAAGAAACACAATGGCATCAGGAGGCAAAGCCTGGAAAAAGGCTGGTTCATGGTGAAGTTATCAGCTAAGTCTCTTCCTCCTTACCTACTGCTTGACACAGCTGTGATCTCTGGGAAAGAGAGCTCTAAGAGAACCTGCTCCTGTTCATCCACAAAGTACACCCCTGTCCAGTTGACAGCTACAATCACATCATTTTTAGGCAGGCTTGGCCCTGGATTGTACACAAGACATGCAATCAGTTTATGAAGGGTCTTAGCATACAAAAAATGTGTCTATTTCAAAGGTGGATGCAATGATCAAAAACCTCAGTGTTATTTTTAGGAAGAGATGGTGGCAGACTCCTAGCTTGAGCCATCACTAATTAGGATGCACCAAAAAATAATGCATCCAAAAAAGACCAGCTAGGTCATCTATTAAGTCTTCTTGTTTATGGAACCCCTATCTCTCCTTCCTTTTACTTTGGAGCATCCTGTGCTCTGGGGTTGTGCTCTACTGACTCACCTGAGAATTTGAAGGCTTCATAAAACCGAGAAAACAGCAAAGGCCACTTGAAACGTGCAAAATCCACTACCTCTTCCTTGACTTTTTTGGGGTCTGTCCTCTTCTGAGTGTAAATTCCCTACAGACAAAGCAAACCACAACCAACATGAAGCACAAACCCAGTTATATCCAGGAAAAGAGCAAACAAAACCAATTAATGTCACCTGAAAATCTCAGAACTAATATTAATTGAGGACTCAGTGTGGTTAAGGGCCAAACAAAGTCCTACAGGAACAAGTGCTAGTCTGGACAAAGTCTTGGCCTTTGGTTCCCACTTCAGGGAATAATTTGACTGAGAAGACCGGGCAAGCATCTAGAGTGAGCAGTCTGGGTGGGATTCATCTCAGCTAACTTTGGGTTTCCCTAAGGTAGGTGTCTACTCTTCGGCTTGACAGTGCTTTAGCTGGAAAAGGACACTCAACAGCCCTCAAGCACAACCATCTAGCTTTATTTAGGACATCCTCAGATAACTGACACCTCTGTATGTAGCTGACAGGCTGATGGATGACCTGCAGGATCCAACTGAGTTGCATCCCTGGGTCTCTATTGACAGTAATAGGTGGTGAGACTCCTAACACACATGGAGACGATTAAATTTTAGGGGGTCTTAATCTGGAGCTGGCTCCTGCTGTTAAATGAGTGCTAATTCTCATGCCTGGATGACCCACCCTCATGACTGGTCATGAGTTATGGGTAGTGAATTATGGAAGGGTGTCACTGTGTAGGGGTGTCACAAACGTTCTAATGGAAGTCAGGGAGGTTTTATACAATGCCTGGCACAATAAGGTCCTGACATTGCCTGGAGACATGAACTGCTGCTGTAATACAACCAGTAACACCACAATCCCTTGTAAAAGGAATGAGACCCCAGAGATGGCACTTTGCTTCTCACAGTGAATCTCTGCAGGTTGTCTTCTTCTGTCAGATTTTGCCTCAAAACCAGTGGTAAAGCTGAATACGGCTAGTACAAACCTGCCCTTTCTCTTTGATTTAGCTAAGAGCTGAGCTATGATGTCTGACATATGTTTAAAAGGCACACAAAGCTACTGAAGCAAGTCTTGGTCCTTGCCAGGTGATCTGTTGTCCCCACCTTTTTATGTGCAGCTATAATGAGCTGAGCCCATTTTTCCACTGTTTTCGAAGCTGTGATCTCTCTGTCTGGGATGTAGGATGGAATTAGATTTAGCAGCCTTTCCAGCACCATCTCTGACCCGTAGTCCACATAGTACTGCTGAGAAGCCAGTTCTGCCAGATCTTCTTCCTATGGGAACCAAACAAGCCAAGTTAATGCTGTTACCAGGCCATCACCTCAGCCTCTATGCTCCATCACTCAAGGATCTCTGTGGAGACTGGGTGTGCTGCTGCTTCAGAATGATGCAGGGATGCTTGCTTTCAGCAGAACTTCACCAGTGCTTTTTGCACATCTAAAGTTCAGGAGGTTGGCCCCTAAAAGCTATGATTAAGCCTTAACGTGTTCAGTGATGAGCACCATGCAACTCTTTACTGTGTGTGAACATGTTTGTGCCAGTCTTTCCCTGCAGTTCAGTCTGGTTTTCATGCCTGCAGTCAGCAGTGGGTGATTTTACTACAGTAGACAGAGTTTAATGATTGAAAACTGCATGTAGCCATCGTTTCTCGTACTTGAGAAACCCAGCAACTGAAGTACCCATCCATAATGCAGAACTGTAAAATGTCCTTCAGTGTAGCTACATTCCAAGTGCTTTGGGGTGAAATAATAGAGCTACTGAGATGGTGATAGCACAAGGAGCCCAGGAGCAAGGGAAGGGGAGGGAGAAAGAGCAGAAGTTCTGATAGGATAAAAGAGCTGCAGTTCATGCAATATAGATGGGAAAAGACAATTTAATTCCCAAGATGACTGGATTCTACTGGACAACAGGAGAATGATTAGGTGTTTGGGAAGAGACAGGTCTTCAGTTTGTCACCTGGATGATTTTAAACACAAGCAAAAAAGACAGTGTCGGAAATTTTGATATTTCTTCAGATGCTTGTTTCAATGACACTGGAATAATTCTGTAAGCTCCCAGAGAGTCTAGAGGCACATGTTTATGCTGCCAGTGTCCCTTCAGCATACGGCAGCAACGCTGTTGGTATTGCATGGCAGAGGTCTGGGTATCCTGAAAAGCATCTCTCGCACCTGAGGCTTAGCAGGATTCACCGAACAGGATCATGCTGTGTACTCCTGATCTGGTGATCTGGTTGCAGGCTATCTGCAGCCCGCCAGACTGAGGCTGGTGGATGAAGTGGCCATTCACGCTCCCATCCAAAATTCACCAGGAGGAGTGCTCATGCAGCACATGGGAGCAACTGGTCTGTCTGCATCCAAGAGGATCTGATGTCTGTAGCTACTGTTTCCCTAGTGAATACCATAATCCCCAAGCTATCAGGTGTTCAGGGAGGAAGATTTCTCGTCCCCTTTGGTGAAACCTATTTCACCATGTCGAGGATACATGCTGGACCAGACCAGTAGCTGCTGAGGTCACATACCTTGTCACACCGATACTCCCCAAACTTCACCCCTCGCACGATCTGTTGGTAAATGAGATTGGTGGCCACATTGTCCTCATTTGGGTTGTGCCAAGGAGTGAAGATCTCCTTCCTGAAGAAGAGCCGCCATGGCGCATTGCGCTCCTGCGCTCCCTGCTCTTTGGCATACTGCTCGCACTGAGACACAGCATCCATCACATGGTCATTGCCGCTACCCAGCGAGGAGACCTAGGCAAGACAGAAGGAAATGTGGCATTCACCCAACTAAACGCTGATCTTTCTAGGTAGAGATATATATCTCTGAGTCACTCATCCAGACTTCCTTTATAATCAAAATAAATCAAAGTATCTATCTCTAATAGCCAGCCGAGATTTAACAGGTCTACAGCATAGCTGGGTAAACCATTTTGTTTTGAGCCTCAGTTTCCCATCAGGAATGAAAGGAGAGCATCAATGTGAATTGGTAAAGCAAATGGTCCCATTATAAAGTATTATTTTTTAATACTGTGCTTTGAAACTTCCTGTTTCGAAGTTACAGACATGGATCTAACCATGCTAAGCATCAGACAAACCCAGAATAAAAAGCCTGTCCTGTTACAGAAGATTTATCACCTCTGTTTTCTCGCTGTGGTCTGGCATGAAGACTTAAAGCACAACATCTCCTCAGAGTGAATATCCCTGAATAAATGTCTCCTCAAAACAGGCGAAGAAGATGGAGTATAAACCATTTTCTTACTACCCACAGGCAGAGGTGGTCACATCTGGAGATGAGAATATACTTCATCCTCTTACACGGCAGCTGTAGGAACCATTCTGTTTCATTGGCTTGCAGCTGTTGTCTCACCTGGTGAATTTTACCTTAGGTCTGTTATCCCTTCTCATTTACACTCACCTTCATTTCTATGGAATTTCTGATAAAGGTATGGCTTTAGGTTAAATAAATAGGGTTAAATGCCAATGCAAGTATGGCGGTTTGGATTTTAGCTCATTTTGGAAGCTTAATTTCAACTATTAGCTTTCCAAATAAATGTAGTTTCTCCCTTGCATAAAAATCCAGGCTGTTTTACTGGAAATTCACCTCAAAGTAGCTTGATTGAGAGTAAGAGCATAGAATCACAGAATAATGTAAGTGGAAAGGCATTTCTGGAGGTTTCTGGTCCAGCCCACTGGGCAGAACAGGTCCATCTTTGATCAGGTTGCTCCATGCCTTCTCCTGTTAAAATCTGAATATCTCCAAGGAATGAGATTTCAGTGTCTCTGCAACCCTGCTCCAGCATTTGACTACTCTTATTGTGAAAATCAGGCTGGCTCTTGCACTGCAGAAATGTTCCTTCTGCCCTGAGGAAGATAGGTGATGGCAAGGAGAACCCCTCCTGTTCTTTCATAGAGTTAGTCAGGAACATAACTTAAGATATACCTTATCAAAAAGTGCAATGTAAAGCGAGAAGCCAAATCGGTCTTTCAAGCTGATTTTGTCGGCCAAAGAATTACAGAGCTCTTTAGCAGTTGTTGCAGAGTCAGTCAACAGCGTTTTTGTTGTCCCATCCATAAATGTGACAGGCAGCATGATGGGTTTCTTGGACTTGGTTGCCTAGTGGATTAAAATCAAACTTTATAAAGGCATGTGTATTTCAGTCCCATCAAGGCTATTTACCTACATACTCTTCCACCCAGTTGTGGTAACCGTTTTCTAAATCCTGATCCCACTGGCTTGCTGCTTTCCAATACCACCATTACATGCTTCTCAACAGCATAACATGTAGATTCTTTATTTAATACATTCAGTCATCAAAGCACCTATCCAGTAAATCCAAGCATGCCTGGGAATGGTCCTGGGCACTGGAGCACAGCTGTCTATGCTAGTAAACCAGCACAGAAAATGAGTAATTCTTGCACAAACAGTGCCCGTTCCAGCTGTGACTATCCCTGAACAAGTCCCAGGGACCGCTCTCAGTAGGCAGTTTGCCTGCAGCCCCCTGCGTCTGGAAGACACATGCACCCTAGCATACATGGGGGCTTGCCTCGTGCCAGCTGGCCTCAGTGCCCGAGAGCACTCTCGAGCACATATAATTTACAAGTATTGATGTAGCCAAAGGGATTGATCTTCAGGATACTCTGGAGCAAAGCCAGGATGCACAGGGAATGCGGTATCTCAGAAATATCTGAAAATTCTTGAAAGAAATAGGCTTTATATTGCTCCTTTCTATCCTGCCGGAGAGATGTAGTTGCTGTGATAGTGAAAAGCATAAACCCTGAGCGTCAGCTACCTGGGGAGGGAATGGTGGGGTCGTACCTGCAGCTCCAGCCAGCTGGGTGGCTGTGTCCTTGTCCCGTTGACAAATGTCCGCCTCAGCCTCTCTTCGCAATAGGGAGCATAACCCGGGGGGCCTCCGTTGATAAAGTTCCTTAAATACTGTTGGCAGCAGGGAACATATTGGTTAGACCATCGGCTCTAGAAGGCCAAGCATTCGCAAAGGTTAAAGGCAATGCTTTATTGGAGAAAAGCCCTCTGGGACCAATGGCAACGATACTGCTGAGGCTCAGGATGGTCCTACATCACATTGCTGGAAGCTGAGAGAGAGTAGGACAGTCCGCGCCCTTGCCTTGTTCTTATACATTGCACTTCTGGCCTCGGTGGAGACAAGATGCCAGCCTTGACAGACCTTTGATCAAAGCCAGTGAGGCAGCTTTTCTGTTCCTGCTCTTGCTGCCAGTGATTTCTATCTCTGCATTTCAAAGATGTATTATAAAATGTTATTGAGCTGGCCAAAAACATGGGAGTGAATGAAAAAAAGACGTGTAAGTAATGATCCACGGCAATTTTAAGCAAGTGTCACTCAGAATACTTAGATGCCAGTAAAAAAGATCTTTCACAATTACATTAAACAGATGTTTCTTTAGTCAGATTTTAAATTGCACTTTAGAAGAGCCTAAACCAGAATTCAAAGCACTTCACCATATGTTAAATGTGCAACCACATTACTGTAGAGAAAAAGAAATCCAGTGACTTCCACAATATCAAAGATAATACGCTTAAAAATATTACATAAATATCTTGGCCAAAAAGGTAGCCAAGACTAATAGTTCTGTAAAACGTATTTTTTGGAAAAACTTTATGGGTAGATAAAGAGTTCCCTGAATGATAATACATAGCTGTTCCTTCAGTAACACAGACTGCTCTATAACACTGCCAGCCCATGAATAAAATGGGTAGAGAGAAAGATATCTCTGCCAATCATAACTTGCAGAGATACTCTGGAGTAGGTAATACAGCCAGGTTACACGGATGGGAGCTGTTGCAAATGATTGCAAGCGGCTGATGCTGTGTAAAAGTGCAGTTTTAATTTTACTGTTAGTAACAAACTATGTAATTATATATTTTTTGTATTTCTCCTTCCTTGTGGTTGAACCTTGCCATGGAAGTCCATTATTAGTTGAAAGAAAGGTACAAAGAACCAATGTGTCTTGACCCATGCTTAGCATATGATGCTATAAAGGTGTCTAATGTGATCCAAAGCATGACCTTCATATATGGGAGCAAGAAAAGATATTGAAGGCTGCCTCATTTTCAGCTAAATCCTTCTCAAAATGTTCAGTTCTAACTGACACTTTTGAATCATCAGATCATAGAATCACAGAATGGTTTCAGTTGAAAGGGACCTTCAAGATCACTTAAATCCAACCCCCCTGCCACGGGCAGGGACACCTCCCACCAGCCCAGGTTGCTCCCAGCCCCGTCCAGCCTGGCCTTGAGCACTGCCAGGGATGGGGCACCCACAGCTGCTCTGGGCAGCCTGTGCCAGTGTCTCACCACTCTCACAGTGAAGAATTTCTTCCTTATATCTAATCTAAATCTATCCTCTTTTAGTTTAAAATCATTCCCCCTTGTCCTATCACTGCATGCCCTTGCAAAAAGCCCCTCTCCAGCTTTCTTGTTGGACCCTTCAGGTAGCGGAAGGGTGCTTTAATGTCTCCCTGGAGCCTTCTCTTCTCCAGGCTGAACAACCCCAGCTCTCTCAGCCTGTCTCCATAGGAGAGCTGCTTCAGCCCCTCTGGTCATCTCCATGGCCCTTCTCTGGACCTGCTCCAACAGGCCCATGTCCTTCTTAGGTTGGGGACCCCAGAGCTGGATGCAGCACTGCAGGTGGGCTCTCATCAGAGCAGAGTAGAGGGGCAGAACCACCTCCCTCAAGCTGCTGGCTGTGCTTCTTTTGAGGTAGCCAGGATATGGTTGGCTTTCTGGGCTGCAAGCACATGTTCCTGAGTCATGTAGAGCTTCTTGTTAATCAGCACCCCCAAGCCCTTCTCCTCAGGGCTGCTCTCAATCCATTCTCTGCCCAGGCTGTATTTGTGCTTGGGATTGCCCAACCCATGTGCAGGACCCTGCACCTGGCCTTGATGAACTTCATGAGGTTTGCATGGGCCCACCTCTCCAGCCTGTCAAGACACCCCTGGATGGCATCCCTTCCCTCCAGCCTGCCAACCCCACCGCACAGCTTGGTGTCATCAGCAAACCTGCTGAGGGTGCGCTCGATCCCAGCGTCCATGCCGCTGACAAAGATGTTGAACATATGCTGACCCCTGAGGAATGCCACTCATCACTGGTCTCCACCTGGACATGGAGCCTTACTCTTGTAAGGTTGTGAAACAACCTTCAGGCACATCAGTCTCCTGAAAGTCCTCATTTTTTCCCCCATAATATTGCTGCTATTAGAGTCTAGAGGTTTCAGGAGAAAAGTAACCAGAAGTCTGATACAACACTCACTGCATGGAAGAGTATAGGAAAATAATGCTAAGAGATACTTACCCTTATATGCTTTTCCTTCTGTTAAAATGGTAGATAATTACTGCTAAATGAGAAGTTAGGGCATCAGTTGAAAAAGATGTGAGGTTAACAAAATATCATCTAGCTAACTGGCTGATGGCCAACGCATGGCTATCATACGTTCAATGGTAGCTATTGCATAGTTAAAGCAGCAGTCAGTGAAATGCTAAATCAGATTTCAGATGGCTCATGAAACCATGGTACTAATAGATTAAGAGTCTGAGAATAGGGTCTGGCACTGACATGGAGTTTGTCTCCCAACCAAGAACAGACTGGACTAGGTGGTATCAGTTAATGTAGCTTCAAAATAGAAGAGTTCACTGAATTTCAACAATTTTTGGAATATTCCTCTGCTTTTCACAAAACAAAAAACTGAGTCTGGATGGGAACATATGTGGCTTGGGGGCGTTTCATCATGAGAATGCTTATCTTAAAATATAACATTTTAAGCTGAAAGGTGTCAGTGATGTCCCCATGGGTAACCACAGTGGCTTCAGAGGAGCTCCAAGACATTGCCCAAGTCACTGCCTGTGTGTCGTTTGCAAGGCTGGGGCCTTGATAGGTAACCACAGTGTGGGATGCTGCAAATGTTGTTTGCACTTATACTTGAGAAGCTTCAGTCACCACAGGCTGCCTATCATCTCCAATAGCCCAAGGTGTAGAAGGGTGATGAATAAGGGCAGAATTAGCATAAATCCTCTCCAGAGCTGTTGGGAATATTGCCACGTATTTCAGGATCGACCATAACTTTGGGCAGAGGTACGTGTCAAACACTGGCATAGGTTGCCCAGAGAGGTGGTAGATGTCCCATCCCTGGAAACATTCAAGGTCAGGTTGGACGGGGCTCTGAGCAACCTGGTCTGGCTGAAGATGTCCCTGCCTGTGGCAGGGGAGTTGGACTAGATGACCTATAAAGGTCCCTTCCAACCCAAACCATTCTTTGATTCTATGATTCTATGATTGTCTGAGTTTCCAGAGCTACCCATAAATTATTTCTGAGAAGTGCTTCACTCACCTAAAATAATCTTCTGCTATTAAAGATTTAAACCTACACAATCTCCTGTGGCATACTTTCTCAGATTTCATTTCCAGACATAATTTAATTTTCTGCCACTTTGCCAGTGATTTATCTGCTTAATTAGATTTCATATTGGCAAGGTCTGGCAATGAAGGAGGGATTTCTATTCTTGGCTTCAGCACTGAGGAGTACCTGATCTGATATCTATGGAAATTAATGAAACATCTTTATCTCCAGCAGGCTTTGGAGCAGGTCCAGGCTCCAACATTCAAAGATCTGAGAGGGACAAAGGAGGTCTTTTGTCACAGCAAAGCAAACACACAGTGCTGAGCCCTTTGCCCTGAGCTCGCTAAAGTCTTAGGCATGGGATTAACATAAGCAGTGTGCTAGGTGTTAGTAAAGACTCGAACTGTGTAACTCATTTGGAAGGCAGACTGTTCAAACCTAGGCAACAAAACTTTGCCCAGAAAAACAGAAAAACCTTAAAAACAACCTGATTTAGCATCTTCTACTGACTTCAGTTCTGCTGACCCACAGTGCTTCTGAAGGCACACTACATGTCATCTCTTATGTGGCTGTTTAGAGCTGGATGTTTTCAGTATGACACATGGTGGGGCTAGTTGTAGCATTCAGAGAGCAACTATGCAAACATACTTCCAGGTAAATTAAACCTTTCCCTTTCTATGTGATTTTTTTTATATTAAGTTATATTTATAATTAACTGTGTAGTACTATTCCTTGCCAATTTTGTTAGAGTACATGCCTGAGGTCATACTGCCAGTCAGTAGATGCTTGAATGAATGCATAGACTTTAGCATGCGAAAAATAGGGGAGAAATGTGGGCTATTCGGGGTGTACAAATTCCACTTGCAGCCTCCCACAATCAACTTTCCTGCCAGAATTCACTTAATGACACATCTGCAGTGCAGGAGGCATCATCTGGGCTGGTTGTCTACATTCCCTCTAAAGTCACAGAAAAGAGTGAGTCACTTCTCGGGAGTGAGTCATCTGATCCACTTTAGACTTTGAACCCGGGATCATGCACACTTTCCTTAGGAACTGTCATTTTCATTCCTAGCGAAGATAAAGACCAGGAATCTCTCTACTGCAAAACCCAACAGAAAAGCTGGTCCAATGGATGGAAAAGAAAATGTATTGGCCGATAATTCATGAGACAAATATCATCTACAACTTACCTTCACAAACTTCTCAGAAGGAGCAAAACATCCCACACAGAGGGACATCAGGATCCAGCCCCTGGCGTGGCTGCTTTTGGATGGGTTCTGGGTCAGCTGCTTGCAGATTTGACAATAGATTTCATCCCTGCAATAGGAATGAAAAAAGCAATAAGAGTTAACAAGGTCGTGGTTTTCAACATGAACAGAGAGAGACAGGCCCTGTCTGCATGTGATTGATAGCTAAATGTTCGTTTTAGCATTGCAAGAATATTAATTTAACTGTCCTGATGATGGTCACCCTGATCATTGTAGTGTCTCTAAAATGCCACCCACCACCAGTCCTGTAATGCCCACCAAGCGTTCCCTGTGCTGCAGCTGAGATTCCCCACAGCTGACTGGCACTGCGTGGAGAAAGAGGAAAATACAAAGGAGTCTCAAGGTTCAAGGAAGCTCAATGTCACCTCTGGATGAAGGAGTCTATTCTGGCTTCTTACAAAGATTTCCCAGTAATGCCAAAAGAACCTCCTAAACTAACTGTCATGGAGGGCCATCAGCTGGGAATCTTCATTTGCTGGCTGTTCCTCTTGAGACACCTGAATTTGCTTTGTGGAAGTGCTGGGAACTATCAGCTCCAGTGGAGGTCAAGGTTTTCCCAGCTCTTATCCAAACAGGTACGTACATTGACAGGTATCTCAATTTGGGATTTAATGTCCATGTTTGACCTTAACCTGAGTTCTCTACATGCAAAAGAAGGGATAACAGTACTTCCTCATCTACATGGGAGGCAACAAAAATGTTGGCCAATCTGTTACACTGACAAAAAACATGGGAAAGCCCATGGGACACTACCAGGTCTGCCTTCAGAGAAGATTTTCTGCCAAAAAGTAACGCTAAGAGTTTCACGCTGAACTGGGAGGATAAAATGAAAATGAGAGAAGCTGGTCATCAGATGAGGATGCTCACCGTGTTCCTGGAGTACGCAGGTAAGTGTGAGTGAAAAGAGTGGGAGACTACATAAACAAGGACACATATTGTATACGTTATGACACACACACACATAAATAAGCTAAACCAAAGATGTGCCATTGGCCTTAATCTGGCACTTCCCAATTTTTGAATGTTTAATTTAGCAACTGAAATGAGTTTAAGTTTTTCATTAGTATACATTAAAAGCAATCACACAAACAAAAGAGACTTAATGGTCAAGTAGAAAAAAAAAGGGTAGTGAACAACAACAGTGAGTGTTAAAAAACACTCAGTCCACTAGCCACTATCACTTTCAGAAGCATTTGATTCCTTCTGTGTGGTCTTTCCACCAGGCCTGACACGGACAGTAAGGAACATGACCCAGCCCAGCCCGTATTATACAACACAAGCAGAAAAATGATATAAGAACTTCGTAAAGCCGCACACAGTAGCAAAATCATTTGGATTGCTCAAGAAAAGCTCAGTGAAGAAGGAACGAAAAGAATGGCATGTTCATGCCTTTGTCTTGAATTCTAACCTTAAGGCTGGCCTGAGGATGCCATTACCAATAATGAAATGGAGCTTCTCCAGGTTGGAGGTGGGTCGGTCTTCGAGCATGCTATTTCCCTGGAGCGTAGACTCACCATCGTGAAGTCTTTTTGTCACCTGCCAACCAGACATATTGCTCCCTTTCAGTACAGCCAGTTATTATGGTCCCCCCCCTCCCCAATCCCAAATGTGTGGTGCTCCCCAAGAAGGACTCCTCCACCAGCCAGGAGGGGTATTAGAAGTTCTTCAGTCTACCACTTGAACAGCGATGGGAGGGTTTGACTTTGTTGGCTTTAATCATATACGGATGAAGCTGAAAATGGTCCTGTCTAGTCACACTCCCCCCTGCTTGGTCTTTGCCCACAGTTTCTACAATGGCAGCCTTGCATCCCAGCTCTGAGGTGCTCCAGCAGCTGGGAGAGGGCCACCAAGGATCTTTGGAATAACCCCAGCTTATTGACAAGGAGGACCTGTCCCTTTAACTCAGTAATATTAAAAAAATTATTAAAATACCGACAGAATAGACCCACTCCCCATGCTAATGAGGTAGCTGAAAGCACATGAGCATGGTGCTGTTTGTGGAAACAGGGATGGCATTCGTGCGCCTACCAGCTCTCTGCCTCAGCTAGTCAGCCCAGTCTCCACGTAGAGCCACTAGAGAAAGATGGCCATTTCTAGAGTGCGTTCAGAGCCACCATAGGGTAAGCTGGATTGGGTCCTATTTCTCCCCACTGCCCCTAAAGCGAAAGAGGGTGACTATCTCAGAGAGCAATCTTCATGCTCTCAAGCAGCTATAGCCAGGTGAGATGGTGCCTACTCTAGAAGTGGACATGGCAGTGTGAAAGAAGACTGAATCCATGTCTTTGCATTGCTTTCTTTCTCCCCACCCAAGAGATTTATTACTCCTCACTCTTTTGAGATGGGTTTTTCGAACGCTCTCAGCTTGGGCTAACTGCTCCCGTGGGGAGTTTTAACCCTGGCACTGGAGAGGAGCAGGTGGACGGGTGAGCGCATTTGGAGACCCCACCTCTGCTACCTACGCCACAGTGGAGGGCAGGAGGCTAAAAGCAGGGATAACATTCAGACCATTACAAAGTGGTGAGAGGTATCAGCAGCTGGATGGAGGGCTGTGAAAGAGGGGAGGGAAGGTGCTGGATGGATGGAGAACAGGAGCCGAGGGGAGGCCGGCGCGAGGTGCAGAATGACTCAAGGAGACACGGGAAGCCAACCTTTCCCCTTAAACACTCCTTAAATCTTTCAGGCAGAGAGACAGGTAACGCCAAACCCAGAGGAGGGCTGGTTCTATGTTGTCTAGGGAAAAGCAGAAGAGAGTCAGAGAGGGCTGCAGACAATCCAACGGCACTTGTGCTGCCAGGCGGCCAAGCGTCTCCTCTCACCTCCTCCGTCAGTTTGGATTTCTTCTTGAGTGTTAAGGAGACCAGTTTGTGCCGCACACTGTTCTTCTTGTGCCCATCAATGTGAGTACTCTGCAAAGCAAGAGGCGTGGACGTAATGCGGTGAGACACAGAGCCCTGCTGAGTACGTGCTCTCCCTGCCTCCCCTGGGCTCCTACAAAAGACCATTAATCCTGGGCAGAGAGGGAGATATTTCAGAGGCTGGTGGGAACCAGAAATGTGGCCCTTGATAAGCCAGGTCTGGCTCTGAATTTTGTAGATGCTCTCTAATCAATGAGCCTCCCTCAGATCAAAATTACATACTGGGGACATCTGAAACAGGTTCTGTTGGCTACATGGCCTGGGTCCACCCAGTTCTGCTGTATGACGTTCAGGCTTGTTCCTACATTGCAAATGAGATGAGCAAGACCACTCTGTGAGATGAGCCATTTGCATAGCAGGTTTGTGAGCTGGAAGTCACCTAGTCCGGGATTCACAGACAGTAGTTACCCATTGCAGTTTCATCACTATTAACCAGCTCTGTGCTCTATCAGATTTCCCAGAAGAATAAATTTGATGTGAGGTAGACCCAGGTACTGGCTACATATGAAGTTACTGTTGGCTTGCTACTTCTATACCAAATTTACATCGGCTGTGGGATTAAAATGGCACGGATAATCACTTTTTGACCCCCTCCTCCTTTTAAACAGCTTTGAAAACACTGTAATTTTACACCAGATCAACACTTTGAATGATCAAACCAAACCAACTGTGATGGTTTATATCCATTAGAAAGCCAAGGTGGTACTGTAAACCTGGATTTGCATATCATCATGCTCAGGATCAGCTCAGCCATCTCTCTGCACTGCTGTGCACTCTGCAAAGCAGATGTTAACACAGAGGAAAATGAGAGCTTAAATTTCCCCTCTCTTCTGTACTACGTGATGTCTCAGCTGGCCAGAATACGACTCTTTGTAATAATCAAGCAAGAAATTATGGGTAGAAGGAATGAAAAGTGATTCTTGCTGTATATTTTTACAGAATTACAATCCAGATGAGGCTACTCTCCTCAGGTAATTCAGTGAAAGTGGTGAATGATATCACCATCTCTAAAACCTAGATTTGTTAAATTACTTCTGTAAATGCCGCAGGGACTTGTCCAGATGTTACTGCAGAAAACTTCTTGAAAATGCAACAGTGCCATTTAGAAAATGTCGATACCAGGTGGTATCTTGTCCAATTGAATAAAGCAATTGCCAAAGATGAAAGCGTATCAGTGCTATGGACAGCAGTTTATCCAGAGCAATGTCTTATCTGGAAGTGTCCTAAGATGAAGTCCTCTAGTGACATCCCAGAATGCACTGAGGATGCAATACGGATTTATTTTTTTTTCTTAATTTCCACAGCTTAATCTCCCAGTAATTCTTTACTTCCTGCTCCAAGATTAAGGGCACATTTTTAATTTAGTCTCTTCTGACCCAGGGAAGATCAAAAAGAAATCCCCAAATGAGAGACCAATGACACAGGACACTGCATTTCTCCGATGTATCTCTGCCCTACAGGGCGGAGGGAGAGCTCAAAGCCCCATGAGAGATATTGTGGGAGGCATCCCCCCTACTGCATTGCTGGGGGACATTCAGTTATCCCTGTGAAGAAGGAGGGACAGGATCAACACCTGACACATGGGCAATTTGCCCTTTGTAGCATAATAGCAAATAAAATAGACAAACTGATTGCCTGCAGCAAACCCCACAAGCTGTTCTTTTCTGACACATTTCAACATCCAACACCTAACAACAGCGTCTCTTTTCCAGCCGCAGCAGTTACCTCTCCTTCTCCCTGCAGAGCCTGAAGTTCTTTCTTATAGGTCTTCTTCCCAAGAGTCTCATAGATTTTTGTCATCACTGGTATCTTCTCACCACCGTCACTCATGGCTGTGTGATATTTCGGCTCAGGGAGGTCTCCCATGAAACGGAGGATAGTGATCCATACAGCAAGTGCTGCCTATTTGAACAGAAAGTTACACCGCATCAGCTCGCGCTAGGGTAGTGAAGGGGGTGGTCAGGTCATGCTGAATCCATTAGGATCACCACTGTGGCCTCTCTGTACCTCTACAGGAGGTGAAACACTTCCCTGAATCACACATAACAGTTTTGCCTGCAGTGGTCATGGATCTGAGCAAGCAGGGCAGGCTGGTGGCTGGGACCGCAAGTTCAGGCTCTGTTCATGCCATCATGACTGTGCTTATGCACCCTGCAAGAGGTTTGCTTCTTGGCTAGGAGGTGCCAGCCTTACAGAGGGGCAGCAACTGGCAGCCCCTAACCCACAGCAGAGGGGAAGGAGAATGACAGTAAAGGCAAGTTCATGGCCAATGTAATGTCTATTACAGTCATGTAAGTTCAATATAGTTCTGCTCTTCTACTGCTGGCTATAGTACAAATGTTTTTTCTCTGCTAGCTCTGCAACTGATATGTATGACAAGGTAAGAAGCAGCTTTTCCAGCTGCTAAGTAGCAACTTTACGAGGAGTACTCACTCAACAATTTTCATCGTCCATGCCTTGAGTGAGCACTTCATTAATTGTCTTAACACAAACATCAAGGCACAGAGATGAACTTACCCCTCTAATGCTGCAACCCTCTAATGCTCATTGTCTTGTCAGTGCTCAAAGCATGCTGGTGGGACCAGTCTCTACTGACACCTGTGCAGCAGATGGGGGCTGTACTCTCCACCGAGCCAGTGTATCCCAAAGGGAAACTGTTGGTGCCCTTTGGCTGAAGGGTTGCCCAGGCTTGCTCCAACCCACCCTGCCCTGCTCAAGGTTTTCCATCCCCTGCCTCACCAACTGGTCTCCTTCATCTTCATGGTACAAGAGAGGCTGCTTGAGAGGCCGGCGGATATAGGTGTGTGTTGTTGTGCCCTGGAAATACGTGGCAGCAAACTTGGCAAATTTGTACTCCGAGAGATCTTCCTCCTCTTCCTCAGGGAGAGGCAATGCTGCATCCAGGTCCTCTTCCTCCAGCTCCTTCTGGGCTCGCTCAAGATCCTGGTGGGGAAGGACATGTCAGGCACTCAGCATGGCTTTGGATACTGAACTACCGTTTCCCTTTGGGCCTGACTCTTCTTTCTGTCTGATTTCCATCCCCAAAGGCAAAGCCAGCTGGAGGGAAACCATGAAATGTAACTCTGGAGCCCATGCAAAGCCCAAGTCCTGAAGGACATGCCTGTGCCCAGGAATGTCCCCAGAGCAGTAGGAGAAGCAACAAGTGTGACCACACTCCTAGCGTGGGGAAAGGGTGTCCAAGAGCTAAACGCTGTGAGCCTGTGATGAACCATGATGGAAATTATCTCAAAGGTCACAGGTCCTCAGTGATCTTATAGTAATACTACTGTCCATTCCATAGCCCCAAAGAAAGCCTGCAGACTGCCTGCCTGTCCCCAGCCACAGCACAGCAACCCTCTGGGGCCACGCAGAAGAGCCTGGTCTTGAAGGAAGCCTTCAGAGACCCACTTCTGTGTCGCTGTACTCTCCCCTGATTCATTAATGTCTTGCTAAAGCCTTTCATGTGAAAGACAGGCTCATGAATGTCTCCAGTACCTCAAAGCCATTGGGTGCCTGTCCTTCCTGGCCAGGCAGGGAGGATGTCGTCCCCAGGAATCCAAACATTTTGTCCACCATGTCTGAGTCATTCACTGGCTCATTACGAGCTTTCTCCATTTTTTCTAAGAGCTCTTTCTTCCGACGTGCCTCCTCCTTCTCCTTTACTTCTCTCTCAGCATCTTCCCGCGCCAGCTGGGCCAGACGTACCTGCAAGCGGACAAGTACAGTGACTGAACTGCTCCCTCCAAAGAGCCGGCGCTAAATTTCACAGGGCCTGGCTTTAGGAAGGCAGACTGCCTGGTGCTTGGGGCACTACCAGCGTCATGACTTGAGGCAAATCAATGACATGTCCATGCTTCAGTTCCCTAGCTGCAGAAGGACAAAGCAATGGCATTTTCTCCTTCCTTAGCACCTGTTTAAGGGGTTTGGTCTATGCACAGAAACTTTCACTGACCTTATTTTTTTCTTTTCTACAATAACCATGTATGTGTACACACACACAGAGTGTCCCAGTTCCCCCTTCAGCCTTTATACAATAGCAAAAGCAAGTGAGTAATAACCATAATCTCTGGCATTCCTGTGCAGCAGATCAGAAATTCTGGAGCAGCTTCAAACTAGTTAGAGCACAGGGCAGTGAATTAAATACAAACCGCTCAAGCAGGGCAGAAATCCCTTAGATATTTTTGGCATTCCCCCTCAAAGGAGCAAAATCAGAGCAGGAAAACAGAGAGAGAACCCCAGAAAGACATCAGTCCCCGCATACTTGGTGCTTCTTTTCTGCTTCCTCTTTGGCTTTCTTGGCACTCATCTCCTTTCGGAGTCGTTCCTCTTCTGCCAGCCGAAGTTTCTCTGCTTCCAGGCGTCGATGGTACTGGGAGAGTAAACACAACAGCCCTTCTGTTTAGGCATCTACCTATTTGTGATATTCTTTTTTGCTCTTTAAAAAACAATCCCCCGAGCATGTGATGCAGAAGCATGTTTATTTCCCCTCTCCCCACCTCTGTTTCCCGTGACCGATCTCTCCTCCGTGGTACTTACTTCCCCTCGAAGGCGCTTATACAGCCTGCGGGCGATCATGCCCCGGGCGTATGCCTGGACGGTGAGAACAGCCCAGAGGCGGTGGCGGAAAGCCCTACGGACCAGGTAGCCCCGGCATCGTGCCTGAAACTCGATGATCCGCCGGCGAGCCATATGGTACTGCTTGTGGAGCTTGCGGGATCGGTAGAGGGCCTGCAGTCTCAGGAAGCCAATCCGCATCTGCAAGAAGGAGCAGGATGAAACCACCCCACCACCCAGGGGCTCACCCAGTATAAGCAGATTTCCATTGCTAATCTTCTTGCAGGGCTGTAAATAAGAGCCGCTGAAATCAGCCCCTGCCAGGACAAGCCTTTGGGAGGGAGGTTCTCCAAGAGGGTGGAGAAATGAACCCCTTCAGTGTGGCACTGATTCAGAGCCCAGGAAGGACAAAGGCAGATTCTTCCCCACTGAGTCCTATGGAGTTTCTGCCTTTGAGAGGCCTCAGGAGTTCTGGTTGGTCATCTCAAAGTAGCCACAAGTTATGAGGGTTGCTCCCATGGAAGTCCAGCATCTGCAGACCTCCTGCCTGACAGCCAAGCTGCTGTTTCATGGCAAAAGGCGGTATCCTGACCAGCCTGGGAGTGGCTATTCATATCAAGTTTCAGGCTTGGAGGATGATATTGAGATACTTTAGACCTCGATGCATTTCCCAAATGACCTGCTGTTGGGTCAGAGCCAGCTGGGACAGGGAGAGAAGAGGGCCATGGCCTGGGTTGGTGAGAAACCCAGATACGATCCCACCTGGAGATGGAGTCTGTTTTTCAGGGGAAGCTGCTCTTGAGCTTTCAGTTACCTGGAGACTAG
This sequence comes from Ibycter americanus, assembly GCA_035590275.1. NCBI lineage: Eukaryota > Metazoa > Chordata > Aves > Falconiformes > Falconidae > Ibycter > Ibycter americanus. The sequence goes on along the minus strand of JAVJGI010000014.1, from coordinate 3,802,743 downwards.
GGGAAGACTTATAAAACCGCAACTCACCAGCTGGTGCAACGGACATCTAACTCATGGGGAAAAGGACAACTAGAAGGTGGTCAGGTACTCTCTTCCATGAGAAGACAAAGCAGCAAAAGCAAACCTCCATGCATTGCTCCAACTGATAAAAGCCAACCCAACCCCCTCATACACTCAGTGGGGCATTTTGAGCCAGGAAACTCTTATGTATGTCCCAACTGAAAGAGGTAGGAAGGCAGAGGTGTGAGGAAGCACCCCTGTACTTACAGCACCATAGTTCTTCCTGCAGTTATGTCCACGCCAGTATCTCTGAATCATGAGGACTGAATTTCTCACTTTCAGGAAATTGGACCTGCAAAGGCATTTCAATCACTTGCCTCTGCACTTTGGCAACAAGTTATCATCATCTCCTGGGCCTCATTCTTTGGAGATTTGAAACTGAGCAGCCAGGTAGAGTAAACACTGAATTTTTGGCCTGAAAAAGTCTCTTCCCCCAGTTCTCCTTGCTTTCACAACAAGATCTGTAGGGGCTCTCTCTGACAGGTCTCTGCAGGCAGATTCTGCCAGGGTATGGGAATGGGCAGAGCAGAAGATGCTGGGGATGGTCCCCTCCTTCCCCCCACCTGGCACCCTCCTCTCGCATCTAAAATCTTTTCCCTGTGTGCTCTCCCCACTTCCATTCTAACACCTGAGAATGGATTTAATCTCACCCAAATGATCAAGAGCAAACTTCAGCAACACCACCCTGCTGCTTCCATTCCTCTTAGCCTGGCTTGATTCTACCTGTAGACACCTTGGAGACAATTTTTTTTGGAAGGGCTTAAGGGTCTTGCTAGGATTACTGCGGGAAAGATTGATGAATTATTTAGCATCTGCCCTTTCTGCAAAGCCTAAGGCACAACCTGAGTTGCAGCCATGGCTGGGACAGTCAAAAAGCACAAGGCCCCAAGAACTGTCCCTCCTCTGTGAAGCTGGGTGGGTGAAGCTGGCTCTTGGCTGTGGCTCCCCCTTTTCTTCCACAACAGTGCTACGAGCTCCCCAAGGCTACCTGCCCTTCTCCCAGGTCTGGCAACTGAGTTGCAGAAAGAAGAGTCCTGAATCCCTTGGGCCTTGGGGACAGCAACGTTAGTCACAGTGGATGACCCTGTGGTCCCATTGCAGTCTTGTGGGGATCCTCATAGACTGGAGGCTCAGCTGAGCCTTCAGCAGGCTCAGAGTCCTACTGCTGCGTTGCCATAGCAAACATCAGCTCCCCTGAAGACCGCACTGAACAGGGACAGAAGATTCTATTCCGTCCATGTTTGAAGCAGATAACACAGTTTTCCTCTTGTTTCCTCTACTGTTTTCCTACAATACTTGCCACACCTGAGTGCCAACACATCAGGGCTCCCCTCTTGCCAGATGCAGGCAGGGCAGGGCAGGTGGGCACCCAGGGAGTGATGCATCCCCCAGGGGCTGCTTGCTGGGTGAAGCATCCCACATAGCCCACCTCCCATCTGACAGTGGGGCTCACACCTACCTGTCTTTAAATCCACGGACCACCTTCTGGATGAGGATGACTTTGTCTGTGATGGCCTTGTCTCTCTCAATCTCCAGCAGCATGTCGTGGTGGTCCTGTGGGAGGAAGTGACACAGCACTCATGCCTCAAGCTTTCCATCTGCCTGACGTGGCAGGAGGGGTGGCACAAGGCCCTTCCCCAAAGGAAATGTCCAAAATAAACTCTTGGGACATTTTACATCCCAAGTATCGCCCCACCTACTCGCTGGGGAAATCCTAACAAACCCTAGTGATCTACTGCCTTCATTCCCAAATGAACCGGAGCATCCAAAAGCTCCATACGCAGTACTTCATAGTTCGGAAACAACCAAATTGCATTGCTTTTCCATGCTGAGCTCACTGATAGTGCTGTCAGCCATGGGAGCAGTTCCTGGAAGCATGGGAGACATTTGGGAACAAACTCCAGGCTGCCTGAATCCCATCACTCCCTCTAGCCAAGGCTGCAAGGCTTGGCTAAGGGCAAAACAGCTCCCTGAAACACTGAACTTCTTTGCCATGAGGATACATCAGTCCACGCTTTCTATTGATTCCTCTCACCCTGTTTGTAACTCAGCTTTCCTTCCCGGCTGCGGCATGCCGAGCCCTGCTGTGCTGGGTGCCGCAGAGGCAGCTTCACACGTTTCCTGCTTTGCTCAACCTCATGCGGCCCCTCGGGGCTTCCCGATTTCTCCATTTCCTGCCCTGACAGCTGCGAGATCTTGATAACAGGCTCTAGAAAGAGCCACTAGTGGGAACAGCATCTAGGGAAGAGATGGGGGTGTTCACGCTGGCGATGGGGTTAAGGGTGAATTTTGATATAAGCGGTCAGGGTTTACCGCTGAGGTTTGCCCTTGAGAGAAGCCTTTGCTTCCAGCACGGTTCCTGGCCAGCTCAGCTTCACCTTCCCAGAGCAACACAGGAATGGGTTTGTAAGGAGCAGTGAGCGCAAATGGGGCGGCAGCACCGGGCTGCTCTGTGTCAGCCGGACTGATGCAGAAAGGGAGGCTGCAGGCATGTCTTGGGTGGCGCAAGGATGTGCTGAAAGCAAAGCGAGCCTGTTGTGCTCTCGGTTCCTCTTTCTGCAGGGCTCCGCATGGACATTCCTCCTGCTGCTGCTGTGCGTTTTGGGTGAAGGCAGGAGATGAGGTTGAGCAGCTGAGCCCAGGAGGGAAAAGGCCGTGTGCTGTGTGTGACTGTTTCTGTGTCCATACGGGTATGTGCGTACATCAGTGCTGGCAGTGTCAGGACTTCCTCCTGCCTGCCGTTTCCTAAGCTGGCCCCAAATATCCTGCCCTGGCCCATGTCCTACCCACTGCCGCGCCAGCCCAGAAGGGGCTGACCATGGGAAAGGGTCACGTCTTGTGATGGAAAGGGAATGGTAGGAGACCCCTTCACAGGCAAGGGTCCCAGATGGCAGGGGGATGTGGAGAACCACCTACCTTCAGGAATATTTTTGTCTTGCCGATCTGCCAGTCACCATCCTTCCCGAGCACCGCTTCAGCAATGCGCTGGCACGTCCCACGCAGGTCGCCCTGGTAGGAGAGGGTGTGGGATTCACCAGGACCAGCCTCACCAGTCGCTCCTCCCAAGCCCAGTGGGGACCTCTTCTGATCCCAGTTCCAGTAGTTTTCTGCTAATGAGGTTCCCAGGGCTTTACTGTCACATTTAAGGTTGAGTGAGAGGGGCAGGCTGCATACGGCTAGGGGTCCCTGCCAGCCCCATAACCATTTTTTCTTCACATGGAAAGCCGAGAGCACCACTGTAACATCTGGGGATCAAATGTTGCATAACTGCTTTTTCAGAGGAAGTACATCCCATAAATATCTCTGGCGATCCCAGCAGAGAGCAACCTTTTCCTGTGGAAGAAGATGCTCACCTGCTTGTATGCTGGCTTCACCCCGGGCATGAGCACCCGGTACCGGTCCACGAACTCCACAAATGTGTAGCGGATAGGGTAGCCGGCTCGGCGGATCCGGATGGTCTCCATCATCCCCGAGTACCTCAGCTGACGGACGCACAGCTCCCGGTCAAACAGCTGGGGAGGTTACAGGACACGGTGGTTTGATGGCACATCTTGGCCTGGATTGGCCATAAGAGAGTGGGGACTTTGAAGGTGAGTGGGGCAAGCAAGTCAGGCATCCACCCACTTGATGAACCCAAGGCCGTAGGACTGTTGGCTGTCATAGGCCTGATCCTATGAACTGTTCAATGTGTTTGACTCACTCTATTTCTTTTACTCATTCTTGCAAGACTGGATGTGTCCTACACATTACACTAAGGACTGGGAGGAGAACTGGAGAGCACAATGCAATGGTGAGCATCACCTCAGGAAAATGGGCAGCAGCGCTGCATTTGCAAGGGTCAAACCATACAGTCACCCTCGCAATGACCACTCATGGTTGTTAACTTCTGATGGCTGCTCTGAGCTTTGCTGGCATGATCACAGCACCCCTGTACCGGCAAGGCAGTACCGTTTTGCAGGCAGAGTAAGCAGAGGACCGTATCAGCAAAGGTTCAGACACTCAAAGGTCTTAGGGTGCCAACATCAGTTGATGTTGAGGTAGGTGACGCCCTGAAGTCACACAAAGGAAAAGTACAGCCTCGGAAATGCCGAGGCCCTGAGATAAGCCTGTAAACATCAAACCACCCTGTACCCAGGAGGACACTCAAGGAGCTTTAAATGGGCAGGTCAGAACTGAGACCAGCTGAGGGTTTTAAGGGGAATGACAAATCTCAGACCAGCATTCGTGCCTGCTCCTGACAAGCAGCAGACAGTTTCAAGACCAGGCAGCAGACACAGGTAACCCAGTCCCTGCCAATGTTTGCTAATAAACCTGGCTGCTCTCCCTTGCTTCGTGTACCTCAGGGAGGAGAATGCGTGGTGCTGCTAGATGGGCAGATCTGCTGAAGCAAAGGAAGGCTCAGGAAAATCTCTGCCATGCTTTGGGGCATTAGGAAGGATCCTGGAGCCCCTGAGAGCACCCTCTTACAACCTGCTGTTGTCTGCTGGGAGCATCCAAAAAGTGTTCAACCCAAGTGTAAAATAAAGGCAGACATGGTGTGGTGCTGGCACACCACAGAAAGTCGGGACAGTAAATCTCAGCCTGGGCCAAAAAATTACTGCCAGGGTGTTACTCATCTGCCATCCCTTCAGCTGTCTAAAATGTAAGCATCTGTGCATGTACAGATAGGAGCCTCTAAAATGTGAGTCACCTAGGCTCTCCCTGCAGTAAGTGAGGAGAGCTAGGTATGTGCCTGCATCTCAGATATCCCTGTATCCCTGTGTCCCTGCTGGGACAGGAGGATCTGCCCTATGGATGCACCCATCTCCCCATCCCTGGAGGGAGATTTTTGACTAGCTCATAGCATCCACTTAACCATGAAAGGGCTGGAGTGAAGTGAGACAGATCCTGATCCCAGGAGAAGACAACAGATGAGCAAGGAAAAGGCAGAAAGTAGCATCACCCAGATTCGGTCTCAAGCTGTCTCTATCTGAAGTGGTCTTGAGGATGAGAAAGGTGCAGAGGAAAGAGGTGTGTGTTCCTCTGTCTCCCACTGCCATGAAGCAGAAGGGTATGTGAACGGTCGTGGGCTTGCAAATAACCCTCCGGTGTTTGTAGGGCTAGTTCATTGCATGTATGGGCAACTGTGCACTCCTGGCATCAGGGCCTGATGAGGCACAGGCTGCTGGAGACAGTTTTTACTTTCTTTGCATGGTTTGTTACCTAATTCATCCCACACTTTTACTCTTGCACTAATCAGAACAACAGAGCAATGCCCGGAAACAGCAGCATGGGATGATGTACAGACCCAGAGAACTCCAGCCAGCATCCTGATGCAAACAATTTTTTTTTCCCCCCAAAGCACATTTTAGAAGGAAGCAAAAGTTTTAAAATAACATAAAGTAACAAACAGTCAGGACTTTCCACTGACCTTTCACTTCCCACTATCCCATTTCCTATCACTATCAGTACACTTTCCTTTAAAGCCAGGGATAGAAGACGAACTCCCAGAAAATATTCTCTTTTGCAGTCACCCTGCACAACTCTGTGTACCATTATCTGGCTTTTTTCCCCCCCTTTGTATTATTAAACCAAGGCCAAATATAAATTTAGCAAGAATTCACATTTTATATCATATAGCACTGAAGTCTCTGATTCAGTGTTAGCTCATCCACTCATCACTTTAATGGGGAGGTTCATTTCTTTGTCCAATTCTTTCAAAATTATAGCTGGTTTAGGTGTCCCACTGAAAGTTTTGTAGAGAAATGGGTTGGACAGAGACTTCTGGCTTAGTGCTTGCAAGAACTGATGAAATACAGACTTCCTACACAGGACACAAAATGCCAGACTGAATCCCAGCCATCCAGGTGTAAAAGCAGCTCAAAGTCAGGCACTGGGAATAATTTGTTAACATCAGTTCAGGATGTACATCTATTTCTCAACATCACCCATGTTCTTAAAGAAGGTCTTGTGTTGATCTCAGCTCAAAAGATGACCTCAGATCATACATATTGTTAAATATTAACCCAAACTATTCCATTACTATCCTGTTAGGTGCCTTTTTACGCTTACCAAAACGAGAATAAGGGCACAGCAAGCTGCTCTGAGAGCCGCCAAAACTTCTACCCTGCATCACGTCAGGTTCACTGAGCAGCGAAAATAAGTTTCAAACAAACACTGCTTGTACTTAACAGCTCCAGAATTCAGTATTTTATGATTTTTTGCACTTGGTTGAGCTTTGCTAACAGACACTGACTTTAGATAAAGCTCCAGCTCTGGCTAGATTAAGTGCAAAGGCACAGGCAAAATCATTCAAAGAAACAAATAGCTGGAATTATTTTTAAATGAAGCAGTATCACTATTAAGAGTGGTGAACAGCTAACAGTGATTGCTAACAGCACCAGGGTCCAATCCTGCAAGGTGCTGACAGTGGGACCGGGGTGTTCAGCACCTGCCTTATTGTTTACCTTTCACTGCAAAGCTCGGAGTCCCCTCCATGAGCAGTTGGTGGCCAAGGGGATTTACAGCTACCTCCTTCCTTTTCATTTGCCTCTCAAAGTTTGTCCCCAGAGTGTTGCTTTTGAAGCAAGTCCCTGGGCATCACAGCAAAATAATTCCTCTCACCATTCCTCTGTGCTATTTTGCCTCTTTTTTTTCTCTGCTTTTAGGATTGAGCTTTGGCAATTGGTAGGGGGTGGGGTGGGTGGGGAAATAAAAAAGCAGTTGAAAGGAAAGGATCAAACAGGGTTGAAACTGAGTGAGAACTCATGGGAGCAAAGTTTTTGTAGAAAACTCACGGGCAGAGGAATAACTTTTAGGAAACATTGAACCCTGCCATAGGGACTAAACTCAGGGCCCTACAGCTCAGCCTAGGTCTCTGGTAGGGTGGCACCTATCCCTATGGAAATTAAGAGGAATTTCCAATAGGAAAAAGGGCTTCAGGGTGAATTCCTCCAGGTTGTCCTTGGGAAGAAAAGCACAGGGGCAGGAGGTCCCCTCTGTGAAAAGTTTTGGGGTGTTATTGGATGGCAAAGCAAGTGCCTGATTTTGCCCACCCTTTGGTGACTCCCTTGCTGGTGGAACAGGCTGTGGGTTGGCCTCCTAAGCACCCAGGGTCAATCCTGACTCCACTGATGCCCCAAGGATTTTTGCCATTAGCTCCAGGGCAGCACGACACTGCGGCCAGTCCTGTACAAAAAGATACCAGGAGAGAAAAGCAGGACTTACCATGGGCTTCTTGTACTCATTGGGCTTGATGCAGCGAACAAAAAAGGGCTGGCACACGCTGAGAGTCCTCATCAACAGCTCCAGGGACCGCTTGAACTGGCTGCTGAGCGTCGGTGAGCGCTTCCTCGTCTCCGCTCCCTGCAAAACCGCAGCGGAGCGGGCTCAGGAAATGAAAGGATAACAGTGCCTTTCCCCTCCGGCCACGTCCCCGGGAACCTCCCGCGACAGCCGGGGCTGGAGGAGGGAGCAGGGCCAGAGGCGGTTGAGTGTTGCAGCAGGAGAGGGGCAGGGCAGAGCCGGACAGCTTGCAATAGCCAGACTCTGGCAACCTGCTCCATACACCTCTACCCAGGGAGGAAAAGTGCCATAATTTAATTTCTCCTGCTCAAACCTCCCTGTGTGACCGGCAATCCCACCTGCCCTATGCAAAGCCATGAGGAAGATCTGCCCATGAGAGCAAACAGCCTCTTCTGGACCATGGAAAAATTCTATATTGCAGCTTGGGGCAATGCATCTGCCCAGGGATGCTCCTTGGGAATGGCTTGGGCTTCCCTGTCCCCATGCATTGCAGCATGGTCATGCCAACCCCCCTCTCGTGGTTCCTTGTGTCAGGCTGAGCCCACTCTACTCCCTGGGATGTAGGAGCAGAGACCCATGTAGGGTAAAAAGCAAGCCAGGGGCACTTCTGCTGCAGGGTGACTCTACAATAGTTCTAGAAAGTTCTAGTGAAGTCTATATACCTCAGCCTGTGCTACAGAGAAGATTTGAGCTGTGTTTGGGAAAGAATATTGGCTAGACTAAATGAGGTAGGTATTTAGGGTGAATCAGGATGATTTGGAGTATTTTGCTTGGCTTAGTTCCCTTGGTTAAGTTAATAATCCAATCTCCATTCTGGGGCAAGTGTTTCTAAAGCAGAACAGATATGTTTCCCTGAATAGGCCCTTCTCCCTGCCCTGGGAGAACCTTGTTAAACCACCTCCAAACTAAATAAAGCCCCTAGCTCATTTTATGTGTCAATCTCTATCACCTGAGCTCATCACATGTAAGTCACAGCGATGTGTTTGTGGGCAGCAGGTACTGCTGGTGAGTTGGAGGAAGAGCTGGGCATCAGTATGCAACATTCTCCAAATAAAAAATAGGGCAAGCTGTGGCATGACCTGATGGCCAGGGATTTCCCAAAGGGAAGATTCCGGCAGAATTTTAAAGCATTTTTCCTCCAAACATCCTCTTCTTTACAGGCAGTCAAGCCACTTGTGGAGTCACAAAGTCCCTGTTTGCACTGGTCTTGCTTCTATGTTTTACAAGGTGGTGAGTTTTATTTCCTAAAATCTTTATGTGCGCTTCATCATATAGCACTAATAACCTGCCAGATAACATTCCCACCCCCGAAAATGGAGGAATTTCATACAATCACAGATAGTTCAGGTTGGAAGAGACAATGAATGTCATCTGCTTCAATGCCCTCACCACGGGCAGGGAATTTGCACAGCTCAGGTTGGATATGATGTTGAGACAAGCCCGGTCAACACAAACACAAAGTCATCATGGAATTCCAACAAGAGAAAACCCGGTTCATGCACACACCAGGAAAACCTGGCCTGCTTGTCGAGAAGAGCATGGGCAGCTATTGGTGATCCCTCCCAGTACAATCCCCCACTGAAGGACAAACTGTTAACAAATCTAGAGTAATTAATGGATGCAGCTGCTACCTGCAGAGCACTGTAGAGTCTGGCACTCACATTCTGTCACAGATTTGATGAAGAATAGGCTGTTTCAGCAAGAATCCTGGTCTGGATAGCTTTGATTAATATTTTCTCATTACTTTGCTAATTATGTGCAAGGGGTCACCTCTCTGAAATGTGGAAGGGTAGCCGCAGGGGTTAGAAGCAGCAACAGATGCAGGAGCAGGGCCAGAAGTTGGAAGCAATTGCATGTTAGCCAGGTTTGTCAATTTGGGCTTGCTTGGGAGAGGTCATTTTTCAGCCATGGTGGTAGGAAGGGTGCAAGACTTTGTACGAGTGTCTACAAGGGAATGCACAAGCGATTTGCTCCCAGACAGCAGGACCTGCCTCTCTAGGTTGCTGATGCCTAGCATTGCTTCCCTGCATCCATCTAGCTCTGGTAAAAAGCAGTGATGGCATCTCCATCCTTGCACCTGACAGCTTTTTGCTGGGAGGGGTTGGAGGGAAGGGACATCAGCCAGAAAGCAGCTTGTCTTCCTGTCCAAATTGTCAGAGTGGTCTGGGCTCCTCTTATCAAGACTGCACCATCCCATCTGTTCATATGTTTCCTGGGCCTGACACTGGTGCACAGACCCCTCTCAACGGTGGGCACCAGCCCTACGGGCACTAACCGGGCTCTCAGACACACAATGAATACTCAGACAAGTGCTTTGCATCATCTTCCTCCTGCAGGGACAGGGTGACACCACTGAAGTCATTGTGGTTCCTCTCTTCTCACCTCAACACCAGCGTGGGGAGAATCACACCTCTTCCCTTATCCCAAGAAAATGGCCAAAAGAAGGAGTGGAGCAGCCTGCCAACACAGCCTAGTGAGGCACCAAAATACAGGTTTTACTGCCCAGGAGGAGCATTTTCTAGCTAAAACCAGACCCAGTCCCCATAGTCTGAAGGAGAAAGAGCTGAATACATTCTGCTTTTCTCCTGGCCAGACATGTCTTAGCTTTCAAACTCTTGAGACAGCAACATCTTTGAGACTCAGATTATCTCTTCACAGGTGTCCATACAGCACCTAGTGCAAGGGAGGATGAGATCTGTGCGTCACAGGGAAGGATAAACAGGATCCACAGGTGCTGTAGCCCAGACTGGGGCACTGAATAATCACTCAGCCTGTGCTCAGCATCACCGGAAAAAAAATGGAAAAGAAAAATAAGAAAAAGAAGAGAATTATATGGTTACAGAGAAGCACCATCTCAGAAGAGAATTCAGAAAGATGTGCAGACCAGCATGACATTCAGACAACCTTCAATGCTCCTTCTTTCTGCCATCTCAAGCCAGCCTGAACTTTAGGGGCACAAACACATTCATGGTCGTTTGCAGTAACATAAAGACAAAAGTCAAGGCAGGATATCACCAGAAGGACACAAAAGGATGTTCCCCCAGCAGGGCGTGTCTGAGATGCCCAGTGGCACAGCTGGAGCATCAGGATGTTTCCCAGCATCTCTGCGAAGCTGTAAAATCTCTAGGGACCTATTCAGGCTCCTTCCTCTGGTGTCTTGGACATGTTTAGGTACTTACGTGTCCACAGCTGAAAAAGCAATTACCAGTTCAGCCTACCTGCAGCCGGCAGGTTCAGTGGATTAAGTTGGACGCAAAGTTATGGTGGGTAGGATGGTCTTCATACAGACCCAGAGCTTGAGCAAGGGCAATCACCAAGGTTTTTTTTCTTTGTAACATTCAAACCAAGTAAACAGAAGCAAGGAGAAAGGCAAGTTACAAGGAGAAATGTCACTGAGCCAGAAATGGTAGGAGTTACTCATGCTGTCCCTCTGCACCTTCTCCTCCTTTAAGGAAAAGGCTGCATGGTATACCAGCAACACCATGCTCAGCACTAGGTCTGCCAGGGCGATGGGTTTGGTGGAAATGCAGAAAGATGAATTTCTTAAGGTGAGTTAGGGAAGGAGAGAGAAGCATGTACCCCCAGCAATACCATGGGGAAAGGTTCTGGACAAAGGACCGTCCTCTCATCTCTTTAGGACTATAAGGTCACTAAAATGGACCATGGCAACGTGACACGATGCTTCTCAGCCTTTTTTCTGAAGTCTGAGAAAAATTATGCTTTTTGGTTGTTATTTTGTTATATGCAATGTCGCTCGGATGGCCTCCAGGTGACCACAGAAAGTTGAGGGCCCCTCACAGCAGGTTCTGCAGTGACATATAGTGAAGAGACAGTCTCTTTCCTACAGGCTGTGCTGTCTGGAAAGTGCCTTCAGATGCAAAGTTGACATGGGCTACATAACAGTGATGAGTATCACTAGTTTGAACTACACCCTCATTTTATAAGACTTACTGATGTTGATATATTTGGACAACTTTTTTTGGCTTGGCTGTTCCACCCTTGCCTCAGTGCCCAACAAATACTGTCAATTATTATTCATGAGAAAATGTACAAAACTAGATGTTATATTATGAGAACAACTATGATAACACAAAACTCAGAAATCATCAGTATTATGCCTCCCATTTCTCTCTATCTCCTGTTGTCTTCAGAGAAAAAGACTGGCCTGGGCTTTACTAACAAATTTTGCACAACAAGCCTCTCCTGGATTTAATTCCACCATATGCTAACTCAGGAAGGACTTTTTGTGTGTGTGTGTGCGTGGCATTGCTACCACTCTAGAGCAGAGCCCAATGAGATGCTGCAATCTAAACAGTTTGCAATCATGATATGGTGGGGAAGGAGTCCAACTCTGGAATGAATGGCTTTGGGTCATTTTGGGTCAGATCCCCCTCATTGGAATTCCAAGTCCAAACATCCGAGACACTGCAGAGGTAAAAAGGGTTGAAATTCAGCCCCATGCAAGGATCTGAATTTTGAAAGTCAGATCTATCTCCAGCATAACTCTCTGGCTATCAAATGAGTGTCATGGAAATGTGAGCAGAGTCGCAAAGCTAACACCGTAAAAACTTTAGCATACAGTATGCTACCCTATGGCCAAATATCTAGCAAGAAAGGTTTGGGAAGCTATCAGAACCAGTCAGGAGTTGAGATGCAACACAAAAGACCTAAAAAAGGTGCCAAGAGCATGTTTTGGTGATCATGGCAAAGTTCAATATTAACTGTGTCTTTGAAGGCTTGAATTTGAGCTCTCCCCTGAACAAGAACTAACCCCCACCGAGAATGATGGCATTTCCAAGCAACCCAGAAATGCAATCCAGGAGTCTCTCTTCACGCATGAGCTGTGAGCTTGCTGTCCCAAAAAGGGCAAAACAGGGCCAGATTTGCAGTTGCATGGAGGAATAATGTCCCACTGAAGCCAATGGTGGCACCATGATAAACAACCACCAAATCCCATAGATGAATCATGATTCAAATATCAGAAAAAAATCCTCAAAACTTTGGCTCGGGCTGGTTCTGATTTTATCCAAACCAAATTCCTATCATTACAAAGCTCTTCTGAGCCAAATCCTAGAAATAAATGACACAGTCATACACCTGTATCTATTCAACAAGTTGTAAAAATGCTCTCCGTCACATCGGATGCTTGAAATGGATCTTCTATAGATAGTGCAAGAAGAGGAATAACCCAACAAGAGCAAAGCACAATCCTTTCCCAGGAGAGGTGAATATACAACAGAGGAACTCGTGTATTCAGTTTACCTTTGGTGTGGGTGTGGGCGACTGGCCAAATGTGCTGGATGCATAGCCACAGAGAAACTACATGAAGCCCAGGTGAAAAACAAAAACAAAACAGAGACAGAGAAGAGCAAATAGTGAAAAGAAGGAATAACCGAAATGGGATCCTGACATTGTTAGTCCTGGTGGTCCAGATGTTAAAATATTTCACAAACAAAATGCATTAATTCTTAGAGTTTTGTCTAGCCCCCTCATGGCTTTTCCCCTTTTCTCCATGTTCACATCCCTGAAACTGAGGGACACCCCTGAAGCTGGCACTGTCCAGCTCTTGCCTCCTGGAAAAAACTCTTCTACATCTTTTAACCTCACTCATTATCCATCCAGTTGCAGCCATCCCCACTCCTCTCACTCACACATCCCTGCTTTCCTGTGTCCGGTGCTCTCAATACACAGCGGTTGGGAAGATGCCAGGGAAAAAAACAGATTTTCACAAAAATTCTAAAGAAATCCCTCCCTTCTTCCCTAATTTTAATCCAAAAAATCAGATATTTTCCATAGAATTAATATTTTTTTCAAGCGGAAAGCCCCCAGATTTCCTATTTGTTTTTCCCTTCACCATTTTCCTTCCTCCACTTCTCCTTCTACCTGTTCCTTGAGCCAGCAACGCTGTCAGACCACACTAGCCGATTTCTCAGAAGAATGGTGTACAGTTCCCACTGAATCCATCATTTCACCTGGCACCACTCAAAGCAACGTTCCAATTCAGCAAACACATGCAAATAGACCTCCTCCATGAGGGGCATGCATAAATCAGGCTTCACACACCCATGTGCTCCAGCAATACCCAGTTCACCACGCAGTTTTCGTTGTGCACAAATATTATGTCTCTCAGAGACCAAACAGTTACTATTGTATTCAAATAAACACTCTCAACTAGTTTTCAGACTCCTCTGGTGTGTGGCTGTCTCAAGTTTCTGGCACATAAGGATCCCATTTGAAAGGCTGAAGGTAAAGCAGATACGGACTCGCTTTTCACGGACTCACAAAATCCTACAAACTCCTCGATAAGCCCCTGAGGACCACAGGTTGGAAGCTGTTGAGCAAAATGCCTCATTATTTGATCTAGCACTTAGCAGAGCAGCCACTTGTCTCTTTTTAAGGGAAGATAGATTGGATTGACCTGGCCTGAGTGCCTCTGGGAGGTTTCTCCACGGGTTGTCTCACTGATGCTCGGGGAAGGCATGCACACTTCCAAGAAGAGCCTTTGCCCCAGCTCTTTGCTACATGCCGTCAATTCCCATGACCCAGGCTCACATGCTCCTTCTTTTGGGGAATGTGTTTTAAGAAAGGGGCCGCAAAGATTATGGAATTTTGGTGGAAAGCAATGGCAAAATCATCTCAGCCCCATGTTGGATCCTGCTTCTCTGAGCAGTTTTGTTTGCGTAGTGCTCAGGGGATTTGCGCAGTCCCAGTTCACCCTAACACGGTGCGTGATTAGGGGAGCTGGTGCACAATGTTTGCTCCTCTTGCAGTTCCATGCCAGTCAGGCTACAAATCTCTCACTCAAAAAAGCAAAGCAGAGATCGTTAAAGTATCAAAGCACAGGGGCTACCACTTGGGACAGATTCTGAATATTTTTAATGGAACAATAAAAAAATATATGTTTATCTCAAAAAAAAAAAAATGTTTATCTCAAAAAGAAGTGCTTTGATGCTTTAAAAAGCTCTCAGGTCCCAGACAATGCCGAGGTGGACATCTCAATTTTGCTATTATATACTTCCATTATCTTTTAAAGATGCTTGGTAGATGTCCCTGTGAAGAAGCCTGCATGACTCTGTAAACCTGAGCGCTCCCTCTCATCTCATCTTTGCCCAAAGATGCAAGTTTTTGAGCAAAGTGCATCTCTGCTTTGCCCAAAGAAGCAAGAAATCATTTCCAAGGTGAACTGCGAAGCTTGCACTGAAAATAAAAAGCACTGAGGAACAAGCAATAAAAAGCAAAGTAAATGGCAGCACTGATGCTAAGGGAGTTAGCGTCTAGTTCAGCATGAGCATCCACATCTGGGGATAGCTCTGAACCCACCGGGAGTGTCATGCCAATAAATATTTGTCAATATTTGTCAATGCCTGATAAATGTTATCCTGTTCCTAATTAATATTGATTATTCATTTCAGCAGGAGCAAAACTGAGTGGCTAAAGGTTACGAACAAGGCTTGCAAAAGTGTCTGCAGCCTATTTAAAGACATTTCTTGGGAATTTAACCATTCCTTTCCCTTAGCAGGCAAAGGAATTGAGCACTTAAATCTGTTTGGCACTCCTGAAAGTCCCTAAGTCCCTTGGACCATCAGTGGCATTGGCTGGCATTTGCAAATAGGACTCCAACTTCTAAAAAACTTGGTTGTGTTGGAAAAGTGTATCCCCACACCCTCAGCAGTCCCATAGCTTTGTCTAGGGAAGGATTAGGGGATTTGGCCATGGTGACCTACCTGTGTAGACTTTCAGGTTCTGCAAGGTTGATAGCTTAAAACAGTTTGTACTTTAATTTTGAGAGTGGGGCTGATGACGTTTTGGTGGGGAGATGTAGATGTTCAACTTACTCAAGAAAACATCAAATATTTGTGGTTTTAATGGTGAAATAGTCACTAATCTCAGCATTTAAGCTGATATCCCAGTAATAAATGCTCAGATGGGGTGGGAAGAGTTAAAGCAATAACTGTGCCTTTCTCCAAAGCTTCAGCGCACATGGTCTTCTCCCATGCTGAGCATGGAGTAAGCACATACGCTCCTGGAGGACTGGGATGTGGAAAGGGGAGCTTTAAAGTTCAGCTTGTGTAACTGGTGTCCCCTCTCTCTGCTGTCTTAACAGCCAAACAAGACTGTTGGGTGGTCCCTCCCAGCCCTGCTGCTGTGCTTAAGGGCCAGCCTGATTGTCCCTTCGTTCTACTCTGGTCTACAAGTATTTGGTTTTCACTTCTCACTCTATTATACACAGATCTGGACTACTCAACTGGAGGGGCTAGCTCTCTCTTGGATTTCTGCAATCACAAACCTTATTGCTCCCACCCTGCATAATTAGGAGAGGAGCAGTCACAGTGCTAAATAATATTTGATTAGCTGAATGCAGTGAACTGGGGGCGTGAGCGTGGGTGTACCCGTGAAACTGCATTAACGCTTTCTGATGGTTGGGGTTACACTAACAGGTCTGAAACACCCCAAACAGCATCAGAGCAATATGACTCTTACAAATCTTCCACCCCTCCCCAAGAACACCCCTCCCTGTGAATAAAGGTCTTCTCCCGCCTGCATTACCATTGCCACATCTGCTTGGAAGATCTGCTTGATGAATTTGTTTTTTGAGGAATGCACCAGCTGAATGATGTCTCCATGCAGCGTGTCCCTGTTTTTCTCCAAGAAACCTAGAGAAATAATGGGACAATAGATAGATGACACAGTGCAACATGGGCAGTATGTGCCCTACAAGCAGCCTCTGGATTGCTGGAATACTGGCTGTTCTTGGGGAGGTAGTGGGAGTAATGAGTGGGCAGAGAAAGGGAGACCAAGAGAAGGAAGGCAGAGGTGCATCTTGAGACTGGATCAAAGATGCATGTGGTGCGAGGCACTGCAGTTCTGTCATGGGCACACACAAATGAAACAGCACCAAACTGCAGCTCATAGGCACCGCTGAAGGGCCAAGTCATTGCAGCCAGGAAAGCAGCACCATCCTGCTCTGCTCCAATGCAGCAGCAGGTCACCTTCCCCTGAGCATCCCCTCACACCTGCAGTGCCCCAGGAGCTGCCCCATACCTTTTGTTTCGTAGTAAACAATTCCAGCAAAGTGATTAATGCCAAACTGGGTTTCATAGTTATTCTTCGGAGGAATATAGTTGGTGTTAAGCTTGTGCTGGGAGTTCAGCTTGTGTAACATGGTGGCATCTGTACCCTGTGCATGCAGGAAAAGATCTGATGTTAAACCAGGGTTTGTCCCATTAAAATAATTTTCCAATCAATAGTGCATTTCTTTTTTGTCTTAGGTGACAATGTGTATTTATTTTGTGAAGAGAAGTGTTGGAGGGGATATCTCAAGTGCAGAAATTAAAGAAATTGATTACATATCACTGGTATGTTGTGCTATATTCAACATAGTGCTCCAAAGGGAGTATATATAACGTTATTTTCTCTTAAACTTTGTCAAAGACTATTCTTGAGCCTCTTGCAGGCATATTCTTCCATCAGAAATGTTGACTTGTTTTAAGCTTGGTTGTGATACTCATGGAAGAAAATGTGACAGAGCAATAAAAACTATGCATAGGCAACCCCACTGGTGAATGTGTGTTTGGGGCCGGGCAGATCAGACCTCTCATAGGGTGCCAGCATGCAAGTGCAAAGGGGATAAAAACAGGATAGTCACTGGCAGCAGGGCTGAGCCCAAAACACACCTTGGGGAACTTGCTCTCCTCGTCAATGAGGGAGATGATGTTCATGGGCTTGATGGCAATCATGTCCAAGGCATCCTGGTTATCAGTAAACTCAATGTGCTGCCAGTTGATGTTCTCCAGGTTGTACTCCTCCTGCTCTAGTTTGAAGACGTGGCGCACGAAGAACTGCTGCAGGTTTTCATTTGCAAAGTTAATGCAAAGCTGCTCAAAACTGTGGAGAGAAGGTCAAGGAAAGGCCACTTTAGATCCACCATGGTCTATCTTTCTCCATCTCTCTCCATGCTTGAAGCAATACTCTCAGACCATATCAATCACCCAATAAGGTTGCTGTTGGTTGGCTGAGAATTTCCTTATCAGTTCAGATAACCAATTTCTCTCCCCCAAAACAACATTATAGCCCTTATACGTGCGTAGCTTAAACTAATCAGTTTAAGAAATATGTTGTCTGCTCCGACATAGAAGTGATTAGCTCTGATAATGTCTCATATAGAAGAAGACTTGGCCCAGCCCTGTTCATCTCAGGAGAGGTGAAAGGACAGCAAGATCTTGAGCTTGGGGTGGTGAAGGAATGTTAAGACCTGTTTCTCCTTTTGCAGGCTCCATACCTGTTGACAGTGAAGTTCTCAAAGCCAAAGATGTCAAGGAGGCCAATGGATCTCCTGATACTTTTGAGTTCCTGGGAAGGAGGTCTGTAAATTGCAGCATTGATCTTCTCCACAATCCACACAAAAAGCCGCCCATAAATTCCCTGCAATGTCCCAAAGATGGAGGTCACTGTGACAGGTTAGCAGTCTGCAGCACCACTTCACTCACGATGGCACAGGCTCCCCTAAAGCATGGCCAGCAAGTAGACAGCCCCTCAGGACACACTCACCAACATTTATGCCAGACCCTTGACATAGTTTAAAGCTTCAAGAGCTGTTGTATAGATCAAAGAAAACGGACCTGAAAGCCTAGATAAGACAACTGAAAGCAAAATCCCAAATTTGGATAGTCCTAAATTTTGGATCTATAGGCTTGCTGTAAAGCCAGACAGTCCTTTTCTTGGTTTCTGAACATCTCTTTCTACAGATCAGCAAAGCCATATGACACAAGCCAAGGACACCTCGCCTGGACAAGGAAGGTGCTGACTTAAATGTTGTGGCACTGGCTGAACAGTCTGCTGATTTAATGAAGCAGCTACTGCTGCTTCAGCAGTTCCAGAACTCCATGTTTTACAGCGTTATTAATTTCTTTTGTATAAGTTACAGCAGTGCTACCAGGAGGGGAGCCTGATTCAAAGGCCCATCACCACTAGAGAAGTCACTGTCTGGATTTGCAGACAAGTTAGGTATCAGACCAGCTAGCTTGATCTACCAGTTCCCCACAGACAGAGCAGGGAGCCCAAGCTGGCCAAGCCATGCCACCGATGCTTGTTTTGCAACCTTATGTGGGGCTGCAAACAGCACAGCAATGATGCAGACCCACCCCATCAACCTTCATCACCCCAAAGCCTCAGGTGATGCTCTCTCTAAGTGCTCTGATGGCTGCTGAACTGCTCTGTTCCTGCCTCTGTGAAATTCAGCTTTATTTACTGCTGCAGACATGCCCAAATCCTGAAATTCAGGTGTGGGTGTTACAGGTGTTGATAATGCTGCTCTGATTTATAGCAGCTGGGGATCTAACCCTGGGGCTTAAGCTGGGATGTTTTCCTGAAGCTGAGGTGAAGTAATTTCAGAATGCTGGCCCCTTCCATAGGTCACCTTTGAGTATAGACAGTCGCAAACCCAGATTGCAAATCCCCTGAAGACCAGGCTATGTAATCTCCTTCCATCTCAACGCTGCGTTCATCCCAATGACAACACAGCTTCAAGGCCATCTGCTGATCTGAGCTCAAGTGGACACCAAGTGAGACACTTCTCCTGTGCAGTGGATGCCCTGGGCTCAGAAGTGGTAGATTTCTTCAGCTTATCAATAGGCGCAGAAGGGAATGCCCTAAGATTTACCTTTACAAAAGCGTCCCTCACATCCAGCGCTTGTTCCATGCTGAGAGGGGTGGAGACAGTCTCACCCCTGGTGATTATAGTCCGGCTGGTAAGGCAGTTCATCACGTCCTGAGGGTCAACCTGGCAGAGACACCACCAAACACAGCTGCTGACTTTATAAAACACAAGGTGTTCTTAGAATGGCCTGGGCTACCGGCCTGAACATGCATGGCCAGAGAGGAACAGTGCAGCCCCCCGTGGCTGGTGGTAAGTGACTTTTCTCAGCTGTACAGGGCAAATATCTCAAGTGACGTCACAGGCATTTTCAGAGAGTAATTAACACTTTTATACAGTGTTTTACCATGGAAAGTGTCCTTGTGACTTAATGTGAGATGTTAATGAGGCGTGGGGAGATCAGATGACAAAGCAAAGCCTGCAAAGCTGTATCCTACCAGCATGATTGTAGCTTTGCATCCCCTTGACCCCTTTTCACACTTCTGAGATCAAGCCAGGGAAATGTCCACCCCCTAAAGTCACAAAAACAGCTTGCAGACAGCTGTGGATCATACTCTGGGACCTGCGGTGCCTATGGAGATGAGACGGTGTCCCTGAGGAAGCCCTGTTACCTGCTGGGGAGGCCACTGAAGGATGCTCCTCCAGGCACTGCATGGATGGTTTGGGTGCGCGTCATCTCACCTCACTTCAGATACACGCAGTATGAGTGACATCTCTGTCTCAGCTACTGCAATGAACTCTTTACATCAATGAGGGAAACACTCTGTTTTTAGGGACTGAGCTATTTTGGATGTCCTTTTTAGGATGACGTGCCACCAAAGGGTCTGTTTCTCTCCACTGGCATGAAGGGGAGCTCAGATACCCAGCTCAGACGGAGACATCCACCTTCATGCAACCAGTGCAGGGCAAAGTATGGCTTATACAGGCCTCTTCAGCCTCCTAGAGCTGGTGGTGCAAGGAAAGCCTGGCTCAGAGGAAGCTTTGCCACAATACTAGAAATATGGGAACAAGCCAGAAATGGGACAGCAGCACCGCAGACCCACTGACCTCCAGCAACGATGCCGCAGTGATCAGCGACGCAGACTGAACAACCTCGCAGGCATCCAGGTTGTCATAGGTCCGAGCTGGGGGAAGAAAGCAGAAGGAAAGCCATCAGCAAGGGATGTGGCTCTGCAGAAGGTGGATGGGTTGAGGGAAAGGGTCCTTCTCCACCGCCTCAGTGTGATGGCCAGTCAAAATCTAGCCATCAGAAGGGAGAGAAAAGCTCATGCAGCACCTGGAGTCCTGCTTCTGGCTGCAAAGGACCTGTACGCTGCTCTGCCAGACACCCTAAATGACTGGTGGGGTAAAAATGTTTCTAGCATGTAAGTGCTTTAGGCTTCTGACTTCCAAAGAGGCTTTGTAAATCACAGTGCCATTTCTGACAGCAGGGCAGTTTGGTACCTTTACAAAGGCATGTCCAATCATACAGGCACTCGTCAAACACTCCATTAGTCTCTCCTTGCAAAACCTGAGTCTACTGAATGGCCTGTGGCCATATTCAACCTCCCTACATTCAGAAAAGGTGGATGTCACTGAGGATACTGGAGTCTGGCAGCCCTGCAGGGTGTGCAGGTGGACTTATTCGCCCTTTCTTACATGCCACAATAAGCACCTGAATCCCTGGCACGGCACCATGGTAGGTGGTCTGGACACAGCCCTCCATCCCTGAGCTTGGCTCCCTCTCACCATGCAGAATAAAGAGCAGAGGTGTGCTGGACCCCATCCCCATATTTTGTCCTTTTACCTTCATACTGCAGGTTCCCCATGTGCAGGATGGCAGCCAGCAGCTTGGAGATCTCCCAGTTCTCCGTGTCAGTGAACATAAGGACCTTCATTGCAGAGCGGATATTGGCGTACTCCTTGCTATCATCTCTGCCATCGCAGGTTGTGCAGTTACCCTGGGGAGGCAAAGAGGTCGCACAGTGCATGGGCCAAAGCAGAGAGCATCTGGATCTAACTCTAACCTGTCCAGGGCTTCCCCCTAAATCAGTAGACATTGTGTTCACAGGATGAATGAGCAAAAGATGATGTTGAACCTGTGGATCTGGCTCTGCCCTTCGGTGTATACTATGATTCAGTGCTCAGCCCTGTGACCTGCACTTACCCTGCTGTCCCCAGCTACCCTGTGCCTGGCTGCAGTCAACAGAGGAGAAAGATCTCCCTGAGATGGGGATAAAGACTGAGAAGGAAACGTGCCAGAGGCTTCCACTGATCCAGCTAGAAAGCTGGGTCCCAGTCTTGCTGCTGACAGGCCAGCCTTAATTACACCTGCTTTTACCAGCTCCTCTGGATTGCCACGCTGGTGTGTAGGGAGTGTGGCTGGAGATCACTGGCTCGGTCAGACACGTGGAGCAGAGACAGCTCGGCACTGCATATTGCCGAGAATGCACCATCCAGCCATGCACTCCTCCCTGTCCATCGCTGCTGCAAGAGCATTGGGTCATATTTAACACCTTGGTTATTTCCAAACAAGCGGTCTGGGCACCAAACACCAAAAGCATCCAAGCCTGTGTCTTTCTCCACAGGAAGAGTAGAAATAACCTGATCTATACACAGGGGTTAGGGGTTTGCACTAAGGCTGTGAAGCTTGCGGTGGTGGGACAAAGAAGTCCCACAAACCTTGTGGCTAAGACTCGGGAAGCTCACAACCAGCAGAGCAGCTCTTGGCTGTGGAGGAAGCACCTCTCTCTCCTTTCTGCCTTGCTGACCAGCTCTCACCACATCACCCCACCAAACCCCTGCTTCACTGCGCTCTCACCATCGCAAGGTAGTTGTAGTCCGTGGCTTTCCCAAGACCCAGCTTCTTCTTCTGCTCCATCGTCATGCCTCTCAACATGCAATAAAACACGTGGTAATTCCTCTCATCCTGGGCCTGCAGTAGAAGAGCAAGCGTCAGCTCTGCCAGGAGAACGGCACTGCAAAGGTCAACCAAGGCAGTGCCTGCTCCCATGCCTTGCAGGTGCATCGCCTTACCTGCCTGCAGACCCGGGACTTCTCCAGCAGGTACTGCTCAATCTTTGCCCCCTCGATGGCTCCCCTTTTGTTGAAATGGATGTCGATGTACTTCCCGAATCGGCTGGAGTTGTCGTTACGGATGGTCTTTGCGTTCCCGAAAGCTGCAGGGAAGAATTGCAGTGGGTTAGAGAGGACCTGATGCAGGGAGGGCCATGGATCTGGTTTCATGGGCAAAAAAACCCTAAAAGAGTGAGGCTGAGGGGGTAAAAAACAGCCCCAGAGCCTTTCCCTTAAGTCTGGCTGGCTCAATTCCATCTCAGTGTGGGGAAACAGGATATATTGCAGATGGCTGTCCTCGGAAATACAGAGAGGATCGCAGAGAAAGAGCCATGAGAATGGGGTGACCTTATCCAGGAAGAAGGGCTAGGACAGCAGGAGTTTGGCAGCAGCTGATGAAATACAAGAGGGCTGAGCAAGGCTGGCAGGAGGCTGCCGCAGTGTGCAAGGTGATGCTATGTGGGAAATGACAGAGCTGCTGGTGAGTGATTTGGTGACTGAGAGGGAAAGGAAAGAGCTGGTTCTTCAGCGAAATACAGAGGACTAAGCCAACCCTCAGAAGAAGACTTCTCCCTGCAAACAGACTGTGCAGACACAGATACCCATGTCCATCCTCTGTGTGGGTGTGGACTGCTGGCATGAGCACCCTGGTCAACATGCCCTGGAACTTATGCTCCAGGATTGCTGGCAGGTGGTGGAGATTCATTTAAAATATATTTGCATTTGAAAATCTCTTCCCTTCAACAGTGGGTTGTGATGCAGTGATGCAGTGAGTGTTCAAAACCATCTTGCGTGCATGCCATGCACCATGATGCTGTGCAATGCCAGTGGTCAGGCAGCCCTGAGGTGCCCTGTGAACCTTCTTGTGTCCTTCATGCCATGACTGAAACTTGGCAATGAACCTACTGAGGCCACAAGCCAATTCTCGTTATCTGGTTCTTCCTTGAACTGCCTTCATCTCTTTTTCTGCGTTCTGTTGCTATTCACTGATCTTGGGAGGAAGAGGTGGGGTTTGCTATCATGTGTTGCCAGCACAAGGTATTTGGTCTGTGAAGCTCTGATCAAATTAATCTCATGTTCTGCTGAACCAGCAAAGAATAGGATTTTTGCAACTATGGTCAAATAAAACAAAAAACTAAGTGGCTGAATGCATCATGTACAGGATATGGGTGCTCTGCATACAGTTATAATTCCAGCACTGGAAGAGGTGGTGAGATTTTTCAAAAGAACTTTGTGTATTTGGTGATCAGCGTTTTTGAAATCACAGACTACACAGAGAATTAGGTAAAATTCAGGTTTCTGTTTTGAAATTTTTGGGGAAAAGTACCGATTTAAGTGGAAAACCCACTTTTTTCAATTTTAAGTGAATAAAACAATTGAAAAAAATTTCAGGTCAGCTGAAACGCTTCACTTTCAGCAATAGTTGTCAAAAATATTAATAGAAAATTTGAGACCCCAAATCAAAGATTATTAGTCCTGTGAAAAATAAATTCAGGTGGAAAGAAACTGAATATGCTCTTTAACAAATGTTTGTATCATTGCTTCTGATTTTTTTTAAATTTTGTTGCTTTTTGAAACTCAAAATGCAATAGGAGTTACTTACATTTGTCCGTATTTTGTGTTTCCTGACTCTGATTTCTGGGGG
>JAVJGI010000014.1:3755686-3778947 GCA_035590275.1 Ibycter americanus | reverse complement strand
AATGCAATGGAAGTGACTTACATTTGACCATATTTTGTGTGTCCTGAACCTGATTTTTTTTTTTTTTCCCCAGCAAAAAATGCCTCCATTATCTGAGGCCTCACCTTCCAAAATGGGATTTGCCTCCAGGACCTGTTGCTCAATCCAGGAGTGCTGACCGCTGATCGCCGCCAGGAACTGCAGAATCAGTTTTGTGCTCTCTGTCTTCCCTGCTCCAGATTCACCGCTGCAGAGAGAACAGGAACCGAGGTCACTGAAAGCCCTGTTGCATCCCTGCCCATGTCCCTCTGTCTCCAAAAGCACTACTGTCTCTGTGCCTTTTCAGTGAGCATAGGTAGGATGAGGCCACTAAGGATGGGTTTCCAGCATGCTGAGGACTGGTTGTAGGACAAATGGTAGGACACACTACCAGACAGCTTCCAGCCAAGATCCTGATTTGCTTTACAGTCCATTTGGCCCAACCCGTTGCTTGGGTTTGGGTCTTTCCAGCAAATACCACCATTCAATCAGCAGTGAGAAGGTCATGAAGGACTTTCAGACAGTGCTTTTCCAGCTATGAACACCAGACCATGACCCTGTGGTCCAGGGGCTAGCTGGTCCCCTGGGGCATCTTCAACACCAGTTTCAAGCTGCCAAAATGCACCACAAGGCAGACTGTGAACTACTGCCTTTTAAGTGGCAGGCACTTTCGCAGGTCCCCTAGGCTTGCCCTACCAAGGGGCAGGTAGGAGACGAGAAGATGGTGGAGCAGGAAGCAAGAGTTACTCCTCAGAGCTTTCTCTCCACTTAAAGATAATTTCCGTTACCTTGCGATGGTACAAGAGGAAGGGCTGGGCAGAGATCTTTTGGTGTGAGTCTATGGCCTGTCTGATATATGAGGTAGCCAATATAAGTGATTGAAATGGACCTTCCCAGTGTTCAGCAACCAGTCCTGGTCCCATGGCCGAATTGCCTCACTTCTGAGGGCTGGCTGGCCACTGGCACACTGCATCATGCCTGGCCCTGACTCTCTTCTGGTGCTTTTTTAGCCCTGCAAAGTGATCATTACTGCATGGCATTTTCAGTCCCATGTATCTGAAATACTGTGCACGGGATGCTCCAGAGCTATGTTTTTATGCAACAAAACTTAGGGTAGGCAGGCCTCGGAGAGAAGTGGTGCCTTGAAAGCACAAAGACTGTCTGAGAGTTCAAAACTTGACAGGATTGTGTTGGAGGCCTCAGGTAACCAAATCTGGTTCATACCACCATTTGGGACAGACACAGGAGTGAACTATACCCATAACTGTGACCAGAGATGTGTTGGTGCCCAAGGCTGATCAGTCCAGAGCAGAGCCATGCAGGGAGACACCAGTTCAGCAGTGTGAACAACAGGTTCAGTGATCAGGCTTGTCCCTTGCCCTTCCTTGTGCAGAACGTATAGATCTTTGCATCTTTGATGTCTATAGGAGTATTGAGTTTAAGTTTAAAAGGGGAGGTTAAAGACAACATGAGATCTATTGGGTTGTAGGGTAAGTCTCAAAGGATCGATAAAACATCTTTACTAGGAACAGTGACCGCAAACAGAGACCACCTCTGCACCAGGAATCTGTGGATGGAAGATCTAATAGATCATTCAGATTGCTGAGTCTATTTGATAAGCTGTTCCCTCTCAGCCACGTTGAAGTTGCTTAGCATCCATTTTCAGGATATGGCCCATTTGGAAGTTCACCAACTCACCTTATGATACAACACTGGTCCTTGTTGTTGCGCTGCATGTTGAAGTAGCAGTTGTCAGCAATTGCGAAGATGTGTGGTGGCATCTCACCAATCTTTTTGTTGGTGTACAGGCGTATCTGCTCAGGTGAGTAGATGGGTAGGAGCTGATAGGGGTTTACTGCCACTAGTATTGAGCCAGTGTATGTCTGGAGGAGAAGCACATGAAAGTTTATGGGGACAGTGAGATATATCTGAGAGGCTTTGGCAGCTTGGATGGAGTGTGGAGGCCAGAAAAATCAAGGCTTTTCAAAAGCTGAATGAAAGATGACGTTTAAGTCAAAGACGCTTGCAGGATGGAGCCTGGAGCAAAACTGGAACAGAGGTCCCAAATGATCTAAATCAATTCATACTCAGCCCTGCTCATGCACAGCATGGATTCAAGTCTTAATTCATATTTTGGATGCCCCTCAGTTAAGATTCAGAGTTTCAAGTCAAGCTTATATTTGCAAATAAGAGCCAGCACATATCCACACATACCTACTGCGTTGCACACATTATGAGAAACTAGAGATGAAAGAAACCTGAAGACTATTGCTGTATCTCAAAGCAGGACCAGCTGGATCCAAAGCATTCCTGACAGATGTCTGTCTAACCTGTTTTTATAAACCCACAACAGAGCTTCTAAGCCTCCCTCTGCAATCCTTTCTTCTCTACCATCTCTGCCTAACCAAACTTCTCCACGCTGCAGTTTAAACCTTGTCCTGTGCACATGGATATGGCCCACCAAGTCCTGACACACCCCTTCTCAGCTATTTCTGAAATTTTGGAAATTTTGGTCCACTCCACGCTCTCTGTGGCACTCAAACGAGCAGAGCTCTGAGCCTTGGGCAGAAAATCCCTTTGTAGTGCGTTGCTGTTTCATTTCTGCCCTTCCAGGAGCCATTTCTCTCAAACCTCTCACTGAAGGGCTCATGGCCTTTGTCAGCTTGCTCAGGTGCAGCTCTGACGTTAGAAAGTTTGGCCACATCTCACGCTCAAGGCAGAGAATAAGGATCTCCTCTGACTTCAGCTGGCTAAAAGTTAGTGTCTATAGCAAGTGACAGGGCTCCATCTCAGGCTACCCAAGGGACATAAGGTGAAGGCTGCTTTCACTCCATGACTTCAAAGGAGCCAAGTCACTTTCTCTAGGTTAACTTTTTGCAGCTAAAGTTGCAAGATTAATCTCACTTTTCTTTCCTGGTGGGACCAGCTGTGAAAGTGCCCCACTGCTGCCTATATATTCTTTTCGGAAAAGAAAAAAAAAATCTTTTAAACATAAAAATAATTACCTGTGTGGCCTAAAGCCAACAATAAATCTTTGGCACAAAGCACCAAGGTGGCATGGGCAGGAATGCTTGCAAACTGAGAAGAAAATCTCTCCGTGCTCTGCTAGCTGCTCCTCTTCTTGTGCATATTACGAACTGGCTGATGTGCAAAACAAGTCTGAGCTGTTGCTCGTTTCTGAGGGCAGCGAGAAACCTAACACTGCTGTTGAGAGGAATGGAAAGGGAGACTTGGAGATGGAAGCCCTAGGCTGAGTTTCTCCCACCAGGCCCAGTACCCCTCAATCTTGATGGAAAGGTCTTGAGTGGAGTGAGATTATAATTTGTTTGCCAACATCTATGCAACACTTCCCACCAGCTCAGGATTCCTGAAAGGCAGCCAGCAGGTGGCAATTGTGTGCTATAGTAGGGATGCTGCAAGCCCTTAGGGACTTCTCACTTTCTAGCTTCATGGCCAACACCAGAGAGCAACGTTCTGCTCAGTCCCCAGTGAGGTTTGACTTTACAGTGGTAACTGAGAAAGGACACAATAGTCTTCCCTGTAATAGGGGGTTACGTGCCAGTAAAGGAAAAAAGTTCTTTAAGCTCAAGAACGAAGTTGTCACAAATCCAAAGGGTAGAAATTGGCTGTGAAATCATGTAGACTGGATGTTAGAAGGCGGCAGCATTGAAATAAGGGAGCCGAGAAGTCCCAGAGCAGCCTTCAACAGGGACAGAGGAGGTAAGCTTAGTGCTCAGAGAAGGAGTGAGCTCAGTTTCTGAATGGGATTCTGTCACCAAGATTCTTAAGGAATCCCAAAACTCCTTCCAGTCCTGAGCGAGATACTTGGAAGACTGTTTTCCTCTTTGTAATTTATTACCAGGTTAATTTTAGGGACATTTCTAATCTTTCTTGTGCCTTTCTCCAAAAAGACCAACTCTTTGCAGAGATCTCTGAAATCCCTGCATTTCAGTCACACTGGTCTGCCCTGTCCTGAATGCAGCCAGCGAGACTTTTAAAGCAGTTAACCATTAGTTGCAGGAATGCTTTCTGGATGCTCTCACTGACCCTTCCCTTGTGATCTACAAAATACTTTGTCAGCACAAACTCTTGTACTATTGCCTGTTTTTGTAGGTCATTCCTAGTTGATAAATACCATTTGCCCAATTCTCGCAGCTGATGGAGTGCAAAACCTTGTCTGCTTTGCTGATGAGGGGCCAAAGGGCACCTCCAAGGAAATACTATCTCTGTGGTTTCTATTGACAGGTGAAGGCAAAGCCCTTCTGCCTTAGAGAAACAAAGCTTTCCTGATAGTCAGGGGCTCTGCCATAGCTGGCCACAGGAACCACATCTCAGAGCAAATTCATTACTGCCTACATGACCTACATTTTAATTAGCCCCAAACAAATCCTTTCTGAGCCTGCTTCCCTTGCTACCCAGAACACCATAGCTGACTTCATCTAGATTTTTATGGGGTTAAAGCTCTACCAAATACTACTGCATTTTGGCAGCCCTTAGAGAGCAGCAGCAGGCATTGGTTTCATCTCCAGATAACGAGATTTAACTTTACTCACAAGTCCAAACTCCCCACCATACATTCTTGCTATTCAGCATAGTTTCTCTTAGTCCATGCAAGCCAAACCATGGGCAACAAGCCCCTGTCGAAGTTTTTATTATTTTTCTGCAGAAATTTCTTTCCTTCAAGTTGAGGTCATTACTGAGAAGCACTTACAGCTTTGACCACGTTCACAGGTTGGGGACTTTCCAGCTCTGGGAAGGTGTCATAACTTCACCACAAGGGTCAAGCTCTGTGGCAAAGCAGCTGATGCTTTCAGTGCATTTGTGAAGCAGCAGCAATGATGGTGCAAAGTAAATGAGGATGCCACAATGGTGAATAGAAACAAGTGATCCAGTGGAAGGCATGACAGCAATTGCAAATGACAGTGCTGGGAGTCATACTTACCCTCCCACCGCAGTTTGTCTTACGAGTAAAACGTGAGGGAGGAGAAAAAAGAAAATGATATTTTATTAGAGCAGAATTACACTCTCCACAAAGCTAAGCAGATAAGGAGACAAGAGGGACTGAAGTCCCATTGGAAAAGTCACCCTTTACTCAGCATGCTCAGAAACCCTTCCAAGCAATGAAGGTAAAGTCACACTGAGCTTCATTACCTTTAAGGCAGAGCACATTATACCACAGAAAATAACACTTCAGGAGACTGGGTATTCCCTACCCACATGGCATCCATACGGTACCTTGGGTCTACAAAACTACCGATAATATTTACCACATTCAACACAAATCTACTCCTCTTAGTGCCACCACTCTTAAAACATGAGATCTAAAGTTGAGTACCTGAGCCTCCAACAACACATGTGTAGACAGAGGTGGTTTACGTGCCTCTCTATCAAGCTATGTGCTCTATGTCACTTCGAGAGTGTCATTCCAATTTTGAGATGGCTGTAATGGCTGCATCGTGCCCAGGATCATGGGCTGGCATGCCAAAGCCATTAGTGGTGTGGAGCAATTAAGCCACAGTAACCTGAAAGCTCTGTGATGCAAATCCCTTTGTGCAATGTGACCACCGTTTGTGCAGTAGCTCTGTAGGACACACGGCACTGTCACCATCAGACCCGAATAACTTGTAGAGAAACCACGTGGTTGCTGAGTCACTTCAGCCGAAATCACCACCCACGCTCACCTCCAGGTTAGAGGCTGCCCTTTGCGTTAGCCCTTATTAGTATGATGCTGCCAAACAATGCTCTGCCCAGTGCTCGTTTGTGTTCATAATCCCCCTGGATGCCTGTGAATAGCTCGGTGAGGGAGCTCAGAGGCAGACCTTTCATGAAGGAGCTGGGTATAGTCACAGGCAATGTGATACTGCACATGTGAAATCTTATCTGAGGACCTCTGTTCACTTAGTGAGGCAATGGGTGCTTGCCTGATGACATAGAGACCCCAGGAGACACACATGCACACCACTGAAAACATATCCAACACAATCCCAACTTCCTCAGAGAGCAAAGGAGAGCTGCAGGAATCCACTTGGTACCACTGCAAGGTGCCCAGAAACAGGAGGAAAAGGGGGAATGTTCCATGGATAAATACAACGTTCCCTGAATGAGCCAATCAGCTACAAATATTGTGCTATCTGTACTTCTTGGGTGGCATTCAGGTTGCTTGAATTTAGTTATCCACATGACTACTACACCTAGCCTTGAAGATGGTCATGGTCTAAGCTGGAGGAGGTTGGACTGTAGACCTCCAACCTGAACTTTCCTTCCAACATAAACCCTTCTATGACACCCAAGCCTCAGCCAGCTCTAAAGCAATGACCTCACCAGGCGCCTGTGTTTGCCCAGCTGAAAGGCAGTCTTGGCTCTGTTGGCTCTATTGATCTCTCTGGTGACTGCCATGGGTGCTTAGAGCACATGGAGACACCACCTCAAACATGAATTTGGGCTGCTAACTTTTGCTAGTTTGTCCTTATAAACGGCTGTGGCTCCCTGAAGAAAGCTCCAGGGAGTAACTCAGTTCATCTACTGTGTGAATAACTTTCAGGTCATGCCTTTTGCTCTAAACTGACAGTACAGGGGACACAGCCATCATTCATAAATAATAAGGTGTCTGAGTGAGGAATTTGGGGGTCTCTATTCTCCTCCAAGCTTTGGGGACTCGGGGGTGCCTTTTCAGCAGCCAGGTCCCCTTCCCCTAGGACTGAGCTCCATCTCTGAAAGAAGAGAGGGCTGTCTTCCAGGGTTGGGGGCAGGGAGCTGTCAACCATATGAACAGCCTACGTAACAGAGCGGTGTGTTCTCCACCACTGCCCAGCTCTAATCCAAAACCATCCTATCAAAAGGCACTGGACATCAAGCAGACTTCATAGATAAAATCCTGGGTATGGTCTGTTAGCTTATGCTGTCTCGGAAGTCTGACTGTACTGCAATTCCCTATGCCCTGAAAATCTAGTATTCTCTAGAGCCTTTCAAAAATTTGATTACCACATGGCTTTGAGAAGGCCTTCAAAGGCACAGCAGGCACTTACCTGAGTGCCTGAAAACTGTAGGATCTGAGAGCAATATCAAATTTTCCATGTTTGCATAGGCTGTCTGAATACATTAGCTAGTGGCAAACACACACACGCACTCCGCACTTCTGCCCAAGAATGTGCACCAGACCACCCAGCATATAGCACACTGGTAAAACCAGCGCAGAGACTTGGATGCTGACTCTTGTCCTGCTAGGGAGCTGGCCTTTGTGATGCTATTGCAGTAAAGAGATGCAGTTCTGGCTGGCTTCCTGTAAAACCCTCGATTTCTGAATGTCTTGTTGGGTTGGCAATGGTGCACGGGGTCCACTGGGCATGACATGACTGAGCTGAGCCGAGGAAGGACACTGCTTCCCCAAGAGATCAGCTGCTGGGACCCCAGTCAACCCAGAGCTAACAAGTCATAAACACAGGTGGGGAAGGTATTTTAGAGCTGTTCTGGGAATTCCTCACTTCATTGTTCCCAGGTATTGCATGCAGGCACCTCCTCATCCTTCCTCCACCCCTTGCACCTCCAGCATTGTTGTCTTCACTCACTTGGGTTGAATGAATTAGTAGTTCAGAAGGAGAAGGCAGAAGGGTCACATCCAGCATGCAGTTGTCAAAGGCTTTTGCTTTAGGATTACTACAGCATGCACATGGCCTGGGTTGAACTGGTTATTGTGCGTGCAGAAAGCTCAGGCATGTTCCCAAAACTCCTACAGGGGCTACACAGTGAGGTGGCATGGACTTTGCTCATTACCTAACTCATGGGGTCTTTCACTGAGGCATCCATAAACTCTGTAATGTGTCCTCTACAGTGCAGAAGCCCCCCACCACTTGGGTCCAGGTGAAGGTAGAAACCCAGATGCTCAGCTCAGTCAGGGTTTCCCCCCACGTGGGTTCCCCAGAGCTGAGGAGAGCAGAGGGTGCAATGCAGAGCAAGAGGTGGAGGTGGGGAGGACACTCACATAGATGAGGTGCTCCCGATAGCGGATCAGCAGGTTCCTGAGGATTCCTGCCTCATTCAGGTCGCCCAGGCGGATCATGTCCTCCACTCCATGGATGGAGGTGGGGTGCATGGGTTTGATGTGGCTGGCATTCTGTGGGGAAATCCAGTGTTCCTGGGAAGAGAGTGAAGGCAGAGAAAGGTAAGTCAAATGAAGTACCTCTGGGATGAGACAGAAACAGCCCACCCCAGACAGAAGGTCCAGGTGGAAGAAAATACATGGGAGAGCATTAGCACATGGACCACAGCTTCTATTCCTGGTGCATGGCAGTGACTAATTTGAAAGATTCATAGCAGAAGGAAAACATCTTTTGGTTTACTGGAGCAGCAAAGAAACATGAGACATGAGCCATCCTGGCAGGAGCATCATCCAGGGCAGCATGGACATCCAGCACGAGGGGAGTTTTTACAAAACAGCAGATTTGTGCTTTCCTTTCACACAACCACGTTTTCACATCACTGGTTAACCCTCTGCCACAAAATACTGTTAAGCAGAGAAAAGATGACTTAGAAAAGGAGAGGGATTCATAGGGTTGGCAAAATCTCACTTTTATTGGCAATGTTGCTTAGACTGATCACTTCTAAAGGGCTTCAAAAGCCACTACAAATTGGACACAAGGACCCTGCTGAACCAAATCTCTTTCTACCATCCTTGAAGGGAATGAGAGCACTTATAATTATCTCAGCCTGGGGGGAAAAAAAAAAATGATAGAGAACCTGCTCATGTCGTGCTCTGCTTGTGATATAGATGTTACTGTGAAACAGCGAGAAGTAGATGTGGGAAACTGAAGGGGAACCATTTTTTGGGACTTCCTGTAGGAGGTCAGGAAAGACTGGATAACAGTGGAGGAACAGCAGGTCAGGGTGGGTTTGCTCAAAGCACTATCTAAATGTATTTTGGAGGCTTCTGTTACCATTGTGCTGAAGAAGCTTCTCAACCTTTCACTCCCAGTACAGCCACAAAAGTAGGGACACATTACAAATAGAAACCTCTGGCACAGCTGATTCCCAAGGACGTACAAGAAGTCCGTGACAAAGCCAGTCATCATGACCCTATAGCTCCTGGCCTAGCCAAGGTCGTAGAGCTGAAGAAGGGTCATCACAACCCTTTGTACGTACATTGCCTTCATCATCCACAACCTGGATCTGTCCAGAGTCACACAGTTTAACCACTGCTCCAATGGGGACATCGAATTCCCGTCCGGTTTTCAGGTCCATCCACACATAATCCCCCTGGAACCAAAGAGAGGACGGTTACACTCAGGGCTGCAGAAGGTTCAGCGTCCCTTGGGATACAAGTTGCTCATATTTTGTACCCAAATCATCGGTACGAATCAAATCAATTCCTTTGCAAACCACAAACCATCCCTTTTTCACAGCTGCTCAGGAAACACCCTGCAAGGTGATAGCAGCAGGGCACGCTCCACATAGCAGGCACCCACTGCACTATCTCTTCATGCCATGAACTTGTGAGTGGTTGTTGGTCACAGAACGGATCCAGCAGCAAGCAGGTTACAGAGCAGAAAAGCCCACTCAGATATAGGTTTCCCTCTATGCAATGTAGGAGCCTAGAAAGTCAACGCTTGGGAGACTGTTTTGAGCTCTGGAAAGCCATATCTGGAGGCTTGTGACACATTCTTTCCTTGCAAATAACCACTATCAGATATACATTGCCCTACCTTGGAGACTGGTGAAAAGGGAATGACTAAAGAAGGGTTAAGAACATACCAAAGAGGTCTATATATGTACTTCTTCAGGGGGTCTCCCAGCTACAGCAATTTGTAGGTGGGCTTTTTGCATTTAATACTTCTCAGTGGGTTTTTTCTACTGTGAACATGTCTGGTTGCTTCCTGAAGCTGTGCAACATTTTAGCATCCATGATCTCAAAGGAAGAGTTTAGCTACAAATAGCATGAAAAGCTGTGTCTTTTTGCACGTTTCAAATGTTTTACCTCTTTCATTTGAGACCTCTGTGTTTTTGTTTTGGAAAGACACAGCAAGCAGTTGACCCCTATCCACTCACTCCATGTCGCTGGTGATCCTATAGACCTCTGTCAGTCCTGCTGGGCAGGGACTATCTGCTCATCAGCTCTGTGGATATTAAATTACTTGAATGCAAAAAAGGCTTTTAAAGAAGCTGTTTTCCTCAATACAAAAGCAAACCCCCAAAGAACCCCAAACTAAACTCCCAAGCAGACCTACACTGTTTGGAACACAGCAGAATTATTTCCTACCCCTATTCTCAACGTGAAGAGGTGCTAAAATTCGGAGCCATCTAGTTAAATTTTTGTCAGGTATGTTTGCATCAAGCAAGCAAATGTACTTTTTCATGCAGCCGAGTTTAATGTCATGAACTGGCAGCCCCACCTAACACCACATTTCTGGGGGACAGCTCCACTTGTACCTATTAAGTGCAATGCAAATGCGGTACCTGCCTTTTGAAGTCCTGCAAAACTGCTGGGAGAAGGGAAAGTGAAAAATAGGAGGGATCACTTTGCACGTGCTCTGATAAAAACCCCTCTCCTGAGCATCCACTATCGACCATTTCTGTGGACAGAGTGTTTATAGATTTGGTTTGACCCAATGAGCTGCTGAACAACCTTCAGCTCCGCTCCGGGCGGAGGGAACTGGAGGCATCTAGCAATATAAAACGTGATGAAACATTCATCATCCAAGTCATCGCTCACCACGACTCCGAGCGATACTAACCTGTGAGTGTCGCAGGGATGTAAAGCTACATCCAGAGACCCGCACGTGGAGAAACACCGCACACGAGGAGTCCCCAGCCATTTTGTGGAAGACTCCACCCTGGGCAGCTGCTTGCTAGGTTTCACCTAGGATATTAACAAAGTCATCCTGCTTCCATGGAGCTGCGAATGCAGCCCCTAGTTGGGGTTTTCTTTTCCTCAGAGGGTTGTGCTACAGCACTGTTGCAAATATCTTTACTCTGCTCATAAAAATATACTATTCAGATCTTTTTCCCATTAACTGCCCTACCTTCACATCTCATAACTCAGTTAAAAAGGAAAAAAAAAAAAAACCCAAACAAAAACCAGCTAATGAATGCAACAAGTCACGCACAGATACATTATGAATCCAACTATATTAATATTTATCTCTTAGCTCCTTTGACCCAAGACTCTTAAAGCATTTCAGAGCGTTCAGCACTGTTACCTTTGCTGCATAGCTGGGCAAATTCATGCACAGGGTGGGTAACCTGATCAAGGTGTCAGCAAGAGAAAAGCCAGGTTCTGCTCAGCAGGAAGCCCTTCTGATGCCTCAGCAGCTGTTAAAAAATTGCTCTCAACCAAGAAAACAAGAACAGTAATGCTGTTGTTTTAAAAAATCTCTAGTTTTCAACAGCTGTAAAAGCAGCCTGCTTCATATGTTCTGTTATCACACAGCTGAGATAAAAAGGCAGCCTGGTCTATCTGAGGTAAATTGATACTGCTAAGAGGACTCCTATGCTGTGCCTGCCTAATGCACAGAGTGCTCATCCCCTCAAAATGCTCTTTCTAAACACATTAAAGTGCAGTTCTTAATACTGTTGAAAAAAGCAAGTCTTATGGGATGGGCTAAGCTGGTAAGCTCAGAAAGATCTGGGAGGTTAAAAAATAACATCACTTATTAAGAATGCTGACCTATTTCCTCCCCCAGCTTTAATCAATTTGATATAAAAGCCATGGAAGTCAGTCACACTCCTTCCGCTGATGCGGTCACCTTTGGATCAGCCAAAAAAGCAGCAGAAATATTGGGGATTTCAGGGCAAATCAGGGTGATTCATGCATTTGACAGCTTGGGCAAACTGGCTTGTAAGTTGCGTGACCTGCCTCATCCCTAGACTGATGCAGTTGATTTTCCAACACGCACGACAGAGTACTGGAGAAGTGAGAATACCACCAGTCACTTTGCAGTATCAGCATGGTCCAGCTCTTCCTCCTCAACGCAGCCGCTGGGTGCTAGTGCCCTTTCAAACTCTCTGGGGCAGACCCTCAGAACCTCACAAGCTATGGGCAGTGGCAACCACACAGCGGTGCAAGAGGAGGAAACACCACGATGGGTGCACACACACACACAGATCAACACAAGTCATGAAGAGGAACTTTAGGAGAAGTTTCCAAATGCAAAGAGCAAGAAGGTTGCACCACAGGGGAGCTACAGTGCTGGGGGGTGAGCAAAGACTAGGCAAGAAGGTGGGAGAAGCTCACACAAGCAGTATAAGGATCCCATCAAACAGTGAGACTGATTTCAAAGTAGCCTGAAAGCTTCCAGCCATGCTCGGAGTGTGGGACCCCCTATCTTACCGCTAAAATGGTCGTGGGCTTCAGGGCCTGGTTGACGTTGCGGAGTAGCGTCCATTTGCCCTGGTCTCTCTCCTGATCTTCCACCGCCTCGGGGCATGGCTGCACGAAAACAACTTTCTTCCTCTTCAACATCTCCAAAACCTTGCAGTAGTATTTGTCCCTCTGTCTGCTTTCTACGTGTATTCCACCATGAATGCCAGAGAGCTGTGGCCAGCTTGCTTTAGACCTCCAGCGTGACCATGCCTGCTGCTTGCAGGACACCCTCTCACCTGATTCACAATATGGCTCTTGGTAAAGATCTTCTCCTAGCAGAAAAATTTCCATGCACCAGCCATGATCCTCCACTGGCCAGCTACCATGCTCCCTCCATGTGACCAGCACTGCAGGAGTCTCAAAGCCAACTGAACAACTTTGCTTCTCTTCACTCAAATTCTTCCAGTCTCTCCAGTGAGGGGCGATACTTGGTCAGAGACCTGAAGGACACTGCAACGACCCGTTCTTGAAAAACAACTGCAGCATTAACAGGAAACCTCTTCATTGACTTCTCCCTGTTACCTTCCTTTCTTAGTGAAATAACCCTCTGCCAGCTTGAGGACTTACAGCACAGAACACACTCGTGTACTTATTAATCCACAAATGCAGTCAGTCCCCATGCAACACATGGCATTTAATTAACCTAATACCTTTACATACCAAATTAACCAAAGCGCAGCGGGAACTCAAAACCAGAGGCCATCTGCATTTTCTTTAAACTGATCGCCTTGAGTAGATCCATAGCAACTGAATTTTAAATAATTGAGTGGAAGGTGTTCAGAGCAGCACGGCCTCTGTGCCTATAGGTGAGAGGAGAGCCTGGGCTGTGGGTGAAAATGTGCTGAACACGAGGACCATGGAGACAACGAGGTCACACGGACTCTGCACCTGGCTGCTCTACAGACCTGCTCCCGCAATCTCTCCTTCTATGTAGGGAGGACTGTTCTCGTCAGGACTAATCAGGACTGCTGGCCCAACCAGAAGAGCACAAGGCATTTTACAGTCACCCCAGATTTGCTGTTTCTTGTCCTATCTTTGATACACTTAAGATTTCTCATTTTCATTCAAGAAAGGCTTTTCTGTTCATTTAGAGAATTTAAGGCCACTCTAGCTGGGCCCCAGTCTCTTTCATAGAAATTTTGAATCTTAATCCATGTCATTTACACAGACCAGAGCAATGCATGACCAGATAATGGTGCAGCTACTGAGCTTTCCATACCATTCTCATTTATCACTATTTTAATGCAAAACTCTACTGGTGCCTTGATTCCACAGGGTTTTGAATCCATTTGTTCATGATGCAGAGGACATATTCTTGGTGGAAAGGTTTCTAGCTGAAAGAAGGCTGTAATTGTCCCCTTGATGGGACACAGTCACCAAGGACAGAAGGAGATGATGGGTACATCAAGCTCATACCGAGCTACTTCTGCTCATCACTGAACGGCAGTGACAACAGCGAGGTGACCTTTGTCCAAAGGACAGATAACTTTGTAGGCTTAAGCTATATTACAAAGCCCTGAAACAACGAGGTGTCTAATTCCTGTAGCAGTGCAGGTGAATTAAGGAAGAGGTCAAGTCTCACGGATAAGAAGCCAGGTGAGAGATTAATGAGATGGATGTCTACCAAAGAAGCAAGCAAAAATGTGCATGAGGTGCAATAGTAATGCAGGGAGAAGGAGACATAGATGGAATGTCGCAGTCTCATGGGAGATGTCTACCTCCAGCATGACCTGAACCCACAGCGCTGTAAATGACTGCGTTTTTGCTCCCCTAGAAAGTACAAGATAGACGTCAAATCAAAGCTAATAATCAATGAGAGGATGCACGTGGAAGGAAGGACTGAATAAATATATATAAAACAACCCATAGGACAGGCTCTTCGGATTTCAGCTGGGTCTTACAGATGTTCTTTGCTCATCAGCACACCTTTCCTCACTGCTGTGCCAGTGTAACTGGAGCAGTGTGGGAGCAGCAGATCCAAGAAAGAGCAGCCGATGTATTTATCTCACTTTGCACTGGAGCAGGTGTTACGATCATTGCTCAGCTACACCCGGTACCGTATTTCTGAAGCTGGGTATCTCTGTGTGCTGCCAGAGAGTAAGCTAAGGAGCACAGGAGTAGGAATGATTTTCCTTGGAGCAAAGTAGAGATGGGAGCCCAGAGGGCTGAATCCAGTCCCTGAAGTCCTATTACATGAGCGTGCTTATTTTTCCCTGACGCTGAGGCTGCTGAAGGTCTGTAATTTCACACATTTCTACTGCCTATTTTTTGCATTGCTCCACTGCTAGCAGATTTTGTGGGGACTCTTAGACAGTCTCACGTGTGTCAGCCAGAGGCACTTGGCGTTCACAGTGCTGTCTGAATGGGCCGAGCATGCTGCCTCCTGGAAACGGGAAATCCCATCCCTCCGAAGGGATGACCTGGCTTGGAAACAAGCCTCCCTTCCGCATGCACCAAGGGGCAGAGCAACAGCATTAAGCCTCCTATCAGCATGCTTTTTCTAAGGGAATGTGCTATGCTTTACGTGGGAAACAAAGAAACACACTTAGGACAATAAGGGGAGGGACGTGATGGAGGGAAACAAACCTTTAGCTGGCTGGCAGCCCGTCAGCAATGCCATCCGGTTTAGATTACAGCTCCCCGGGGTAACATTAGACTCTCCACTGAAGAGACAGAAGTATGAGCCCAAAGAGCCATGCTGGACCCTGATCTGATGATTTACAATACCTCTGCAGCAGCAGGCACAGCGGAGATCAAGGTCCTGCTGTGACACAGCTTGCGCACACACATAGTAAGGGGCAAATGCTTATCCTAAGGAACCAACGTGACCCAGGCAATAGGGTTATGCTGCTGCAAAGACCTGAGCTCCCGTTAAGTGCTACTGTGGTGGTGTGGACATCACTGCTGGATCAAAGAGGGAAATGCCACCTGCAGGAAACACCCTCACAGCAGGTTAACCACCTAATCCAAGGAAAGCTTGGGTTTCTTTGCCCCAGCCTGTTTTTCAGGCCCAAAGAAAATGCATCAGACACTGCCAGGGCTGAGGAAATGTTCTTGAACCAGTTATTGTGCAGCTGTCACTGGAAAGCCGAGTTATTCAGTGGGACAGGTCAGGCGGGACTCAACAAACCCAGGGCATATGTCCACTGCTGAGCAAGGCATCAAGATCTTTGCTAGATGCTCATTGTAGGTCCCTTCAAACTGCAATATTCTATTCTAGCCTACATTAAAGTGAAAGAAAGAGGCGCTTCTATGGAAACCTCTGATTAAAGCAGGTAATTAAACTAGGTTCAGATGATATTGACATAAAGGGTGTGTGTGAAGAGGACAGTTTGGAGGTAGAAATTTACTGCCAGGTGTCAAAAGCTAGCTAAGGTGGCTCCTACCCCTAGCACGGGTGCTGAAAGGCCCCAAGGGCTGGTGTTCAGGTAAAGTGGTGAAGGATGTGGAATACCACTGGTTATCAGAGGCTGTCTGTGGGCTCAGGTCAGCAGTGCCCTCCCAATTACTCTCTGCAGCACTAAACTTTGCTAAAACAGTAAAGATGATACCCTGCAGAATGGCTGTTGATGCCCCATGTGGGCCAGATCTGATCTGTGAGCCATACCGCTGACAGCTGATGTAAAACAACCTGTTTATGCAGCTTTTTTTTTTTTGGGGGGGGGGGGGGAAACAAGCACAACCACATACCCAGGTCTCCAGAGAGCTAGATCCATGCTGAATCCTTTCCTTCCTTCCTGCTTGTCTCTGAAGCAGAAAACCCTCAGTGCACACAGACACAAGTGCAAACACAGGCATTCCCCCAGCTCCAAATTTCAATGTCGTTTGGAGAGCAGACTGAAATCTAAAATGTATTGGCGCATCGCAGCACATTGTTATGCCAGTGCAGACTTTCAGCAGCTACCCAAATCCTTTGGGCAGTATAAAGTCTGTGCTCCACTAAAAACACCTATCACCACCTCTAGATATCACCTGTCTGGTTCAATTCAGCTCTCAATTACATGGGTGTACCCTGCTCAGTTTAATGGAGCTTCTCCTGGATCCACAGCTGAGCAGCCCAAGGGACAGTTAGGACTGCTCACCTCTATTCTTCACACTCGCCTTTAGCTGCGCAGTTGCCACCAGCGGCAAGAAAAGGTAGGAAAGGAAGAAAAAACTTGAATTTCTACTTGACAACAAACCATAGTGCAAGAAACACACATGCTGGCTGTCAGTAACCCTAATAATTTTTTGTGTTTCATAAATAAATAAGATTCTCTTCCCAATTTATCGTAGCGCATCAGGCACCAGCTGTCAGCCAAGGTAGCGTGCTACACACAAAGGCTTTCAGAAGCAAAGGCAGAGATGCAAGAGGAATTGTTAAATAATTCAATAATCAATGCACTGCTTGCTCATCCTGTAACTTTGATACTGACAGGAGGGAAAAAAATAACCCACAAACATGGCACTCACCCCAACATTTTCCCTTTTAGTGCTGAGGGATAGTCAAAGACTCCCCTCAAAATGACGGATTTAATCAGGTTTGCAGGGGCACAATCTGGCACGGTGCAATGAGGCTCAGCTCCCAGTGATGTCTGACCTCATTCCCGGCTTTTGGCAAGGAGCTGCTTGTTGACCGTTTGGGATCTCTTGTCTCAGGAGTGGGATATAAACGTGCAGACAAACACGGAGATAGAAGATTTAATCCATGACTCCTGCAGCATTACCATTGCGGGCAAAGTGGAGAATCCGGCAATCCGTTGATGTTACAAGCGGATTAGGCCCTGGGCATCACCCCCAAATGCCGTGCCAGAGCACTGCGTATCAGGTCTCACACAAGATGCTGATGGCCACTGCTTGGGATGTGATTGAAAACCCTGCTAAGATGCAGAAGTGGAACAGGAAATGAAGACTGTGCCTTTTAGCCCCACGGCTGGCTCCTGTCCTAAATGCAAATGGAAGAAATCTGAAGACAGACAATAGAGCAATCGTAAGATGTATGAATCTGGAAAACTGGACAGAGGAAAAATAAAACCAGGAGAAATCAGAGGGAGAGTGTCGCAGCACTAATAAAACTATTAAGCTGCAACAAGGCTTTTACCTTCCTGTACCAGCCCTCTCATACCTCAGCACCACTATCAGTCCCACACAAGGTTTCAAAAGTTCATCTACTGTCTGTGCTGTTTCTTCTTCCTCTTCAGGCCAGTCCAACCTGCTTCTTGCCTCTCTACTGTATCTAGGTTTTTCCTTCTCCTGGCTCCTCAGTGCTATTTAGCTACTTAGCAGGAACAAGCCACAGCTGTACATTATCCACATCAGCCGACCCACCGCCCCAGAAGCAAGCCCACAACTGTATATTATCAATGTTAATTAACCCTCTACAGTTCCTCTACAGGAGAGCGCTTTAGAATGAGAGCATGTAATTTAGTACTGTCAGACCAAGACACATTCCTTCAGGTCCTGGGAGCAGAGAGGTTGCACTGGTACCACACTGGGAGCTCTCAGGTCCACTCTAGATCTGCCAAAAACAGTCACCCCTGCCCTCCCCAGACAATTGAGGGTGCTGCTAAGAGCTCCCTAGTTTGCTATAGGAGGCACGATGGAAACCCCTTGCCCCTAGCCACCCAGAAGCAAAGATTTTGAATGTTTTTCTTTAAATGTGTGTTGTTCTGTATGTCAAACTTTAGAAAGATGGGACTAAGGGAATGCCATCTCCTTCTCTGAGCACGGTTTGG
This sequence comes from Ibycter americanus, assembly GCA_035590275.1. Taxonomy (NCBI): domain Eukaryota; kingdom Metazoa; phylum Chordata; class Aves; order Falconiformes; family Falconidae; genus Ibycter; species Ibycter americanus. The sequence goes on along the minus strand of JAVJGI010000014.1, from coordinate 3,760,863 downwards.
GAGGGCTGCTGGTTCCAACAGGTCCCTGTGGCTGGACAATATACAGCTAAGCTGCATGCTCCCACCCATTTCTTTGATTTGATCCCATGGTGAACTGGCTCAGGAAATTAACCCAGCAGCAACATTTTCACGTGTCTTTGCAAAGTATTTTGCTGGTTTAGCCCCTGAACTGGCTCATCAGGCACTCAGCAAAGCCCCAGTGAAGGAGCAGGGAGAGCAGCAAGAACACGCAGCTGGTAGCAAGGCTGGGGGAGTGGAGCTGCTGCCTGTGCAGGTATCTGCTGTGGCATCGCTGAGTGGCACTGATGGATGCTCTGCCTCACTCATGGATGAGCTTTATTCCCAGGTGAGGGCAGAGACCTGTTTGATTTGATTCATGAAAGAAGAGTCCCAGCTGACAAGCATGAGAGCTACAGAACTGTGCAACAGATGGAGGTAATCAGGTATTTTTCTGCCTCTGAGGCATACAGCCCTTTCAAGATCGCAATGATTCGCAAAAAGGACACGGTTTGAATTCCAATGTACAGTACTGATGAAGGAGGAAAACAAAACAAACAAACAAAAAAGATCATACACAGAAATGCAAATTGCAAGGGATGTTTTTCATCCTGTCTCAGAAAGGCTGCTCAAAGAAGCCTAAAAGCAACCACATGAATTAAATTGTTTTATCTGATTTTATTCCTGGGGAAACAAACCAGGATTTTTCTACCATCTGCGATAAAAGTCTCTTCTACTTTTCACATGCAACCTGTCAAATTGTTTTTCAGAGTTTCAGCTTCATCTTTTGTGCTCTGGGAAGATCCTTTCTCCTTCACTTCTCTACTTCAGGCTCCTCCTTACCCCCTCCCTGCCTTTCCGCAACCTCACTGGGATCTAGTCTGCAATTAGTTTACTGCGTACCAAATCGACATGGGGCTACTGTAACCTGCACAGCTATTCCTGCGTAAACAGAAATGTAGACATAGCACAAAGAAGTGTTTAGTCCTAGTGAAAATGTATTCTTTCCCCATATAGTAGTAATCTACACTCATGCAGTTTTCCCAGCAGAAACATGTCCGTGCTAAGGGTCTACATTAGCCAAAGTGACACTGATATATCTAGGCAAGCCCTACCACTTAAAATAGCATGTCTCATCTTCGGAAGTATTGAATGAAAGGGGAGTAATGCTGCTTTTCCTTCACTGCCGTGCCAGATCTGAGCAGCACTGCCCTTTTTATACACTGCCTTTGCTTATGCACTGAGGGTTGTCTTGGTTACTGAGGAGGGTGAGGGGGTCTGGAGGGAGGTTAGCTTGCAGCTCAGTCAATAGCATCTTGAGGGAGTTTGTGATATGACTGCTGAAGGGAGAAGCGGACTGCTCCAGGGGTGTGTTTGAAAAGCCAGCTCCTCAGAGGGATGGTTGGTGGGAGAAAGCATAATGGAAAACAAAAAAATCATGCAGGCCATGTCTGCAATGCAACCCAAAACATCTTGATACTGCTTTTTGTTCCTCAGGTGCCAGTCACAAGGGTGCAAGAGATGTTGCGATACAAGTAGCAACCATCCAAAAGAAGAACAGATACTCCCAGATGTCAAAAAAATCTTGAGAACATGAAGCACCCGGACTTTTTTTGTCATCAGGAAACAGAAAACAGAAAGGATCCTGCTAGTATTTATTCAAACCCAGCAAAATCATCCATATTTCATTGCTTGCTGCATGGGTTTGAAGTCTCCAGGGTTGGCTCCATGCAAGACTGCCCTAGAAATGGAAATCAGGAGCAGGCTGGTAATTGCACCCACTTGCCCTGATTCTTCAGGCCCCTCTGCCTATCGTGTTTGGAACACTTCCCAAATTGCTGGTGGTAGGTCCCTCCAAGGGAGGAGGTGGACCATCAGCAGACTTGCACTCTGGGCTGCCAGCAGCACAATACCAGCCCCATCTGCTGTAACTCTCTGGAATTACCAAGTGCATCAGGAGGTTTGTTTCTGATGGTTTCTCCATGGGTTTTAATTAAACTTTCATGCTAATAGTACCCTAAGCAGAATGAGGAATGACAGTGTGCATTTTTATCCCAAATTTCACACCATCACTGCTGGGCTGTGGAAGATGTGAACTTTCAGAAACCTCTGGAAGAAGGTAGGCACTCCAGAGGACAACCAGGTTACTTAAGGGTCTGAAGGAACCAGTCAGCAAGTCCAGCGAGACAGACCCTAACCTAGAGGTTGCAAACATAGAAACAGTGGAGTTTTTAGGTTGGCACAAGATGACAGAGGTAGAGACAATCATCACTGTTCAAATCACAGTTGTACTTGGCAGACCCAGACAAGACAGTTGCCTTGTTGGGTCAGGACATGTACAGATGTGTACTGTGGATGCCTTCAAACCGTAAGCTTTGGACAGCTTGACAGCTGATGGTTTATAACTTGTTGGGCACATATAGAAGAGACTTGACTTTCAGAAAGAGATCAGAAGCCAGATCCTGAACATCAGTCCTTTTTACACTCAGAAACTTCCTTCAAAATCCAAGTCCCACCAAATAATCACCAGCTGTTGCAAACGAAGCAATTGCCACAGCTTGAAAAAGCAAGTTGGACCTATTTCTTACATGAAATTATCAAGGAATGGTGGCTGGTAAGTTTGCCAGTGGGATTAGACTTTCATATGGACATCCTGAACTCTAGCAGCTAGAAGAATAAAAGAAATGAGCTCTGCATGATTTTGGCACAGCAAGTAATTCCTGTATTCTTGCTACTTCTTCTTTGCCTCATGGGTGTTTTTTGCATGGACAGTCCATCCTGCATATGCTGCACAGGCAGATGTGGTCTCAAAGGAGTTTTGTCTCACATTTTATCCACTTTACAATGAAAAGGGTTGTATTACAAATGCGTTCTGTTAAATGTTACTCCTGGAACAACTTTTGGGTTTGTTGCGGGTTTGCAAGGTATCTAGCGTGGCAGAGGTCCTGGTCCAGCAACAGGCAGCTGGTTGGTGCTCATGTGAAAACCTAAACCATGTAAAGGGGAATGAATTAATTCATGTGAAGAGTGCTCATCAATTTTATACTTGTTTTGAGAAACTCGGTAATTGCCATATAGCCTTCATTTTGAGACTCCAAGAGTATCATCACATAGATATATCAATTATGCTTATGTTTCCATAAAGAATGGACTGACAGAGTATCAGCACGGAAATATGGTTAATGCTTCCATTGCATTTTGCTGGATGCAAATGTTCTTTAACTTTAAGCATCTACTTAATCGAAAAGGGCTGCCTGTCTGTCTCACACCAAATCTAGGAACTTAATGGGGTTAAGGGGCAGTAAAATGCCTTTACAAAGTGATTTGCAGATCATGAAAATGCAGTGTGTGACCTTAAGAGTCATTTGCCAGCCATGGTGCAGGCAATAAAACGTCTGGCTGGGTGGTAGGAGAAGCACATAAATTGCTCACATTGCATTCACACCGGCTGCCCAAAAGGCTTCTGAATAGTGGCGTGCAAATCACTGGCAAGGTTCTGTCCCAGACAGCTGTTTTCCCCAATCTTAAAGACAAGCAGCACTTGGTTCTTTCTTCTTCAGCATGCAAAATAAGCCAACCCCATTTTCTCCTGAGTTCTGCTAAAGTGACTCTGGGGAAAGAATGGAGGGCATCTGCTTCCTGGTAAATGTTGCAAGTTGCAGAAGGCGAACACAGGGACTGGGAGAATGAAGAACTGCCCACTGTAGGAGATCAGGTTCAAGACCATCAAAGGTACCTGAAGGTGTACAAGTGCACATGGGACCTGATGAGATGCATCTGTGGGTCCTGAGGGAACTGGCAGATGAGGTGGCTAAGCCACTATCCATCATATTTGACAAGTTGCGGCATTCTGGTGAAGTTCCCATGGACTGGAAAAGGGGAAACATAACCACCATTTTTAAAATGGGGAAAAGGAAGGCCTGGGAAACTACAGGCCAGTCAGTCTCACCTCTGTGCCCAGCAAGATCACGGAGCAGATCTTCCTGGAAACTATGGTAAGGCACATGGAAAACAAAGAGGTGATTGGTGACAGCCAACACGGCTTCACTAAGGGCAAAAGGTGCCTGACAAATCTGGTGGCCGCCTACAACGGGGTTACAGCATTGGTGGATAAGGGAAAAGTGACTGATGTCATCTACCTGGACTGGTGTAAAATCATTTTACACTGTCCCGCACAACATCCTTGTCTCTAAACTGGAGAGACATGGATTTGATGGATGGACCACTTGGTGGATAAGGAATTGCCTGGATGGTCATACTCAAAGAGTTGTGGTCAATGGCTCAATGGACAGGTGGAGACCAGTGATGAGAAGTGTCCCTCAGGCATCCGTATTGGGAACAGTATTGTTCAACATCTTTGTTGGGGACATGGACAGTGGGATCGAGTACATCCTCAACAAATTTGTCTACAACACCAGGCTGTTGGTGCAGCTGACACACTGGAGGGAAGGAATGCCACCCAGGGGTGCCTTGACAGGCTGGAGAGGTGGGCCCATGCAAATCTCATGAAGTTCAACAAGGCCAAGTGCAAGGTCCTGCACATGGGTTGGGGCAATCCCAAGCACAAATACCGACTGGGCAGAGAATGGATTGAGAGCAGCCCTGAGGAGAAGGGCTTGGGAGTGCTGATTAACAAGAAACTCAACATGACTTAGGAACATGTGCTTGCAGCCCAGAAAGCCAACCATATCCCGGGCTGCATCACCATCAGCGTGGCCAGCAGATCGAGGGAGGTGATTCTGCCCCTCTGCTCCACTCTGATGAGACTCCACCTGCAGTGCTGCATCCAGCTCTGGGGTCCTCAACTTAAGAAGGACATGGACCTGTTGCAGCAGGTCCAGAGGAGGGCCATGGAGATGATCAGAGGGCTCAGACACCTCTCCTATGGAGACAGGCTGAGGGAGCTGGGTTTATTCAGGCTGGAGAAGAGAAGAGTCCGGGGAGACGTTAGATTAGCCTTCCAGTACCTAAAGGGGGTGTGTGAGAAAGCTGGAGAGGGGCTTTTTACAAGGGCATGCAGTGATAGGACAAGGGGGAATGATTTTAAACTAAAAGAGGTTAGATTCAGATTAGCTATTAGGAAGAAATTCTTTGCTGGGAGGGTGGTGAGGCGCTGGCAGAGGCTGCCCAGAGCAGCTGTGGGTGCCCCATCCCTGGCAGTGCTCAAGGCCAGGCTGGAC
>JAVJGI010000014.1:3670185-3755573 GCA_035590275.1 Ibycter americanus | reverse complement strand
TGTGATCTTATTAGAAGAGTTGGGAGGGACCAACACTATTCAGGATGTAAGTGGAATTGCCTCAGGCAGGACATGAAAATAGGTGTGCAAGTTTAAGTCACACCAAAGGACCATTTAGTGTAGCATCCTACCTTCACCAGTGGCCCACCTGGATGCCTAGAACAGAGTGGACAAGTCTGTAGAGATACTTCTTTAAAATACTCTTCCAGTCCAAAACTAAGGGGCCATCAACCAAAGTCAGTAGGGACTAGGTTCAGCAAAAAGCAATGGAGGTGGAGAAGTGGAGAAGTAAGGAAGCTGGACAAGTGCTTGGAAGGGAGATGCATTAGGGACTGCTAACCAGATAAATCGTATCAGGCTTGGGAAATCATGGAGCTGAACGTTCATAGGTGAGGGCCAGGAAATTAGCTGAAGGATAGGAAAATATTGTGAGGAAGTTACACTGTATGCTTACTTGTCCCTTGGTGTTCACCAACAGTCAGTTCGGATACAGAATACCAGGCGGGACAGACCTGGGTCTGAATAAATATGGTCATTTTATATATCTTCCCAAATTCAGCACACTGTAACTCTGGTCAGAGTTGTATAATAATTTCTGTTCAGGACCAGAAGTCCATATAATTCATAGATGGTGAAGTTTTCTCCTTTCACAAAAATTGCCTAACGGAGGATGAAATCCTTGTAAACTTTTGAGATTGACCTTTCCTCAGTGCAAGAAAGCAGCTGCGTTCCTCCGCTGGCACCACTCCCCTTCTGCAGATAGCAGCAAGGGTGATTTGGGAAGGAGCGGAGAGGAGGACCGATCCACCGTACCACCTTCTCATGTTTGCAGGACTCAGATGCACATAGATGGTCAACAGGGAAAAAGCAATTCCCCTCCATTGTGACAGTCTAATGTACAACCCCTGCACAAGCTGGTCAGTGCTGCTGACCACTAGAGCAATATCTGTAAATAGACCCAGGAGTGGCGAAATTGAAATGCAAAAGCATCTGTGTACAAATTCCCAAGTCCCAGTCCACACTCATTCATCTCATTTCCACACTGTTGAAAGCCCCAGTAGAGGTATCTAGAGTGCCAGCTGCCTTACCAGCATATCTCAGGCTATTTCACTCACAGTATTGAATTTTCTCTGCTCTTAAACAGATTATTATTTTTTTTTCAGAGCACTCTCCTTATGTGTATTCTAGCAAACATCTGAATCCTCCTTCTGTTTTGGTTTTATTTATAAAACAACTAAAAATAGATTTACTGCTCTAAAATTCTTACAAGAAATCTTTCTTAGAGGATGCCATTTCCCCAAAACCTAAAATGCAACAGGAAAAAGATACCAACAAAACTTTTCATGAAAACACTTGAGTTTGGCTAAAGACTGACATGGAGCATATAATTTTGACTTCCTCATTGGAATTCTGTCTTCAAGGTAATCTTTCACTTCCGGTAAAATTGTTTTATTTATTGGCCAGGCAATGACATCTCAGCAGATATTCTCTGTACTGCCGGCTCAACTTTCTCCTGAGAAAGGAATGCCATTTTTCAATTTGTGCTATTGAAAAGGTCTGTTATTGCTTTCCTTCCCCTGGGCCCCAGGAGCTGCGTACAGCTTCTTGAACCTGATTGCAGAAAGCCAGAGCTAAGGGTTGTTGTGGTTTTCTTTTTTTTTTTTGTAGGAAAACAGCTATCAAATCTACACTGTGCCAGCAAATGATGCTGTGGCTTGAAAAAGGAATGAATTTTACACCATAAGGGCCAAATCTGTCACTAGTGTGCATCAGGGTCATGCCACAGATGTGCCTGCGACCCCAAATCCATGAAATGTTGAGGGCTTCCTTTTAAATGCCTTGCTGTTGAATGTTCTCCAATTTTGCAAGAGGAATTTGATGAAGAGGAAGGTCGCCTCAGGCAGGGAGAGCCCACTGCACCGCTATCTGCACAAGGAGCAGATGAAAAGCACGGTCCCACATTTCTTTGTGGGACTTCACGGTCCCACAAAATCACAAACATTTCTTTCAGAAGCGATGTTGGCTTAAATGTCTACCTTTCGCCCAAATCCCTCCAGTTGTCCCTCCCTATATCCTGTCTGAGAACTGATCTGAGTGAAAAGAACAGCAATAAGTAAGAAATAATAAATTATAATTATAGGATAGTTATAGTATATAGTATTATACTTATAATGTAGTATAATAAAGAAACAAAAATAAAAAATGTGTTCAAGTTATTTTTAAGTACTTGTAAGCCATCGGATTTTTGTGAAATTATGGACAACGTGGTCCAGCCAACAGCTGTATCACACATCTGGGAGGAAGTGGAGGGCAGATAGAGGGAGGTAGGTGTGCAGGGATGATGATGGGAGGGGACGGGATCCCCTTTACTCTGCTCTGGTTGCACAGCTGGGATGAAGATGCTTCCTCCTGTTATGCACAGTGATCAGAGGCTCAATAGCTGGAATGAGGACCAAGGGAAATCAACCCTTGTGTTGATCCCTAGCAGCAGGATAAGGTGTGGGGTGGGATGGAGGTGGGTTGGAATTAAAGATTTCTGACCTCTCTCCCCAAACCTCACTCCTGAAAAGGGGTTGATAGATGGGCCAGCAGCCCCCAGCTCCACCACTTGGTGCACAGTGGTCATGTGAGGTTCAAGATTTATTACAGGTTTTTTCTTTGCAGAAAGCATACACAAACAGTGAGACCTTCGGGTTACAGAATCATAGAACCATTTAGGTTGGAAAGGACCCTTAAGGTCATTGAGTCCAACTGTTAACTCAGCACTGCCAAGTCCACCACTACACCATGTCCCTAAGCACCACATCTACACATCTTTTAACTATCCCCAGGGATGGTGACTCCACCACTTCCCTGGGCAGCCTGTTTCAGTGCCTGACAACCCTTTCGGGGAAGAAGTTTTTCCTAATATTCAACCTAAACCTCCCCTGGTACAACTTGAGGCCATGATGAGTTGGAGGGCTTAAAAGAAGCAGTTTGAGGGACCGAATTTCTCTCTTCTTGTTCCAGGTGTCAGGTCTCAGCAAGTTAAATGGCATCTTTAAGGGCTCTAACAGACACGGAGGAGTTACCATCAAGCAAGACAAGATGATATTTGAGCTGCTCTGCAAGAGCTGTCCCTGGGGATGTAGATTTTTCCCTGGGGAAACCTAAGGTCCCAAGATTAATTCAAGGTAAATGTTGTTATTGAGTCCTTTGAAGTTTCCTATACCCTCAAATGAATGTCCCGTTGGCTGGGTGTTTTGCTACTGCCTCTTAAAAAAGCAAAACTAAACTCACCCACATATATGACAGCTCTCACTCCAAGCCTTCTCTATCTTGTGATCAAATAGTTAAGGTTTCAGTGCATAGACTTGAGTGAAGATGGATCCTGGGGGCTTGTCTGAGGTATCAGAAAGTGGGAACGAATGCGTTTCAGACTGGGGCTCTAAGAGGCAGGGTGTCTCTACACCAGGGCTGGTATTGCTCACCCTACCTTTATTTGACATCATGCAATTTATATTCTGCAGCCATAGCACTGCAAGAACATCTCCCTAGCCTGCAGCTTCATTTTCTGCACACAGCTACCCCAGCACTTTAATTGTCCCATAAATTTGATGGAAAGGATTTGATGCAGGGAGCTGTTAAAATGCCAAATGTCTTGAGCACTGCAACTAATGAATGGCTCCCAACGATTCCTGTTTCAATCTATATGCAAATGTGCCCTTTGGTTGGCTTGTGCTGGACTTTTCATTGCTGCATTACAGCTATCCAGGGAAGCCTCAGACTCATAGATCAGCCAGATATAAGGCATAAATGGGAGAAGACTTAAATTATTCAGTGTTTATGAGAAAGAGAATCCAAACAGTGGACTTAACACTTTGCTTTTTATAATAACATGATTACAGATCAGCCCGGAGAAGATCTACAATAACGCTGATTTTTTCCCCCTGCCCCTTCCTCCTTGCTAACAAAATATATAGCACAATGAATCACTTAGCAAAGCTGAAGGCAAATTATTCAATAACATCCAAAATAGTGTATGTCAGCTCCAGGTAAAACCAGCGCTCACAGACCCCAGCTGGGAGATGTCTGTGAATGGACTGAAAGATTTCAGAATCTAGGCTCTGCTATTTTGCTCCCAGCAAGGGAAAACATCTCCTGGAGCATCACACTGAGTCACTGTAAACACCACTGGTCACAAAATCTATTCCTGCTCATTAGTGTACTGCACAAATCCCTTTCACCTGCAGTGCAGTGTGCAATTCTGCTCTTAGCAAGAAGAAATTAAGCTGGAACAGGTGAAGAAAGGGCTGCCACCATCACGAAAGGGATGCAGAGCTTGTTTTACAATGGGGAAAAAAGGGGTTTTGTAGGATTTTGGTCAGTTCCGAGGCTAGGAAGGAAAGCGATTGCTGTCTATTCAAACACTTGAGAAATAGCAAGAAGGGGAAAGGATAATTTTAGCCAAAAGCCAGTCCAGGCACAATAACATGAAGCCACATACCCTCAAAAAACAGAGACATGAACATATCAAGGACAGTCTCGTTCATGTAGGGTTTATTTTGTGGAGTTTAAAGCTGAAGCTGTATTGGGAGTTTTACGCTCAAAGAAAGGCACAGACTTTGCAGAATGGATGGCTGCAGAGAAACTGCAAGATTTTGGCATTGTCCCCAAGAGTTGCTTCACCAGGAGCGTAGCTGAGTCAGGAGAGCAGAGCTGAAGTCTCTGACCAAGTCTTGGCTCCTGCAAAGCTTCAGACTAGTTGGAGACACCTTCCTTGCTTTGGCGTTGAGCTAAGAAGAGCTTTACAGCATGAGGCATCCACAGTGCTTGATCCCTCAAGGCCTTAATTTCTGGCTGAGCTTTGGTTTCTTTCATCTGCTTAGCTTATGTCTTGGCTGTTTCTTTTCGCTCCTATTTCTACTTCTCTCCCTCTGAGCTCAGGAGCAGGCTGGGGAGGCACTAAGGCTGAGAGAAACCCACAACAGCAATGCTCCTCATGCGGTCTGGACATGGTCAGGAGACCACAGCAACACAGACACAATCTTATGCCAAGTCTAGTTTAGTGGATGAGCTTTGTGGGATGCTGAACTTGGTCCTACGTGAAAATACTTAAATTTTGCGAGCATGCTTCATTCCCCAGCAGGTAAGTGGCTTTGATTTCTGTTGGTCTGACCCAGCAGCAGGAAATTTGCAGCACTGGGAAACCCCGAATTTAAGATCAGATTATATGAGGGTTGCCTAGACGAGGGAGAAGGAATTGCCAAAAACAACCACGTGGCAAGCAACAAACATTTGTTTTTTGCCACCAGGACAACAGTGGCAAATAACCCTCTCTCTGAAGCTGTGATGTGCCCCTCACCAGGCTGTGTGGTCATCTGCGGCTGGGGCCACCACACCATCCTTGCCTCCATGCCAGCTCTAAAAACATCTCTGCTTTAAACAAAAGACAGAACATGCGGGAATGAGCTGCTGCTGTGCTGCGGAGCCAAACGGTTTTGTCAGGCTGCCAAGGCAGAATTTAGGAAACCCTCTTTTTTCATCTTCCCTTTCTTTGTGCATGGAAATGGACTTGCCATGAGTAATTTGCTAGCGACTAAAGCTGATAAGTTTGGCTCCCTGCAGGCCCCTGCTGGGGAACAATATTGGTTTTTCTTCTGAATTAGTGGGTGGAAGACAGAGGGCAGGAGCTCTGTGTGTTTTCTCCTCCTTGCTCGGAGCTGTGCACTTGGAGCCCTCTGCGCTCAGCTGCCCAGGGCCAGCCTCTACGGGAGAGCCTGGTGTGAACTGGTTTGATGGGAAGGTGGAAGGGGTGCAAAGCCAAGGGCTCATCTTCAAAATTCCTGGATTTATAGCTGGGTAAGGACAGGAAAACTAAGTTGTGAGGGCCAAAATCTCTGCACTGATCTATCCCAGACCGTCATTCCATCTTTTGTTTGATCATGATGGAGACAGTTTTCACGGGAAAAGGGGTGGGAGGGGAGGACCATAAACATGTTGTATACCTTCAAGAATGAAAAAAAACCCCAAACCCAAACAAAAAACAAGAAAAAGAAAAGACAGAGGGAAAGCTCCCTGGAAAGTCATACCAATCAGGAACAGCACAGATGTATTTCTAAAAACTTACAGCAAAACTGAAAGAGACAAAATACATACATTGCTGCTGCTTGCAATTAAGCACCACCATAAACATCAGCTCTTTGGACCACAGAGAGCAAAGTGATTCAAGTGTGACTCAGACTGGACCTTTAGATGGGGTAAACTGGTATAAAGTGACCTCAGAAAGAGCCTGTATCTGCTAACAACTGGGTTTTGTTATTTCATTATGGAGGGATCCTTGCTCACCTTATCTGTGCTGCAGAGACATGTTTGCAGTAAGCAACAAATTCTGCACAAACCTGTTTCCCTGACATTTGTCATCACCTGCTCAGCCTCTGAACTCACAGGGAGAGTTAGTCTCAGAACTGTCAAGAACAGCAAGAAATGGAAGAGCTTTTTGAAAGCTGCAGGTTATTTTAGGGGGCTAGGGTCTTTTCTTGTTTAATAAGAAGAAGCTTTAATCCCAAAGTAATGTATCAAATATTGTTAATAACTTCTGGGAGTCCACTTGGAGATTCCTTATACACTTTTGACAACCAGTCCTTATGAACTAAAAGAGGTTTGTATGGAAAACAACTTAGAATCTTCTCTAAAAAAGCCTATAGGAGACTGAGCATGCACACTGACTATTAAGGCTTCACTGTTGAGGGTTCTTGTAAAACCTGCCTGGAGGTGATGGGCTTTGAACAATCGGGCGATCCGAACACATGAGTCACAAATGGTTCCAGGTTTATTCTCCACCCTCCAGCTTTCAGTACGGAAATACCACTATGTTTTTCCTCCCATTGTAACATCCTAGAAATAACCCCTTGTCTGCTAACATAAGGGCAGCATCACTCCTGCTCTGCTCCAGCTTTACTGCTGTAACACTACAGACAAGAGAGATAAAAGCCCAAGAATTCCACCCCATTTCCACACCAGGCCAACCACATCCTGAGGTTTCAATAAGGAGCCAAATCCCAGGCTAGATCCTGGGACTGGCTAATTACTGTCTAGATGGATGGCCCAAAGTGCCTTGGTGATGTTATTGGAGCCATCTACTTGTCCCCTTTGCTGTAAGTTACTTTCATGGTAGCAAGGGTGATGGAAGAGAAGAATGATGTCCCTGCACCACAGCTGGGTCCATCTAAATGTCAAGCGCTAAGCCACTCTTGCGTAGGACTTAGGTAGACAAGGGAGAGAGACAGCTCCAGAAAGGAGATCCATCCTACTTCAGGACAGGTGGGAAGGAAATTACTTCAGAAGCACCCTGCCTACACAAGACACACTAGGAAGACGGTCTATTTGATTAAAGCTCTGCAAAAGGTGAATTCAGAGCGATGCAGAAGACTATGAACTAGCAGCTGAACCACAGAGGGGTAACCCTCAGCAGGGAGACATTACAGGCAGCCTGGAGTGGTACCATCCTAGACAAGAGTTGTTATAGAGTATTTCGTAGAGCCACAACTGCTAGTCTGAGCTTTCAAATCAGCATATGAATTTGCTCCATTTTAATTTCCACACCCATTTTCTTTGGCATTGTAGACTGCACCAGTCAGGACGGCTGAGCTCCTAACCACCCCCACCAAAGTGCAGCCTGTTTTTGGGGGGCCACAGCTCCCGATAGGTCAGGGCAACTCTGTAAAGAGCATTTCAGTTGCTCCATGAGATCTTTGGCATTCCTTCCACCCTCAAAGCTATCCCCAGCTCTTCTTTTCAGTGGTATAAACCGATCCCACATGAGTTCCTGCATGCAGCTTCAAAGGCCCAGTGCTTTCTGCCCAGCTGCAGCCAAAAGCTCATTTGCTGAGACAGCCACAGAGTTGAATCAAAACTGCTGGGTAGATTTGCTCCATCACCTCAATGCTTGGCTGTGTTGACATGTTTGAGTCTCAATCTGCAGCCCCAACCCAGAACACGTGGCGGTACTGTCAGTCCTCCCCAGGTGAGACATTGCAATGAGACAACCCAGAAGTCAAGAGTGAGAGAGACAATTTATGCCTAGACACAGGGAAAACACTACAATTTGAAGCCCTATATTATTTCAGAATCTACATGAGACCTGCCATGCAACTTAATTCTTCAATTCAATTTCTTTCTAATTGTGCAAAAGGACTCTATTTTTACATAGCCAAGCAGCACCGTTCCTGGAAATTGAAAAATCAATTCTCGACTAGAACATTCTTCAAGGCAGGCAGCAAGCTGGTTTATTTTTCTGTATATCCAGGACTCATGTGCAGCTTCTGGGCCATCCCAGATAAGAAAATAGAAATGGAACATTCCACGAGGTTAATCTGGACTACACACACAGAGCAACGATTTCCTCTAAGCCAATCAAGGATTAAGGCTAATGAATATCTCTGCATCTTGTAACAGTCGTTTTAGGGAAATAGAATAGGATAAAAATAGACTGACTCGACCCTTCCCCCCACCCCCACCCCCCAAAAAAAAAGAAAAGGCTTTTATTAGTCCTTGGAGTGATGGAGTAAAATTAGAAATGCTAAAGAGAGGAATGCTTCACTTACCTGTCGTAGAATGACCATGGTTCCTGTATAAACACATCAGCAATCACCAGGAATCGACCTAAACCAAGAGAAATCAGCAATTAATGAACTGACACCCTGACTCAGACCCCAGCTCAGGGACTGTCCTAACCCTAAAGGGACAGATGCAGCACCTGGGTGTGGAAGAGGGCTAGGAGCACTTAAACTCTCAACGCTTTCGTAATATTAATTCCAGACAGCGAGAGACAATCCTCTAATACATCCAGATTAATGCCTGCATTAATGAGACTGAGACTGGAAGTTGCTTATGCAAGTAATAGTTTGTAAACTGAGTCCTAGAAAGTTATCCAAGGATTAACCTAACAAACAGACTGATACTGATTTATTATGTGTGTCATCAGATCCCATGGTATGAACTAAAGCACATGGAGACGGGGAGCCCTGTCCTTACATCCCACAAGGCTGGATGGATTATCATCTTTCTATCAAAACTGCTTTCAGGAGATGAAAGAAAATACCAAGGCCTCCACCACAGCCTGCAACTGATGCCTGGATTGGACTGCCTTCACACTCTGCTCCTGCCTGTGGTGCAAATTGTGCCTTTTGGGGGTTTACATGGGAAAGTCCCGTGCTGCTCCTGGGTTTGTGCTTGGTGGTACCTGGTGCCACTTCACAGTGCTCCCAGCATTATACGGGTTTGGTGTGTATGAGTGAAAATTTCTTTTAAAGAATTGAATTTCTGAGGCTTTTAATCTCCAAGTCATCCTTGCTTGTTGTTATATTTATGATGTGGAACGTTTTCCAGTATGGTAAAAACACTCATGCCTTAAAAAGCAGGCAAAAAGGCGTTCTGTTAGAGACACAGCTCCCACGAGACACTGGGGATGTGAAGGCTGATGAAGGATGATCTTGCAGGACACAAGACATTTCTCTTTACAGTGACAAAGTGGTCCAGACTCATCATATAAACCTAAATATTTTGTTTCAGGTTTTAGCCTTAATTTTTATATTTGTGCTTTCCCCACCAAAAGAACATTTCTTGGAGGGATGGGATGGGAGGTAATAGCAAAGTCTTTCCACCCTGCTTCAACCATATCTAGGTGAGATGCCCCAAAGAGACACAATAAGGGACAGACTCAGTCTTGGGGGAGGGGAAAAAAAAAAAAAGAGTGATAACTCCCTGTGCCAGCATCCCAACACTTTCCTCATGGCAAGGAGAGCAATCTCTTTTCCCTGCCAGCAGCAACTGCACTCGTCCTGTTGAATAATGTAGGTCTTAGTCTTTGGTGCTGATCCTGCTGGCTGAATTTTCTGTAGCTTCCCAGCTGCAGTGGGAAACGTGAATGTTCCCATCCTAGCTAGAAAGTATTAGCTCCTGCAGGGACAACAAAGGCTCAACAGCACTTGCAGTTATTGCCCTTTTCCTTACCACGCTGCCTGCATCACCTCTACATTTTTACCGACCGCATATTTGAAGGCAGATAGCTACCCCACTGAAAGCTGTAGGAGTTTGCCATCTAAGTGCCTTCACCACCTTAATGAAAACATCCAGCTGTTGAACCCATCTACACGATCCCTCGGCATTGCCCGGAAAAGGAACTAGTGTCCTAAGAGCAGTAAAGCCATCACTGTTCATTAGGAAATACTCACTAGACTATTTTGGCCACAGACCATATTTAATGAATTAATTTTGCTTTTTCTAGAAGACAGAAGACTGGTGGCAAATCATGTGCCCACTTTAACATCTGAAAGACTGTGAGGCAATTTTCCTAATTCTCAGTTTGAATCTTCTCTGTAGCACATTAAATTATTCCTCTTCTCCTTAATTCATATGGCTTGAAAATAACTTTCTAACCCTGCCAAGTAGTGAGCCCTGAGACAGACTGCCTAGGGATGCTGAAGAGTCTCCTCAACTGGGAATAGTCAATGAAAACTTGGCTTGTATCAGAGCAGGCACTGGGTGAGGTCTTCCAGAGGTTCTTCCCAGGTCCATAACACGATGATTGTAGGGGCAGTGCTGAACACTGGGTTGGGTAGCAGTTTGAGTTCCTTGCTTGAAGGACATCTGCTATGGACAAGCCATCTTATAGTTCCTTGCCTCAGTTTCCCTTTCTGAAAAACAGAGATCTCACCCGACAGGGGAGCTCCTAAGTATTCCAGCCATTATTTGCATGATAATCAGCCAAATGGGCTTGCCCCATTGGGTGTACATGTTGCAAAAAACATGTATGGGGGATCTCTTCCCACAGGCTGGGCTAGAGCCACAGGTTCAGGTCTCAGAACTGCTCCTTTAGTCATTTATCCTTCTGCTGCTGAAGCAAAGCACTGTCCCGTGGTTGCCCTGGCTCCCAGCATAAAAAATACCCTGTATGTGGGCATCTTGCTCAGCACGGCCCGTGGTGATGCTGAATAGATGTTGTGCCAGGTTTGGAAGAGTATTTACATACTCCACACACTCTGCTCTTAAACAGGAATTTGGTACCCAGAGCCTGGGTGGTGGTGGTATTATTTTCTGAAGGTCTAACCTTCAGCCCAAGCCACCAGGCTTGCTCTTGTTCAATGCTTGGTAAGTCCCTTCATGATGCTGTTGCAAGGGAGGCTGTACACCATGGACAGCCAGCTTTCCCCAGGGCTTGCTCAGCAGGGAAAACCCCAAAAGGGAAGGGTAGGGGGAGCAGTACACTGCCCTCCCTGTTATTCCCACAGGGATCAGTAAGAAGGATTCGGCTTGTCTGAGCACCAGGGAGATCAGCTGCCCACTAATTCATGGGAGCCTTTGTGGAAAAAAAATGGCCATCTGGACCCTCCAGCCCTCCCACCTTCAACTCCTATGTGAAGCTCTACAGCTGCCTGTGGTATGGGAAATGAGCTGGG
The DNA here is from genome assembly GCA_035590275.1 of Ibycter americanus. Taxonomy (NCBI): domain Eukaryota; kingdom Metazoa; phylum Chordata; class Aves; order Falconiformes; family Falconidae; genus Ibycter; species Ibycter americanus. The sequence continues at coordinate 3,744,135 of JAVJGI010000014.1, read as the reverse complement.
CTAAACAAAATGTACCCAACACCTCCCCAGAATCACTCACACATAACACAAGAGCACAAAGACACTCCTCTGGAAAATGTATTTTTTGTAAATTTGGTTCATTTTGCAGCTTTCTGGGCATCCCTAATTGAGCATCATCTGAACAGAGCATCTGAGGGAGGCAGTGGGGTGAGGCTGAAGGTGTTTTAAACTACTGGATGCAGGGTCACGTGTGACATGGAACTACACATCCCTCTTGCTTGCAAGCAGTGGTCAACAGAAGCCAAGGAGTGCTTCAGTACAAGGTCTCTGCCATGGCTTTCTTGGATCTAAAGAGATCCCAAATGCAAGAGGAACCTGACAGAGTTTGTCTCTGGAGGGTGAAAGGCTGAGAAACCTGGATGAAACCATTATCATATAATTGGAAAGAAGGGGGTTGCTGCCCTAATCTGTTTAACTGGCATTTCTGCTCCTTGTTGGCACTTTGGGACCGGAGTCCAACCACATGACTGGCCATACTGCCTGGGGGATCACTCCACAGCACTAATCCTTCAGAGCACATGCTCATTAAGCACTGGTTAAGAGAAATTCAGGTATTTAATTCTAAATGTAAATTCTGTTCCTTTCTTCTGAAGTTCCATGTTCCACGTGATTTTCCTGCCTGCAAATGCAGCAAAGAAATTGAATAATATATTTACGAGGTGTGTGCATTCACATTCAGGGACAGCCAGTCACCCCCTGCACCCAGTTTGGTGTAGAGCCTGTCTTTTGGAGAAACCCTGGGCACTTAACAGTGTGAAAAAACAGAAGTTCATTCGTCTTATGTCTACTTCACCTGACTGGCAGAAATGTAATCTATCACCTTAGCTGAGCAAAAAGATTTAACACACGGATGCTCTCTGCACACTGCTGCTTTCACCCCCTGCCCTCCAGCAGCGGATATGAGAAGGATTAAAGATTTTGCAATGTGTTTTACTGTTCATCTGAGAAATGGTGAATAAAAAGGTCAGACCTATACCCTTGGAGACAAGCGCCTCTGTCCTTATCAAAAGCAGGATTCAGATCAGGAAGAAAAACAATGGCTCTTGAATGAGGTTAAACTAACCAACCCACTGAACTCTAACCATCGAATGTGCATGGCAGCGAGTGGAGAGGAAGAAGGCAATGTCACTACATACCACTCCTCCTGCTCTTCGTCCTGCTGAAAGTTGGCATGCTTGGGAAGCTATGGCAGTTTGTATTTTGCATTCTTCCTAGAGCCCCAAATCAGAACCAGGGCTTTCAGGTCTGAAGACATTAGTCTGAATATGGCAGCCATCCATCTTCTTGGCTAACAAGTGTCTTCCCCGCTAGCATGATCAACAAGCAAGTTCTTAACAGAGACAACTCACTACTTCTCTAGGTAACTAGTTCCAAAAGTCAAATCATCATTAGTGTTTAAAATGAAATAAGTAACTTCTCATCTGCATCTGCTTTCAGCTTCCCAGCTGAGGCCAGTCCTATCTTACCAACCACAACCGACCACATCGATGGGCCCACATGGCAGGGCTTAGCCCCACTGCTGACCTCCACTTCCCTCGTGCCAGGATCTCATGCACCACTTTGCTTGGAGTGGTGACCAGGGCATGGAGCGGAGGGGAGCCAGGATGATACACCGTGTCTGGGAAACTCTTTGCAAGAGGCATGTGCCCTTGCTTTGATGTCAGACTGGGGTCTCTCCATGGTATGACCTGTGTCTACTGGTCTGTCAGAGCCTCAGTGCCTGGTATCTGCTCCCTGTGAAGGCACTTACAGCCTACTCCCATCAGTTCTCGCCCTGCTTTTCAATGAAATGAACACTCAGGCTCTCACAGTAAGAACTTCAGACAACCTGCCGTGGTGCCTGAGTGTGTCTTGGGTAAATTTTAGCTATGTCTGATCTCCTGCCATCCAGTGCTTCCCGGGACATCCCTGTTTCCTTGCGCTGTAGACTCCCATTCTCCTTTCTTTTCTGCACAAAAGGTGAGCTCTCCCATCTGCTCAGGTTTGCCCTCAAAGTCTACGTGAAGGTTGGTTGTCCAGGACTTGCTGAGAGGTGGGTAACTCAAATTAAATCCCCACCTTGGTGGAGGAGCCCAGACTTAATCTCGCTAGACAAGTGCTTTAGCTGCTGGGGCTGTTGCTTAAAACTTGAGCATCTCCCCCATTTCTCCTGTCTGAGTTTTGGACTGAAATTTTCATGGTAATGGCTATTCACTTACACCTTCCCTTCCCGTGGCACAAATATCTTCATCCTCGCAAGAAGAAATAACAATTTCTAATTTCTCCAGTGCAGATGACGTGGAGAGTAAACCCCAGTCTTCTGGTTTTGTACTCCTCATCTCTTTTAATGTGGAGAACAAACACATTCCCATTAAAAGCAACAGTATTGCCCTGAATGCAATGGCAACAGGAATCCATGCAGAGTATTTGCTAATTTTTTGACACACAGGATGACACTCCCTGAGTTTCTACAAGTGAGAAAACAGTATGAGACTCTAGTGATGGAGATGTGAGGACACAGCGAGCACCACTTGGCCGGCATGCTGCCTGCCACCGCACTGAGAAAGTTCCCTTGTTTATGTCTTCATTGCTGCCTCCGCATGGATGGATTAGCTTGAGGTCGTGCTGATAGGTGATGTGAGGAATGCGAGGAAGCTGTCTCACCTCAGCAAGACAGGTCACAACAGCAATAAGCTGCAGAAAAAATTAGAATCACCATTTCTCACGTGCATCCGTGACACAGGGCTCTGCATGGCTTGGGAGAGGATGAGCACAGAGCATGTTTTCCTGGACGAACTCTTATCCAAGTTCACTGAAAGTCAAGAAAAGCCTTTCCTACAGCCTTTGGATGAGACCCTGAGTGGCCATCAGATTTCCAGTGAATGCTGGTATCAGCAGGCAGAGGAACAGCTGCTTTGAACAAAAGGTGAATTTTAGTGTAAAGAATTACCTCCCCGTCAGCTGCAGGTCCAGCTGCCTGGAGAACTGAGGGAAGAAGAGAGATTCAAGTGGAGCTGCAAGCTGACAAGTAAAGCTGTAGGTGATAGTGGGGAGCAGAGATCTATCGTGAAGATCTGGATCCTCAGAGAGGCTCCTCTGTGCCCAGTCATGGATGCAACACCGTGCAATTAAACAACAGCCTGCAAGGGCTGTTTTAGGGAACGTGCAGATTTTTCTCTAGCTATTCCTGCAGCGTTCAGCCTTACAGTGATGAGATCCATAGGATTAGGCACTAATTAGATTTGAGGGTACTCCTGTCAGGCTTCTCCTTCTGGTGGGCAGATGTTGTTCCCAGGGAAGACCTGGTAGTTTGTTGGTTTTGTAGGGTTTTTTTGTTTGGTTTTGGAACTTTTTTTTTATTAGTGTTTTTTTGGTTTTGTTTTGGTTTTCCACAAAAAGGGATGTTCCAGTCATCCTGCGCATCTGGGGTTCTCCAACCCAAAAAATTCCAGTACTCAAAGTAAAAACAACCTTTCCTGCACAGAACAACACAGCCACCCCGCTAATCAATTAGCCAAATAACTACAGGGAGAAAAGATTGCAAGTACCAAGATTTCTTACTGTAGTGAAACAGCCCAGGGTGGGAGTAGGCTTGATGCATTAGATACACAGATACTTTGCATTTCTGTACATTAGAGTTTTTTTCATGCAAGTAGCTCAAGGAAGACAGTGCAGTGCTAATGCCCACTGCAGTCTGTCATTCTGCAAGTGCAACTGAAACCCAGGGAAATGATGCTCGTAACTGAAACCACCAATAAATAGCATGTAATCTACTCAACGTGAGTGACAGAGAGGTGTCGGGGCTTGTGCAGTAGGTAGAGTTTCCAGCCAAAGGCTTCAGCACGCAAAATGAGGATTTTCAACAGACCTCAGGTAGCACTGAAAGCTTCTGAAAAATCTGGCTTCTCCCTGAAAACTGAGCACTTTAAAGCGTGTCCTGAACTTTCCTCATTGGTCAGGCTGACTACAGATCAGCTGAAAATGTAAACACTGCTGTTTCTTTTGACCCAGCTGAAAAAACCCTCTGGCCAGACCCCCAGTGGTATGAAATAATTGAGATACAACTGACTTCAGTGCTACCGTGCTGATTTCCACAAGCTGAGAATCAGGGCACCACGAAATTCCAAGGCGGTGACCTCTCCAGAGACTGGGTGTGAAGGGTTTTAAAAGCAGTGAAAGGAATATGACCCTCTGTGCCTTCCTTCACCAGGAGCTGCAGGCATTAATCACAGCCCGCGATGACAGCTCCAGGCTGTGCCATCCTGTTTGCCTTTGCAAAGCATCACACCAGTCGGTGAAAGGACCATGAAGACTCAATTCCAGCTGGAGGATGTCAGAGCTTGTTTGGTCCTCTGCATGTCAGTACCAACCCCCTCACAGAGTCACCCAAACTCTTTCATATTTCAGATTAGGACAAGATCGACAGTTTCCCAGTGAGGCTGACACCGCCGGTGTAGTTAGCGATACTGAAGGTGCAACAGTGCAACACTGAGTTGACACCAGGTCTTCACAGGACGTCTCACTATCAAAGAAAACAAAACTAACCCCAAAACACTGCAGACATCAGGATGTGATTTTAAACAGAGCTCCAGACAAAAGCCAAAGCTTCCACAAAGCCAAGAACCCCTTGTGCAACGCACTTACTACCTAGGAACGGTGCAATGCCTGAGCATTTCCTTGCCTCCTCCTGGCCACGTGCACAGATCAGAAGGGAGCTGGGAGCTAATATCTGTCACTGGTGTTTATTCACATGAGCCTGGGGACCACAGAGTAAGGCAGAAGCACGAAAATCCTGGAATGGGAGGCCATTAGCATATCTCCCTGCTGTGGCTTTCTACACCCCATCAGCACACAACGTCCCCTCTCCTGTGACAGTGCTGTCATTCAGATGACCGTGGCTCGCAGTCTTTATTTTTTTAGCTCTAATTCCCATCTGATACCCAAAGTGGGACTGAACTGTCCGTATGCAAACACTGCACTTCATCATGTCAACCAGGATCACCTCCATGACTGTGGGGACAAACAGGTGCTTCCAAGGCCTGTTCACTCCATCTGTTGGAAAAGTCAGCATTATTTCTGTCCGTAGATTGCAGAGGAAGCCTGAGGTGACTGCTTGCATCTGTATGTCCCCTCCTTTCTGCCATCCCTATGCTCCCTGAGCAGCTGGGAATGTGCCAAGACCACTTAGCTGACTCTGTGGGACCGGTTTGGCCCTCAAACCTCTATTTGAAGGATCCTGGTAGCAGTGCCGCAGAGAGAGACACCTCAACTGAATGAGCCCCAGCCAAACAGGTTACATTAAAGCAAGAAACCACAGAAAACTCCCTCCTCTGAAAAGTCAAAGAATCAACGCGCAGCCTCTGTTCATCTGAGAGTAGTCAGGAAACGGGCATCAATTTTTCAGGTGTCCAGCAGGAAGTTCAATAGATTTGCCCTGCATTCAATCCCCCCCAAAAGCCTGGCAGGTAGAGAAGCTGAACAAAAGACCTGACCTTTTCTCCCTCCCTGTGCTTTCACGTAGCCAGAGCAGAACAATGGACCACGGCGGCATCCGATCCCAGCTCGCCGCGGAGCGCTCGGCACAGTCTCCTCAGGAGGGCAATTTCCTTTTGTACATCAGCCTCTACCGGCAATTGAGTATTTTTCAACAGCCACAATAATTAATCAAATAAAGTATCCTTTTGCAAGAAGGCCAGGTGTAATTTCAGCATAATCCAGAGCTAGCAGGCTGGGCTGATCTAGGCAAAATGCTGCACTTGCAGGTTGACCGCGTGGTGTTTGCAATCTGTTTTCATCTCTTCTTTATCCATAGATGAACTGCCAGTGCTGCTAAGGTCTGCACATGGGACCTGGCACACGACAAGAACAAATTAGAAGTAAAGCCTGTATTTGAAATTGAGGGTGATTTAGCACATGTACGTGCTCTCAAGACTCCTTGGAGTAGGGCTGTCTTCACTGTGCTGGGCTGTACTGGAAGTCCCCTTGCTGGTCCTGAGCTCACGGGGATGTCCACACAGCACTGTGCCAAGAACAGAGCTCAGATCCTGCCCACCCATGCTCAGGGAACCCCAAATAGCCTGGGCTGAGCAGACCAATACCAACAAGTGTTGGTGGGGTCACCATAGATGTGCTCCTTCCTGGGCTGCTCAACCCCTGCCATTGACAGAGCAAGGTATACACGCAGATGTGGTGGTTGACTCCAGGCTGATGTGTTTGACAATGTGTGCATGGATTTGGGAGGAGATTCCTGTGTGGTGCATTCTGTTTTGGGCCAGGATCAGGAGGCAGCAACCTTCCCAGCCATCGGGGCTCTGCCAGCCCTGCAGTTGAACAACATCCATCAGCCCTTAGCTCAGACGCAGGTTTCATCCTTTGGTTTTGTTGCTCAGGCAGCTACGAAGACTGCGCCTATCATCTGAGAACAACTCCATGAAGATCCAAAGGAAGGTTTGTATATGTCTATATATACACTCTATATAGAAAGACAGATATATCCCCTAGGTATATATTCTGGCCAATCCTACTTTACTGGCTCCAGTTAGGAAAAACTGGGCCATGTTATGAAGGAAATTGGACTGGATCATCTCCTTGGCCCTCCAAGCTTTCTGTCCTATCAATCTACAAGCCTTGCCGCCAGCCAGAGGGCAGAAGGAGCACTGCACCCACTGCAGTCTGGGTCCAGGGTCTCAAAATGAAATTTTTGGGGTGTCAGGTGATTTGTCCTGTGGCACATTGGGGCTTGTTTCTGAAGTGGTTCCAGGGTGATTTAGGTACTTGGGCTCTTTCTAAACACCCTTGAGGTGCTCCCTTTTAACAGTCTCTAGATGACCTGCCACTACCCAGACAACGTATGGCAGAGATAAGATCTGAACGCCAGACTAACGGCAGTCCAATAACTTAATTACTAACCCACTGCTGCTTGCTATAGAAAGGTTCATTGAAGAGTGTCTTTATTGCAGCCACTGTTTTAGTACTCGCTCCAGCAAGCTATTATGCTGTTATTCCCTCACTGTCTTGCTTTTGGCTGGGATAGAGTTAATTTTCTTCCTAGCAGCTGGTACAATGCTGTGTTTTGGACTTAATATGAGAATAAAGTTGATAACACACTGATGTTTTAGTTGTTGCTGCGTAGTGCTTACTCTAAATCAAGGATTTTTCAAGTTTTCCATGCTCTGCCAGTGAGCAGGTACACAACAAGCAGGGAGGGAGCGGAGCCAGGAGAGCTGACCCAAACTAGCCAAAGGGATATTCCATACTATATGTTGTCATGCTCAGTGTATAAACTGGGGAGAGTTGGCTGGGAGGCGCCGATCACTGCTGGGGACTGGGTGGGCACCAGTCAGCAGGTGGTGAGCAACTGTATTGTGCATCACTTGTGGTTTTTTTTCTTTTGGGTTTTATTCCTCTGTCCCTCTCTCTCCTTTTCATTACAATTGTTGTTGTTGTTATTATTTTATTTTTATTTCAATTATTAAATTGTTCTTATCTCAACCCATGAGTTTCACTTTCTTCCCCATTCTCCTTCCCATCCCACTGTAGTGGGGGAATGAGCAAGTGGCTGCGTGGCAGTTCGTTGCCAGCTGGGGTTAAACCATGACACCCATGAATCCCAGCCTATTTACAGAGGAGGAGATGATGCTACCCTCATTTCACACAGAGGGAAACTGAGGCACAGAGGGAGGACGTGGCTTTCCCCAAGGTCACGCAGGAGAACCAGGAAGGTGCAATGTGCCTCTTGCAGACACCCAAGGCTGCGCCTATGACTCCAGATCAACATGCCTTTATTAAAAGGCAGCTCCCCTGCTCTTCACTGTCCTTAAATTGTCCTAATAAGCAGCTGTTTCACCCTCTACTCTTGCTGGTCCCTAATGGTCTGGCCTGGGCTGTGTCTCTTTCCTTCCAGTGCTATTAGTGCTGGCTGGAGCAGGGCTTCTGCAAGCTGTTAAAATCCTGTGAGTTTTTTTCTCAGCAGAAACCCCTTTGCTGGGATTTTCAGTGAAATCCTCCCTCGGCCTGCCCTGACACTATCCTCTTATCTCTCGTGGTCCTGGAGAAATTCAGGACGGTCCTTCGGAGAGGCTGGGGTCAGCTTGCAAATGCAGGGACTAGTAGGATTAAGTGGATTCAAATCAGAAGATACCAGCCCCGTTTTATCCTGCTAAGACTCCTGATGACTCCAGAGGATGTTTGGCTTGAACAGGGACTGTAAAAATTAAGGAGAGACTCTGCTCTGCCCTTGCAGGGTGCCTTTGGTGCAATCACCATCGCATCCCTCAGGGCAGCCGGAGGCAGCGCTAGGAGACATCGGCCCTGTAATAGCCTGATGAGAGGGGGACAGGCACTCCCTGACTCATTGGCTGCACATGCAAAATGTTATTAATTTTTCAGCTGGGGAAGCTGAGTCACAGGGGCTGTTTGCTGCTCCATCTACTGCTCTTCATGTTTTGATAGTGTATCAAGTCACTGAGTGTTCTTCAGTGCATGGGGTGCTCCATGCTGTCAAGTCATGCTTATAGGTCTTTGCCAAAGCAGAGTTAGAATAAAGGACATATAAAAGGGTAGGTTTAGATTAGATATTAGGAAGAAATTCTTCACTGTGGGGGTGGTGAGGCGCTGGCAGAGGTTGCCCAGGGAAGCTGTGGATGCCCCATCCCTGGAAATGTTCAAGGCCAGGTAGGATGGGGCTTGGAGCAACCCAAGTTGGGCTCTTTCTAAACACCCTTGGGGTGCTCCCTTTTAACAGTCTCTAGATGACCTGCCACTACCTAGACAACGTATGGCAGAGATAAGATCTGAACGCCAGACTAATGGCAGTCCAATAACTTAATTACTAACCCACTGCTAGTGGCAGGTGTCCCTGCCCATGGCAGGGGGGTTGGAACTAGGTGATCCTTAAGGTGCCTTCCAACCCAAATCATTCTGTGATTCTGTAATATGGTAAGTGTTGCACAGACAAAGTAAAAGTCACTGCATCCCCAAACAGCCTGGATAGGCGAAATAACTGGAGGCTCCAGGAGGTAAAGCGACTTTACTCCATGCCAAGTTCCCACCTGGTGAAGAGCAGAGCCAGAAATAATGACAGAATTCCCCCTGGGAGCAGCAGAGCTAACAAAAGCCTCATTTACAACCACAAAACTCCAAATAATATTTCTTGATGGTCAGTAGGGCGTAGTCCTCCCCAGGAAGCCTTTTCTTCAGGTGGGGCATCCAGAACAGCTTTTGCACCCCACCTGGCCTCGCTGGTGTCCAACGAGAGCTGGCAGCATGCTGCAGGGCACTAGATTTCTCCCACGTTTGCCTATGTATTTTCATGAAGTGTCTAGGAACTTCGTTTCCCTTGCTACAGCTCTGTCAAATTTGAAGTGAACTTGGTCAGCAAACTACCGTGATTAGGTGACACATCTAAAGAGACAGGCAGTGCGACCACACAGCCTCGTTTCCTATGGAAATCAGACTAGATGAGCAAGTCAGCTCTAATCAGGTACTTCACTTACGCCAGTTTTAACAAGCTGCTCTGTCCCCACCCTTCTTTGCCGTGTTTTGAGATACCCCTCCAAGGAAAGGGGTGGCTCTTGCTATTTGTGATTTGGTCTCAGCTACACGTAAGACATCATTGTTTGCTGGAGACAAGTCTCACTCCCTGGGCTGAGTTCAACATCACAGCTGCACCTGAAAAGCTTGACTTCTGTTCCAACCATTTTTACTTAATATCTTCCCTGACTGCTGAGCTCAGTACTGGGAGGACAGGACCCAGTTTGCTACTTCAAAGAGGAGCGTGCTTTGCGCAAAACCCAGATACAACAAGGCGTTGGGGGAGATCCAGAGGGTTCTTTCTAACAGCAATAAGGTTGCCCAAACACCTTTCATCCTCTGTAACCCACCACCCTAATCTGTACTGGTACAACTAACCTGAATGAACAGCAGTCCTGATTTGCCCCGTGATGGTATCCCAAGCTGACGTGGCGCTCTGAGCGATTTGGTCAAGATCACCGGGTGCTCTCCTGCCTCCCCCCTGATGCTTTGGGTGCAGGCATGACATTTAGCAGTGGAGAAAGCAACATCTCAGCGCCTTTCTGGAGTAACACAGCTGTACTCTCAGAAACTCTCCTCCCCGTGGGACAAGGACCTGCTCCCTTAGCCACAAGCACTGGTGGCATCACCAGGCAATGCTTCCCCTGTATTGTGCTGGACAGGAGAGAGTTCTTACATGGGAAGGGTGATATCCCTGCAGAATACCTGCTCTGAGAGACCTCCCTGGCCTGACAGCGGATTGGGCTGACCTACTCATTAATTATTTATAGGTCTCCATGTACCGCTTTACTGAATTACATAAAACATCTAATAGTTCTTGCTAGGGATCCTGATCCCTGGGCAGGCTATATCTCGGCATCCCAAGTGCTCTGGGATGGCTGGTAGCTCTGAAAGCCTGCAGAAATGAAAGGAAATCCTAAAGGACTAGTGGAGAGTTTTATCGATCCTTTTTTTGGATCAAGGATGCTGTAGTCCCACCAGCCTGGCATGGGGGCATGTTTGGGAAGTGTATTGGTAACACTGTTGACAGCTCACGGGGACTTTCAGTAATTCCAGCAATACGATGCTTTCTCATGTCTGTGCCAAAGACTGCTCTGGATGCTTGCAGCTCTCCAGCATACAAAAACACCTCACATAAAGCCAGCTATGCCAGACCTTTTCCAAGGCTTTACTTCCAAAGACAGACCACAGAAGTTTGGGTTATCCTGGCTCTGCTGTTCCCCTGGGATTAAATGCAGCCAAGAAGCTGAGCAGAGGAGCTGAAGAGCGAAGGGGGATCATCTTGTTGACTCTGACAGCCCTCTGCATGCAGCTTCTCAATGGGCTTGAGGAATGCTCTTGCACAGAGGTTACAGAAGAAATAACCACCACCTTTATTTCTGCAGATTGAAACATTCTGCAGGCTGTAGGAGAGACAAACCCTGTGTGTGCGGGGTGTGTGGTTTCTGGAGTTCACCTCAGCCCAGGGTAAATCTGCTGGCCTTGATGGCACCGATCCAGCCAAGCTGAGGGATGAGAGGAAGCAGGACAGAAATAGCTGGGCTTCTACAACGTAATGGCAACCACCACTGGTGCTGGAAAACCCCCAAAGGCTCAGACGTAGGAGGCAGAAGTTTGACACGCTCTAGTTAGGCTTGCAGGGCTCCTTCCAACTCACTACAACACACACTTGCTACCCCTCTGTTCTACTGCAGGAGGTTTGCCCGTCCTATCGAGAGCCTCAGCTGGGCAAGGGAGCCCTGTCTCTGATGATGGGAGGTGTTACGGTTTGCAGGTGCTCCCCTCTTCCCTTTCAGCCTCACTGTTGCTGTGAAGCTCCTTGGGCCCACATGAGCTCAGTGCGACCTTTGCCCAGACTGGGAACTCGGTACCACCAAGAGGCAAAGCATGTTCTTCTCCCAGCCTCTCCCACTGGCATGAATACAAAATCCCCACACCAACACACGCTAGGTACATGGAAAACCATCCTGGGGACTTGCAAAGCAAACCTCAGCCCAACAACAGTGTGGCTCAGCTCTGGGATTCACAAGAAACCACCTGCAAATCCCAGCCTTTCTAGCAGTGATCTAGCTGATCACCATCTTTGTGGCAATTCCCTAATGGTCTACAAGAGATCTGACACAGAGGCTGCAAGAAATCCCGTTAAACTCCTCTCTGTACTTGCTGGCATGAAAGTATTTTCAATGAAAAAGGAAGAGGAGAGGCTTTATGTTCCTTGACCCACATGACACACGGCACTGCTAATAAAGTGATGAGGCTGACACCCTATCTTCTCCATGACAACTAAGAAGTGCAGTGAGGCAAATATCTCAGAAGAATTGTTTCGAGGAGGATCTCAGGGCATGAACAGCTCTTGGTGAATGGAAGCATGATCTCATGAGCTCTACATAAAACAGCCCATGCTACGTCCAGCTTGTGGGCTCCCCATCTATTCTAGTTCGCTGACAGCGGACAACAGAGGATGCCCAGGGAGCAGTATAAAAGCTGGGTGAAGATTTAGTGGCACTACTCCAAAATACTCCCCCAGACACTACAGTTTGCAGCTCAAGAGCTTCTAGAGCACAAGAATGGTAGCTTTCTTCTTTTATATATATATTTTATAGCTTTTGAGAGGTTTTTCATCAACAAATTTGTCTGAATGCTTTTTTAACCCATTAATACTTCTAGGATCCACAGGATCCTGAAGTAAGGAGTACCACAGATGCCAGGTTGTGTGAACTCCTTTTTGATTTCAGCCTGGTCTCTATAAGCTTTATTTGATTCTCTGTAATTTTTACGTTGCAAAGGAAAATCCTCCTTTTGCCTTCACCATGCAAGCATGGTCTTCTAGGATCTAGAACATACCTTCTTCCTCTCTCTTTTCAGCTTGAAACCCTTGTCTAAACAGTCCTTCCTTGTGTGGAAGCTTTTCCAGACCTCTGACCATCCTTCCTTTCTCTGAATTCTCCCCAGATGACCTACATCGTTTCGGGGATGGAGAGACCAGGACGGCGCACACTGTTACAGTTGCAGGTACGCCAGGGACTCACAAAGGCGCAATGCTGTTTCACTCTTCATTCCCCTCTTGATATCTGTTTTGCCTTTTTTGTTTTGGATTACTTGAAATGAGAGAAGTCAGCAGAGGAGTGAAATGTGCTCTCTGGACAATGGCAGATGCCCTGGGGAACACACAAGGGCTTGGTCCCAAGAGACGGATCCTGGTCCCAAGTTTAGCTCAGCCCAGGCAGGGCTCAGAGCACCTTTTCCCTATGCCTCAATGTATTGGGCAGGTGTGTCCTGCCCCGCATCTGCAAAGCCATCTCAGGTGGAAGGTATTTCACAGCTGCAACTTGCAAGCACTATGAGACTAAACCATAATATTCCTAAAAGTCTTCACATTTACATGGTGCTATTGACAGCCGCCTTCATCCAGACACTGTAGATGCCTGGCATTTTCTATTTGTCCCCCTTTGCCAACCTTCATACTGTGCCCACCCTCTCTCCAGCTCTGCTGTGATCCCAGATTTATCTTACCATTTCCAAAGTCAGGAAATGCTGCAGTGAGTGGCTTTGCCTCCTGGGGTGAAACCCCATCCCAACACAGCTCCCACTGTACAGCCCAGTGTCAGACGGGAAGAGAGGACAAGACCAGGATTCACAGGGTCTCAGTTCTCCCAGCACTCAGCATAACCTTGGCCATGCCCTCTTGCGAGCCTTCCTTCCTCCACACGTCTTAAAGTTGGAGGCCAGGCTGCTTGTGCAGCAACAACAGCAGTGGCAACCTCCACACAAGGCAGCTCGTAAGTCTATAATCAACCTATAGTATGAGTTTTAACTCCTTTCATGCATGTGGAAAATGTATTCAGGTCACCTGTGCCCCGGGGTAAACACTGGGTTTTTACACCAGGTTAAATACATGAAAGGGGATGGCAGCAGCTGAACCAACATGCAGTGAAAGGAACTTGCTAGGACTGAGGTCCAAGAAGAGCTCAATGCTTTTCTGCCATTGCTCTAAGACTTCCAGTGGGATCAAGAACTCAGTTTTTGGAACCCAGCTGGGCTGAGGTGGGAGTTGGTACCGAGCTGCTCAGGCTGGTTAGGTCTGGGGAGGACTCAGCCAATGGTGCCAAAAAATGAAGGGGTCCCCAGAGATTTTTGGCTTTAGATTTTGAACTTTTCTGTATTTATTTGTCACTTGACCTACTTCAGATGACCGTTTTTCATTGGATTTCCACATATTGTTCTCCCCTTATGAAGTGGGAATCATAGAATCATTTAGGTTGGAAAAGACCTTTAAGATCATCAAGTCCAGGTGTTAACTCAGGCCAAATCAACCACTAAACCATATCACCAAGCACCACATCTACACGTTTTTTAAACATTTCCAGGGGTGGTGACTCCATCACTTCCCTGGGCAGCCTGTTCCAGTGCTTGACCACCCTTTCAGTGAAGAATTTTTTCCTAATATCCAATCTAAACCTCCCCTGGTGTAACTTGAGGCTGTTCCCTCTTGCCCTGTCACTTGTTATCTGCTCTCTCCCAGTATCTGGACTGCAGAAGTTTCTCAGAGCAGGGTTTTTGTGAACAGCTCTGGGTGCAGTGGGGTTTGGGGGTGCTGCCTGAGGATGGGTGGACAGCCTAAGCATGGGCACTGCTGGGGCAGTCCTGTCCTGAGAAGCTTGTTGGCTCTATCTAGCAGTTTGGCTGGGGGATCAGACAGTCACAAACACACCAGCTCATCCCATATCAGGTTCTCCTTGCATGTTGCCTAGCAGAGAGGAGCATTTCACGGTGCAAAGCTCCCTTACACGCTGTCTCCGCATCCTGCCAGCCCCTTGGTACAGTGACACTTGTCCCACTCTGCTTCAGGAGCAAGAAAACTCTGGCTCTGTCCCAAGAGAACAACAGAAGTCCCTCTCACCCTCAAAAGGGACCAGTAGACCTGATCTGGCAGTGAGTGCAGGCAGCAACTGCTACCTGACAGCACGGTATCAGTGTGGGCAACCAAAAACGTGCCCGGGACTGAGAGTGCTTGAAACCGCTTGTCCTGTCTGCCCCTTTCTGCTGGGCTTGGAAGCTGTTCCCTGCAGCTCCAGGAAAGGCTTTGAAAAAAACTATGAGCTGACAATGCCTTCATTAATCACAGCAAAATCCTTTCCATGGCAACCCATGGATTGCGAAGTCACAAGTTAGCAAGCGTAAGACAGAAACACTGTACAGCAGCCCCAGTCTGTGGAAACTTAATAGTGAGCGAGATGAATCAACTGCTCTGAGGAGGGGAAATGAGTTAGAAATAATATTGCCTTGGAAAAGAGGTTCATCCCTGTGCTGTATTCAGATCTCATAAATGTTGGTGTCAGTGGGGAGATACTGTAACTTCATGAAGTTACTCCAGCCTCACCCCAAAAAGCCCAAGAAAAGATTTGGCCCTACACACTGTTTTTTCAGAAGCACAAAGCTTTCAATGAGGTCAGGTAGAAGAGAAAGACAGTTTGTCGTCAGCCCATCACCACGACTTAAACATTAAACACGATTTAGACACACGTATTTGGAAATTGGCAGAGCTCAGAGATCACAAAGCCACAGGTGAAAACAATTTTGACCATCAACCAAGAGGAGGGAAGTGCTGTCCTGTTTTTTGCCCTTGTTTGTCCCTCTTCTGCTGTCCCTGGGATAGTTTAGACACAGGGTAGGGGAGACACTTGCACAGGGTCTCACAGGGATGGAGGCTTTGACTGAAGCTTTGGCAAAGCTCAGTCCAAAGCTGCAAAACCATCCCATACCTTCACACCGCCTCTGTTGGGACCTTGTGGTCCCTCACCTCGTGGGAAGAGGGATAGGACCCATCATATAGTGGAGAAGGATGGGAAAGGGGTCAGCTTGCAACACAAGCCACATAGTTGACATCTTGATGTAAAGCACAGGTTAACCCCATAAGCTTGGTGCTTGGACATCCTTTTGCTCAAACTATGGAGAGAAGCACTCTCACACCAACGTAACAGCTAGAGCTGTGTGAAGACCACCTCCAGCTTCTGCCAGCTCCTTCTGCAAGGGGAGATTTAGCAGCTAGGGACAACCAGGCAATCTTAAACTCACTGGCCTTTCAAAATCTCCCTCCATGTTGCCTACAAGACAGGTCCTCCACCATATACCCCAGTCTTCCCAGAAATGCCAAGAGATGCCTGGTCCACCTTCCTTAGGATAACGTGACTGTAACTACCCTAGGAAAGCCTGGAGCTGTTCTTTGTTATGGCTGGTGCTCAGCTGGTCCAGCACAGCCCAGCCACATAACATTGCACTCCCAAACCAGGCAGCAAAATGCAAACTGCTTTATAGCAATTGCCTGTCCCATCCTGAGTCTCAGTCCCTGCCCAGGGATGGTCCTAATAATTTCAACAGCTTGGGAAGGTCCTGAGCACTGCTTACCAGCACCAGTGTGACCCAGGGGACACGCCACCAAAACGCAGCCTGGACACAAGGTGTGCTACGCTGGAACCTGGGGAAAGCCCTGCTGCTCTCTGAAGAGCAGCACCCGCTGCCTGAGAGCAGGTTGTGCTTTAACCGCCTGGGTGGTGCGTTGGGAGCTGGGTCTGAGCAGGGAGAGGGTGAGCTGGGACCGGTGGGACAGGGGGACACCTGGGGTCTTGTGCCAGCAACGCCAGTGGGTCCTTGCAGCAGGCACATCCCCATCCCTAAGCATCTCCAAACGTATCCCTGAATATGAAAGGGCTGTGGAGCAAAGGGGTGGGGGGGCTGCACGGCGCAGCGCAGGAGGGAGATGCCCCCCACCCCCGCTCACTGCTAGGTGACCCAAGCTAAATTAAGCAGCAGCTAGAAATTACCCAGACACTAATCCGTGCTGCAGGAGCCGAGCTGGCTGGGGCTGCCGGGCATTTCTGGCAGGTCGTGTCGCCCCCGCAGCCAGCCCAGCCCCCTCCCCGGGGCTGATGCGGGCGCCGGAGCCGGCTCGCTGCCGTGCGGCCCCACCGGGACCACTCCCGCCCCATCCCACCCCACCGCACCCCCATTGCGCCCCATCCGGAGCATCCCCAGCCCTCAGCCTTGTCCCTCCCGGGTACCGCCCGCCCCCCGCCTTACCTTAGCGGGGCATGGCCGGGCCGGGAGCCGGGGAAGGGGCGCTGGTGCCCGGCGCGGAGCCGCGCTGCCTCCGGCACCGAGCAAGGGCAGCGCCTGCCCTGCCTGAGCCTCTTAGCGGGGGAGGAGCCGGGATACAGCCAGCCCCCGGTGTGTGTTGGGGGGGGTGTGAGTGTGAATGTGCGTGTGATACCTCCAGCCCGGCGACACCGCAAGCGCCGCGCTCCCCGAGCATCTCCACACCCCAAGGGTGCATCCTCCTGCATCCCCCGGGTCTGCCCTAGAACGTGGTACTCGTGAAGAGCCCGGCTCTGAGTTACGCTGCAATTTTTCAAGTCCTCGCTGTGCAGAGCCCTGATGGCCTTTTGGGCAAAGGGATGGCTGGGAGGATCCCTCTGCCCCATGCAAAGCTGTCCCAGGGCTGCACCAGGCACCATACTGAGGCCCCGTGGGATGGGGCCAGGAGCTGACAGGCATTCTGGTTTGAACATCCCAGTCTCAGCTTGTAAATGGGAAAACTGGGACAGAAAAATGCTCGAGGACCAGGAAACTCAGAGCTGAGGTTTTGCCTAGAAGCTTAACTCTGACCTGGTGACTCCCTGCCCAAATCTGAGCTAGTGTCTTTCCTCCTTCCTGCTGAGGAAGGTGGGGGTGGCTTTTAATTGAGCTGTGTACCATCACCGAGGTTTCTTCCTTAGGTATAAAGCACGGCATTTTAGCCAGTGAATGGTGCAAAACGCACTTTTTTATTTGCAGTGTTATCACACAAGGTGTTTCTAAGCTCCGCTTTGGAACGAGGGGGCCTGAACCCCTCCTGGGGACTAGGACACCTGAATTTTTTTGGGTGATACTGCAGAAGTAAGGAGCAGTAACAGGAAGCCTCTTTCCTTCAAAACCACACCAGAAACTCTGCTCAAAATGTGGGAGAAGTCACAGCACAGCCACCCTGTCCCTTCCCCAGCCTTTTCATAGGAACCAGTTGTGAATAGAATCAGTTGACTTTAAGCTCAAGAGAGACAAATCATGACGACCTGGGGTCACACCTGGTTTCACTTAAGCCCTACTCACTGTGCCAATGTGGTTTGTGTGGGTGCAAGGGCAGATAGCGGCTGTGCCCGGGAATTGCTTTGTTCTGGCCGATGTGCCTGGAAGCGGTCCAGCCTTGGGCAGCCTCTTCTTGTGCCTAGCGTGTGGGAAGGTAGCGAGGGAGACTCTGCCAGGGACACAGGGCCAGACATACTCCTCTGCCTGCACCACTGGGTTTGGAGGTGGGATTTGAAGAGCACGAGGAGCCTTTGGGCAACTGCTCAGCACAGTCTCTCATGGCTGTGGGTCATGAGCTAATCACTGGGTGTTTAATACCTGGGCCATTGGCCAAGGATGTGGAAGCATCTGAGCAGCTCTGAGGGACAGGCAATGAACCCATCCCCGTGCTGAAAGCCCTACCTCTGCAGCCCTTCTTCCTAGTAATCTCTGGTTCTTTGAAGCATCAGAAGGCTCATATCCACATGGCGGTTGGGGGGAATGTATAGAGGCATTAGGTGGGAAGCTGCAGGATGTAGGGAACCAAACACTAAGGAGAAATATTCCAGTGTCATCTTGCAACTATGGTAGGATGTCAGTTCCTCCATGAAGATGCTCTTGCAGGTCAAAAGGAGACTCTGAAGTGTTGTTTTAGTTTAACGTTAGTGAGCAGAAATTCTTGGCAGACGGCAACGCTAGAGGGATAAGGAGCTGCTGCAGTACCCTTGGGAAGCCTGGGCTGGATCCTGCCTGGAGCTGTGCACCACTGTACTACCTGCTGCCAGTCTTCAAACATACACAAGCTCCCCACATCTCCACAGTGATGTGCTGGGGTCCCACACCAATTCCAGCATCCCTGCCCATGTTGCCAGTCCACGTTGGTGTGCACCACCAGCACAGGGACAGGCAGGGCTGCAAAGCAACCCCCACTTTCAAAACCACTTCTTGCTGCCCCAGCACCAGCAAAACTGAGATCTGGATGATGGTGGGGATGCATGACTTCCACCCCTACGGGATGATTTGTAGCTTATCCAGGCTTGCATAGACCTTTTTTTGAATGTGCACAAAGCAAGACTCAATAAAGCCACCTGGTCTACACCAGAGCTCGCTCTTGTGCTATATCTAGCAACAAGTGCCACAGCCCCGTAGGTGCTCAGCCATGCCTACCGCTCAGGACATCCTCCAGGAGAGTATTAGGATGTTTGTGAGGCTGAGATGTCTGGGAGGCCTTCCCCTGAAAAATGGCCCTTGGAAGCTCTTTCACTGATAGAGGAGTAGGATGCTCCTTTCTCTACCTAGCGTTTGGTGATACACTTTGTCCCAGGGGATGATCCCGAGAGCAGGGCTATCTGGATGGGTGTCCCCATCCCACAATAAGGCTTTTTCCGGTTGCCTGCTCCAGGCTCTTGAGGGTGAGCTGCAGCAGGGCACAACTCCCCCATGCTGCAAAGACCTTGAGCACAGGCTACATGGTGGAGCTGGGGGCTGGAAACTGAGATGGAAGCAAGATCCCAGTGCCAGCACTTTGGCACTGTGTGTTACCGCAGCAAGACTGGAGACTGCCATGGGCAGGGACAGGCTTTTCACTTTTCAAATGTTCCCAGCATGCAATGTGGAGGTTTGTTCTCCAAGGGAAAGACATCCCAAAATCACATCCTCCTGCTGCTTTGCCCAAAATCCTTTTTTTTTTTTTTTTAGCAATCTGCGGAGCTTTTTCCAAGTCAGATGAGGCTCAAAACAACAAGTTCCCTGCATTGTGGTGACTCTGAGGCATAGGATGCAAAGGTTTTATAGTCAGAGGAAGTTTCCCTTCCCCTCTGTGGCTTTTCCCAGTGAACATGAGTGTAACCTTGCGTGAAACCTTCATGCAGATTGCCTTGACTCAGTCTCAAAGTCCGCAGAGAAAAGAATTTGAATGGAGTTTAGTGAATCAAGCAAATTAAAAAGGCTCTGCAGAGCCACCTTGTGCCCATCAAAAGCATTCTGGAAGAACACAGCAGTTTAAAGGCAGGGAGTCCGAATAAAATATACACAATTTATTTATAGGAGGTTTACAGCTGTACAACGTTGGCTTTCTGGTTGCACCACTCTCCGAGCTTGTGCAGCATGACACGTCAGTGCCTTTGGAGATGAAGACAAGTCATAGCCTGTTTTAACATGCACACGTCAAAAAGAAATGGATTTCACAGAGTGTAACGGCAGGCTACTTGCAACTATTGAAATGATCAACAAAAGAAATGGAAAATAAATCAGAGACATGTCCTACACCACCTGGGAGGCTCTGCCCTCTTCTCAGACGAAAAGTCCTGAATATTTCTGTTTACTGCATTCAAACAGAAAAGGCATCCACATTAGGAATGGCATTTCAATAACTGCCTTCCCTCATCTGCTCTACAAACAAGACCAAAAAAAAAAAAAAGCAACAAAGGTAATTTTTGTTATTCCATTGGAAATGTAGGGGGAAGAAGGCTTCTGCTCTAGATTTTCAAAAGTTTTGGGGAAAAAAAAAGGACAGATATTACTGATGTTATGCCATTTTGGTCCTGATATAGCGTGATGATTAATTTTTATTGAAGAAGCTGTTTAAAAGCTGCCTTTCCTCTCTTTATGGCTTGATTCTCTGTAGGCAAAAAGGATGCTGTCCATGGGTACCAGGGCACCGCTACTCCTCAGCAAGCTCCAGTGCCATTCCTTGGGGATCACGGTGCAGTTTGGCACATGTCAGGGCACTCATGCTGAAGCTATCAGTAGCCTGATTTGCTGAGAAAACAAGGTAAATGCAGGCAGACTGGCTACTCCCATCTGCTGCTGATGGTGCAAAGCTCCTGTGATGCTCCTGTGATGCTCTCCCTTAGCTCTTCTCCCTGCCAGGTGAGGTATCTTTGGGCATCACAGTCCCTCCCACATACCACACTGAACATGAGCCTCTGAGATCTTCTCTTAAGATCTAAATCATGCCTTCTAACCCACAGTGCTGCTTCCATTTCTTTTCAGTGATAAGTCCCATGAACAAAACCAGTATAAAGTCAAACTATCTCTGAATCAGTCTGCCGAAATTCAAGGATTTGTTTTGACCTTGCGGTCAAAATGTCACTTTACCAAACCAGGAGCATTTGAAACATTTCTGCAACATGCTGGACTAAGCTAGGTCCCAGTGATGGCACCAGGAATTGGAGGGTGCTCAGCGCAAGCCAGGAATAACTGAGACCTGGAAAGAGCATCCTGTGGGCCGCTGCTTGCCTCTAAGTCCTGGAAAACAAGACCTAAGAAAATAAGCAATTTGGTCAAAAACCCAGCTCATAACCACAGGAGGTAACTCTGAAGCTGAGGAAAGGGGAAAAACAGCCTGCAAAAATCGATGAAGTTAGCCATACTGTAAACTTCTGGATGGACCAAGAGTTGAGCTGGTTGGTAATGTGGCTCTGGGGAACATCTTATCACATTACAGGCTTGGCGAATCTTTAGGGACTTTTGAAAAAAAAGATACAGACTTGCAGCACAAACACGGGCATTTAGTAGGACAAGCAAAACTCCTACTTGCTATGGCAACAAAAGGCTTTCCTGTTCACTTATCCTTGCAGGCAGAGGACTGCTCGGGTCAAAATTTACCAAGATTAGAAGATTACATCCTCATATGTATCCATTTCTACTTGCATGCAGGTGGCGGCAAAATATTTTCTTATTAGAAAACCTGACAGAAAAAAACCCTTAACTTGCACCATTTTTAAAGGCACATGAATAAAAAAAACCCTGAACCTAAACAACAGGAGAAAAAAAAAATGCTCTGAAACCTGCCCTGATCAGCTGCTGAAAGGCCAGACAAGGGTTTGTTGTTTGGCTTAGCTGGGATGGTTTATAAAAAGCCAGATTCTGCCGCCCAGTGGAATAAGGAAGATATATCCAGTCTTCATGAGGAACAGGAGCAGACCATGGCCCTAGACCTGTCCCCCAGGACACGTTTGGGTTGTGCTTGCGAGACTGGCTCTAGCACTGTGCAGCACCTCCTCCAGGCCAGGAGACTGAAAATTAAAGGTGAGAGATGAACACTGGTATGAATCAAATATTCCCAGCACTTTCAGGCTGCACTGGGAGCAGTGCTCCTCCAGCACAAGCTAAAATCCCACTATTTTCATAGAGAATTTGGGAATGCGAGGCACTGAGATATGATGCACTGTATGCAGCAGTAAAGATGGAGCCTATTGAGCAAAGCTCCCTATCCCTTGGACCTGATGCTTTGGCTTTCAGAGGAACTGGTCTCCTCTTATCTAAACACTGAATGGCCCCAGTAGACAATCCACCCCAGCTACCGGGGTGAGCTCTTGGGATGGGGACTGCATGAAGCCATAGAGACAGCAGGCACCACGGCAGTTCGAGGCACACGCAGGAGCTGAGTCCAGACCGATTCAAAAACTCGACCCCAGAGAACACTTGTCCCACCATAGTTGTTGGCATCTTTGTATCCATGGGGTTGAACAAGACTCGGGAGGAAACAGCTTGTCCCTAAAATGATGGAGCCTTTAGTCTTGTTGCCCCTGCGGATTTGGGATTTGAGATTTGGGACTGCCTTGGTGCATTTTCTTTCCAATTGCAACATGCAAACCCATACCCAACACCACATCCAAAAGGGCCTGATCTGGTTTACCACTTCTCCTTTGCCGAGGTGCCTCCACAGATAAGCGATTAAACGGCAGTTTCACAGGAGACGACTCCACACACGCTACTCTTAAACCAAGCAGACACATCAAAGATGCATTAAAGCAGCTGGTGGGACCGCGGTGGCCACACGTGTGCATGGTGGCACGTGTGTGCCAGCCTGTGTAAACAAACAGCAGCAGGGCGTTGTGCTCTGGCTGTCAGGACACACAGCGTGTTCGCAGCGATCCCCCAGGGCACACGGCGGCAATGGGGGCTGCAGAGGACGCCAGCAGAAGGATTGTTGCGGTTCCCCAAAAAGGCACCACTTTTTAACATTGAAAACACAAGACTGGCTCCTAAGAGTGGAATGCATGCATAGTTCATATATGCTTTGCAGATGGTAGGTAGGCTCTGTGTGTGTGTATATATATATATGTGTGTGTATGTATGTATGTGTGCATGTTTATATACACGTATGTGGCACCAGAAGAAGAGTTCTTGAGTACTTAGACGTTGGTGAGGATGTTACTGCTGAGCAGCATCACAGCAATGGTTCCAGAGAGATCGTTTGATCTCCTGTTCCCCCTGTCCTGGAGGTGCAGTGTGTGCACTGACTGCCGGTCGCTGGGGTCCCCCGTGAGCACCACTTGGCCCAAAAACTCGTCGCTTATTAAGTTGTGGTTCCAGATCTAGGGAAAGAAAACAGACAAGAGGGCAGCTCCTTGAGGGATGCAGCCAACCTTCACGCACCAGAGAGGAGGGACCTGCTCTGAGCTGGAGTCACGGAGGTGGTTGAGGTGTGGGGCTCAGGGACGTGTGTGAGGGGCGAAGGATGTGCGTTTGCCAGATGTCACCGCTCAGCCGCGGTGGTGGGGGGCTGAGCTGCATGAACTGATGATGCTCAGCCCTGGGGAACAGACCCACTGTGGACAGTGTGAGGAGAGGGCAGGTGGGGTGGCCAAGCGAGACAGAGTCACCACCCCTCGGCTCGCTGCTCGCCTGCCGGTTACCTGAACAATGATGGGTTGTCCCGGCTTCTTGCGGTAGAAGAGCCCTTTCACATCAAATTCTGGAGATACCGTGTTCTTCTTCACTGGCGAACGAACTTTTTGCCCTTCGCACTTTATGATCACATACGGGTCAGCTCCTGGGGAAAGAAAAGGGAATTTTTGCTTTGTTGTAGCTCCTGTAATTCCTCAGAGCTCTTTTCCAGGAGTATCATGCAGCACTTTTGCTCCATACCCCACCAGAGGAGATGGATATCTGCCAAAGGGTTCACCACACCCCAGATGATGTTCATGAAGCTCCGTTAGTTGGGCTCAGGCCAACTTCTGTTAGGTGACATTGTCGCTGGGCAGCAGGTGGTAACGGACTGCTATGAAATGGCCACCTCTTCCTTGACTCCATAACCTACATAAACACTCCTTTATCACTCCAAATCCTCTGACCTTGGGGATAAATATTTTATGGAAGACACCGCTCTGCTCAACTCTCCTTTCAGGGTTTGCTCTGCTGAAGGCAGGCAGAAATAAAGCCATGGAGAAGAGAAACAGGTCATAGAGGTGATTTCACACAAGGGAACATCAAGAAGGCAAGGACCTTCCAGCTGAAAAACTCCACTCGCTTCCACTGCAGCTCATACACTCCCAAGCCAGACTAACCTTGGTTTTACTTTAAGGTGGTAACCAGCTACCTGAGCAGGGACTGTGCTTTTCACCCCTATGCACAAATCATTGCAACATCTTCCTCCTGGACTTAGCGAGACTCCAGTGCTGCAGGGGCTGTCAGCGTAACAACTAACGTTGGGGTAAGAAAAATGCCGGGTGGTCAGGGTGATGAGAGATGGCACAATGCTGAGCCAAAATTAAGTGTTAAAATGTGCTAATTTATGAGATCAAAAAACTAGACCATTTGGGCACTGGGGAGGTTTGGTGAGCAACTGATGAATGGGGAGCCTTAGGATGGAAATGTATTTAAAAGGCTTTTGAAGAGGTGAAGATGGTTCTTAGAATATTTGTTTGGGCAAGAATTGAGGAAGAAAATCAAAATGTCAAAAAGGATCATTGGTGGCAGTGAGAGATATGGGGAAGAAAAAGACTGGGCATCCAGGGGCAGCCAGTGGAAATGAGTGGGAAGCGGAGGAGAAAGTGGGAAAGGGAAGTTATTGCAATATCCCAGCTGGAACAAGGCAGTCATGGGGAACAAGCAAGCCACAAAGATAGAGAGTAAAGTTACCAAGTTCACAGACTACCAGCCCACAGCTGGATGGTACCTGAGCTTCCAGGAGAGGGAAAGAGTCCCTCATTCAGTGAACGTTTTCCCCTTACAAAACAAGGGCTCGTATTGGGAATTTCAGTAGAGAATGAGCAATTGCTATGGAAATTTAACTGCCAGAATGCATTTTCTTACCATGAGCTTTAGTGGCTATGATGGAAACACAGACCAGGTGGATGAGTTTTCTTGTCCAAGGGAAATGTGGAAATTAGGAGGAACAAACCATCCTCTTCTGAGGGCCAGGGATTTAAGAACCACATCTTTGATTGCCAGACCACCTCCTCGCTAGCTTTCTGTTTGCAAGGACCTGGCTCCCTGGTGAGACACAGCTGCTGGATTTCACAGCTGTTTTTCCAAACCAGCCTCGTCTTTTGGGATGTCCCGTTAAATCCTCATATTCCACCAGTTGGAGCCAAATTCCTATCTGTATTCCAAAGTATTTTGGAATGTATTCCACACTATTTCCAAAGTAGTGTGAAAGGCTGAGAAATGCGAGAGAGGCCATTACACTGGAAAGCACCAAACATGCAGGCTGTTGGTGGTGGGAACTGAACAGCTGGAAAACAGCTGGAAAAAAGCCATTCCCAAGGGCCTCTTGCTGAAAAAATGTTTTATGGCTCCAGAAACTACATGTACCCTTGTCTGAAGGAAAGATAAATCTTGTTGCTGTGAAGAGTTCAGAGACCTTTGGCTACAGATTTCCCCTGCATTCCCCATACACTGAACTATTGCGAGTAACCCAAGAAGAAACAACCTACCTCGGGTAAAATTCCCTCCCCAGACATCAGACAGGATAGAAGGACTTCCCTTGTGGCATGTCATAAATAAGCAAATCGGGCTAGTCCTTGCCCTAAGGCAGGATCCTGCTCGTTACTTCCAGGGCTCTAGTGATATGCAGCCCTGACAATAATGCTTGGGTGAAAAAAGTAATGAATTAAGCTTTTAATTTAGATTTTTTAAATTTTAAGTTTTCAATTTTTATACTTTAAATTTGGCTTGAAAGGGCCTGGCTGAACCTTGCCACATTCAAAACACGTCCTTGACTTAGGAAATTGGGGAGAAAGGTTAGGACTTGGTCTGCATCCCTGGTGGAAAGGCATTTGCTTCTCTAATTGCAACCTCTAGACCTTTCATCCCTACTTCAATGATCTCCCAGTGCAAGTCATTGCTACTCCTGGGTTTCTTGGTCCAGATGCCCCAGGAGGACTGAACATAGGGCTCTTGCCATGAACTTCTGCATGGCTGCAGGACATGGTGAGGCATGGTGCTGCTGCTGTCTTTCATGCCAGAGAAGTGCTGGATGTCAAAATTGCATCAGAGCATGGCAGAACCATGAAAATAAACCTGTAGAGGGCCAAGAAGGCAGAAACACAGAATGTTGTGCTGGTGGTGCCTCAAGCCATCTCAGAGGGCTCCTAGGAGCCAAGCATGGAGCAGGACTTACAGGAAATAGAGGGAGAGGGTCTTGATCCACACCATCCCAAAATGAGATATATCTGACATACCCTCTACTGAGAGACATTTATTTATCCAGCCTCCGGTGATGAACACTACCCCAACACATCACCCTGTTCCATTGCTTCTCTGTCCTTCCTATTAAAAAGCCTTTAAATACAGTTCCTGACTTTTACAGCTGTTCATACTCCAGAGGAAAGCCTGGATTGCTACAGGACCACTGCTATGGGCTTTAGAGAAGTTTTAGGAGGATCTCCCAAGGATCTTACACAACAGCCTAAATATAACAGCTCCCAGATCATGCCCACAGCAAGAAGTGAGTTTGATTCTCCATGGAATTTCTCCTCCTCTGGTGTCTGAATCAGGCATGTACACTGAAAATAATATGAGGACATCATAAATCCCAGCAATGTCCCACCTCAAGAAACCACGTCCCCCTTTTCCCACTGAAACAACTGCTTCCTAACTCCTCTGGCACTAGACAAGAGGCAGAGAAAGACCAGTACCTCCTTGGGAGTCCTGATTCTTGAGGCCAGCTGCAGCGAGGACATGGATCTGGGATACCACTTGCGGGTAACCACACATCCCACTCCAGCAGGTGTGTGGTGGCTCATCCAGTGTCAGCTCTCTGGAAGGAAAAACATGTGGCCTTTGAGAGGTGCCCAGCCTTACCCCATGGGAAGCCATAGAGTCTGCTCTAGCAGGATGGCAGGACTACGCACTGTCCACTGTCAGACTCTGCTCCCCACTCTGATCTCCTCAGTCTGGGTTTGGGATGATCTCCCATGTCATGCTTAGAAGCAGAGTGGGAGCTTCCCTGCATGTTTGTGGTGAGACCTGTGACGATGCCCTGTCTCTTGGCCATGCTTTAAAGGAAGCCAAACACCAGCTCCAGGCAAGGCCACAACCAATTCCAATCAGGAAAATCGCATGTCAGAAACACAGGGCTGTATCCAAATAGCCAGCTCCTCCCCATCTCTGCTCTTGCTCCTTACCGGCAATCTGAAGGCACATCTGTGAAAATCCTGAGAAGGAACTCGCCTACATGACCAGGGTCAAAAGTGGTGGGGATGATGACATAGCGTCCCTCCTTCAGGTCCGTCCTCAAGAAGACGCTGCGGGAGTTGATGTAGATGGAGCTGGCCACCTTCTGCTGCAGGGTGTGCATCCGGTAGTTCCTGTTCAGCTCCACCTTGGCAGAGACCACAGCGGGACAGTCAGCAGGACGGCGCTGACTGACAATGTATTGGTATCCACCCCGGGGGTCCAGGCTGCAAGGATTAACCCCACAGTGCTGGGAGAACTAGAGTTAAGAGAACCAGCAAAACAGTTCCAACTGGGGTGGTTGGAAAACAAGTGCAGACATGGCTCTCCCAACTCTACTGGCTCAGGGACTCATTCCCTCTTGCATCCCAGCCTGACACTGGGGGCCCAGAAAGCAACACATAGGGATCAGTCTAACAAATTCCAGCATTTGGAGACAGGCTAATGACAGACTAACCATTGCTTTTAGCAAGGAGAACTTGTCCATGCTGTCACTGTTCATCTCTGAAATCACTTGTCATCTTTAGAGGGGGGCACGCTGTGCTGAAGGCACCCCAGAGGCACACAGATATTGCTTAAATGAACAATGCAAATAGTCATGCAGGACTGACATACCACTCCACCGCTAACAAATTTATGGGGATGTTCAGGCCAACATGTGGGAACCACGGTCTACCTTATGGATATCAAAGCCTATGGCCAAGTTCTCTCCTTTGCCCTCTTTGCGACTGGTTCTTTTTGGCTTCTGCTGGATGGAGATCAGCACTTCGTCTTCTGCCTTCTTCACATCAAACATGTACTAGAAGGAAAGGGAGGAAGGTAAGGGAGGACTTCTACTAAGACAGGATCACTGGGCATGGGTGGCGGTGGACACACGGTAGAGTTAACCTCAGCTTCTCCTCACCTGCCTCACTGCAAGGACAGCCTGGCATCAGTACCAGCACTGAGAACCCATACCCACTCCTCTTGGGAACTGGCATCATCTTGCCAAGCCAGAGACCTTTTTGTCTCATCTTAGAAAAAGACTGTGAAATCCAGTCTTTGAATTGCTCGGCAGAATCCAAGGTGTCTAGATGCAGTCTCATACCAGAGACTTTCACCCCTTGCAGTCTTCCACAAGTCCTCCTACAAGGCATGGAAGGAGGAACTGATGTTTACAGAGACCTAAGATGAAGGCTAATACAGAGCTGGAAGCAGGAAACAACTCTCCCACATCCTTGATGACAACTCCTGCAGTGGACCAGACCATCTTTTGTCTGCTTGTCAGATGAAGGACTCACAGAACTGTCTCATGTTACTGAGAATCCCAGATAGAGCAGTATGGGACAGAAGAGCTTGCTCCAGGACATGAACTTCAGAGCAGGGCCTTTTCTGAAGGCCAAGCTAGAAGGAAAGGCCCTATAGACTACACCTGTCCTGATAAATTTAACAGTGCCCAGCTTTGGGCAAAGGAACTGGAATTTGATCATTCAGACATCCACATTGTTGAGAAAAGGTTCCTGACCCAGTTTGACTGGCACCAACTAACAGTGCTACCCTGTGGCACAGTTTGCTGTTTGCTTGCGCCAAGATGTTCTACACCAGGGACTTGGATGCAGTCTCCCTGATAGGAGGGATAAGGTTAATAGCGTTGGCCTGGATGTTGGTCATGCTATGCCAGGCATCTCAGCCAGAGAATGGCTGTGAGCACAGTTTATCTACTAAGGTCTGGTAGCCATTTTGGCCTTCTAGGTCCCTGTAGGAGATTTAAACACTTGGAAACACATGTGAAGGCTCCAGAAGGTACTCTGTTCCATGACTTACTTGGGGGTTCTGCAAAAAGGTATCCTTGTGGTTGATACAACCTCCACAGCGGTTCTTCAAGGGGTCATTGTTTCTTGTCCACGCCCCGTGTAGCACTGCCTCCTCCCAGGTCTTGTGGATGCTCAGGTAGGACGTGTTGATGAGCCGGCACTTGATGATGTCCGTGAAGTATTTGCAGAAATCTTCAAAGGTCATCCTAAGTGAGGACAGGACAGCTGGGTTATGCTGCTTCGTTCCCCTGAACAGTATGCTGCAGGAATTTTCTTGATCACCCATTAGAGACTGTGTGTGGGTAGCCTCTGATGGCTGATGAATAACAGAAGAGATGGAGATACCGTTCTCCATGCATGCAGTAAATACTTGTTCTTCAGCTGAAACAACACAGCTATGTGTTTTGGAGTGGGAGAAGCAGCGTAGTGGCCCTGTCTCCACACATGGGTACATACTGTATTGAAACGTTATCTGGTGAGGCTGTTAAGTTCATAACAGTACCCTCATGAAATGCCTGGGACCCCAGTGTGATACAGAGCAGCTTGCAGCCTTAGGGCCATCCAAAGCTAATACCCACAGGCTCAAGGAGGAGGCTCCACTAAAGATCCTAGGGCTTGGAAGGCCATTTGCTCCGGCTAGCTGCATGCATGGAAATGACTAGCACGCTTCATGGAGTGGGAGGACTCTGCGGGCATGGCCTGTGGCGACAACCCCAGCAGGGACTCACCAGAACTCTCCGTCATCTTCCACTGTCATCCCCATCTTCTCTCTCTCACTTTTACTCACTTTCTGCCACTCCTCAGAGCTGTGGGAAGAGTACAGGATCATTACTGCGAGCGCAAGGGGACAGACAAGAATTCAAGAGGTTATTTGGCCTCAGCAGGAGCTGTCAAGGGCAGAAGACCTGTATAAAGCTCCAGCCATGCAACCAGTCCCCACACCGCTCTGGTTAGCTCATCTTCCAAACATGGGGGGACTGCAGCATGGCTTGGAGCTTCAACTTCTTTCCTGGCCGCTGGAGATGAATCCAGCTCGGCAGGATTTTGTTTGGCTAGTACAATCACAACCCCATCGTTGAAGACAACAAAATGGACTCTGGCCAAAGGCTCTGCTTACACCAGCCCTTGGTTCTTCATCCCATCCACAGACACCACAGCAGTCACTGGTGACACAGGTTGGTTCTTTTGGGTGCTATTTTTGCTGGAACAAGACTGGGAGCAGAAAGGTGAGCTATAATCATCCTTCACTAGTGTGAACATGCTGGCAATTTCACCACAACACCTGGCAGAGCTTTAATGAGAAAGTTTGCTAGGCTCATCCATCCTCCTGCCAACCTCCAGGGACCCCAGGGCAAGGAATGAATCTACCCCAGCGAAAGAGCAGGTTTAGGACATGGGTTGAAGCAGCATCCCACAACTGCCCATACAATGCTATCCTATGGGTGTGGACGCAGTCAAATAATCTCCTGGCTCAAAGCTTGCTCCGACCCAGCATTTCCCACCAAAGAAAGGTGCTGCTGCTGCCCATCCTAACTCACGTGTCACTCCAAGGGCCGTTCCACTCCCGCTCGCCCCATGGGTTGCGCATGCGGATCATGTCCAGCTTCTCTGACTTGAAGAAGGACAGCAGGCCGTGGCCCAGGCGGACCTTCCGCACGTCTGTCACCGCGTACGCGTGGCCCTTCACCAGTCCGCAGGCCAGGCGGGCCTCCATGTCAGCTGCTGACGTGGCCTGGGCAGGGGGACACAGACAGTGCTCGTACTGGGGGGATGTGACCGCCTTTGCAGGGACTGGGGAAAAAAGGAACTCAGATTTCCCTGTAGGTTTCTCGGAGCCAAAAAGAAGAGCACTGATGCTCAGGGAGAGTGCCAGTTGCTTTGGCAGATGTATTAGATGCCATTTTAGGTGCTAGATCCCTCCTGGTCTTCATCTACCACATGAGGCCTCCAAGTTCCCATACTGTCGACCAATAAGGCTCATTCTACTGGTTATAATGGGAGGTCTGGCACCCAGTGTGTGATGACATGTTCACATGCAGACACCAAAACACTTTTCTCTGGAAGTGAATTATCTCCTAACATTTAAAGGGTGGTGGGATAAATCCGGGCTCTTGGACATAGCAGTAAGGAATAAAGAGGGTTGGCATCCAGGCTTGATTCCTTTTGCCATCCACAAGAAGTAGGAACCCTTGGCCTCAATTTATCTGTTCTAATTTAAAAGTCTCCACCAGTGTAAGACAACTGCATCCTAAAATGCCTATTCCCATGAGAACGTGACCGTACAGGTAACATTGCTTACTTTGATGGAGCAGCTGATGAGGCCTCCCCGGTTGTGCACCTTCAACACACGCTCGAAGAGGAGGTTTCGCTTGGCTTCATCAGCAATGTAGTCCCCTTCAGTCAGGTCGATAGGTTCAGAGACCCCACCAGTAAAGTCTACCAGGGCATCAGCTGTGTTACCTCCATCCAGGGCCTCGTAACAGCCTGACAACCTGAAAGAGGGTGGCAGGGATGGCACAACACTGGCTGGACATTTGAAGGGGTCTGGGACAGTTCTTGGGGCAGCCCAGAGAACAGAGATTTGTACTAAAACTTCCAGGGGTGAGGACAGCAAAGTAGGGTGAAAAAATTAGATCTATGCTGCCTGCAGCACTCCTGCTGTCACAGGAAAAAGTAAAAGGAATGTGAAATCTCTAGGATAGGTGTTACTTAAACGTGGAGTTGGAGGATATTTTGCTTTGGGGGTAAACTAAGGCTAGAGAAGGGTTTTTTTTCCTACGGTTTCTCTCTGAGATGTGTCCTATGCCTCCCCAGGACAGCTGTCATTTCCACTGGTGCAAACCAACTGATGAATGAACAGAGAGGAAAAACAGCGTGCTCAAGTCCCAGTTTGTCCTGTAACTGCCCAGGTACCTACTTGGCATAAGCTTTCTCCACCAAGGCACACCAGAACTCGTTCCTGGAGTTGGAGTGGCAGTAGATGAGCTGGTTGTGGAGTGTGGGCAGGCGGTCATCTATGACCACATCCAGCCACTGACCGAAACGCCAGAACTGGAAGTGGAAGATTCCCACATAGCTCTCGGGTTTCTCAGGATTCCACTCCTGCTCCTTCCAGTCTGGGATGACCTGCAAGAAAGGAGGCACATGCACCTAGGTTATTCCCTTTTTTGCTGGGTTTGACTCTCATCTTGGAACTAACGCAGACAATATCAAAGACAGGAAGAATATGAGGTGGATGGACTAGCTTACAGCCTCTCAGGGCCAGATGTTGGACCTGGTTCCTCCAATGCAGACTAGATTAACATGTACTGGAATAGTGTAGACTTCATCACACCTTGAAAGACGGAGCTAAAGATCCTTGCCCTCTTATAATTCTACCTTGGAGATCTGCTGCCATCTACTGCTGTAGAGAGGCTACTGGAGCAGGAGAGTCCTTGGTCCAACCAGGGATGGTTATTTTTATGGCCTCATTTTTGTTCATCGTAGTTTTGTTCATCACTAGGGTACCACTAAGAGAGGGCACCTTCTTTGACCTGCTTACTTGATTCTGGTGTGACTTGATTGGCCCAAAAGCAAGTGTTGTATTCATCCACCTGGTGGCAATGAACAGGGACCAGACACTGCGCACCTCTACTCTGCTAAATAGAAGTGGGAAAAGCAAGATCCCCATTCCCACAAGGTCTCCATTCTTCCCTGTAAAGAGCTACCATACTCATCCAAGCAAGCACAGGGAGGTGACTTGCTGAAAGAAGGAAAAGGGCTTGTGGTGAAAGAAACCCTAGAGCAGCTGAGGGGCTGAGGGAACACAGGTTTGGTGTCACTGCCATCTGCACTGCCAGTGGGACAGGCACAAGAGAAGGGTAGCTGCCAAAGTCCATAGTCCTTCACAGCTGCAGGCACCACCAGCTTTGCTTTGGATAGAAAATCCACCCAACAGCTGGGACAGAAACGGACACAGCCATGCACAGATGCTACGTCTAGGAGGATCTGCTTTTTATTTAGAACCAGGACATTGAGGCACACAGCAAGAACCTGCCCCACCACAGCTTAGCTTTTGTTGAGGGTGAAGGCAACATGGTATTACTTCATGGCCAGGGTGGGCTCTGAGGCCATGTACAGTTAATGTAGTTGAGCGTTGACAAGTACTGACCTATTCAGATGCAGGAATGTCCACACCTTTGCTTCTTTACTTACCTGCTCTCAAAGCATCCTGACCTAAGCGAGGAAAAACCCGAACGTGCCCATGGGGAAAATTATGTTTCAATACACCAAATAATCACTGTCCTGTGGAGGCAACTGTGAGTGGTGGGGTGGGATAGGACAGGACACAGACACATTGCATGGAAAGAGGCTCTTCAGGAAGTCCCAGGCCATGGTGAGACCTCCTGCACCACGCCTTGGCCCTTGTCCAACTTCTGGAACCTTCTGCTTTTTTTTTTTTTTTTTTTTTGACTGCCGTCATGAAGCTGTAACCCTGCAGAGATGCTTCTCTCTGGAGAACCCCCTGACTTCTTAGCTACCAGCAACAATCCAAGCCCAGGGCTTTTATTGCTCCTACGCTGAAATATTAATGATGCCATCAGCCCTGCGAGCTCACTGGCACTCTTGAGTTGTCTGAATCAAAAGAAGCAGAGCAGACAGAGCCATGAAAAAGAGTCGCTCTTGGAGTGTTTGGTGTTTTCCATGAGTGCTAACAACGATGCCTCAGACTCCCTGTGGGAGTGCCAGGAAAGGTCAGACAGCCCTCCATCAGAAACCATTGATTCTGTCCTGACTGGAGCTCATCCTAATGAATTGTCATAGAGGACCATTGTGCTAATCAACTCACTATTAATGTAGGCTTAGAAATTATTACAGCATTGATTAGAGGCAGCTTGTCAGCCAGAGCTGGTAGCGACAGCTTCCAGCTGGCTGGTTCTGAGATGTGTCATTACATTGGTGGCAGGAGATACTGGTCCCCACCATCCTCCTCCATGCCTTCATTTGGGGACAGCACTGAAAACACCCTCTGCCGCCAGAAGTAGCAAAAGCAGTCAGCTTTCATGGAAAGCAGGATCCAGGAGCAAGGACTGGTCATTTATCTGCACAGACCCAAGAGGAAATGAGAGGAGCCTGATCTCCAGAGCCCAATCTGGCCTCAACCTGCCGAAGTGCAAGATGTGAGCTCAAACATCAGGTTCCTCCCTCCAGCTCGTCCCAGAGCAAAGCATCCCACCCAGGCCAGGGATCCTCCAGCTGCTTCCGCCCCTGGCCAGTGTGTTTGTGACTCCCCTGGCTGTCAGGGAGAGGTGGCAGCTCTGGATGCAGTGCCTATTGGGACACCACACTTCAAGGCATACAGCACAACCCCTGCCTATGACCTGATGCTACATATTACCTAAAGGATTAACCTGGGGCACATCTACAGACCCCAGCAGCCGCTGGAGCCCAGACACCTCCAGGAGATCATCATGTGACTGAAGTCTGCGGCTTACACCCACTCCCAGGGAACCTCCCCAGACATCTCCCTCCCTCCTCAGTGGATGCTGGAGAGCATGCCATGGACCACCCATCCCAGGATCCCACTGAGTCCTGGACTCAACTTGGCTGTGTGGCACTGAAGCAGTGGAGACCACACCTCCTTATTCACCCAACAGTGCTGCTTTTTTCTTTGGGGTCCCAAAAGCTGGAGCTGTAACACCCTTCAGTGCGACAAATTTACAGTGAAAGGGCTCAGAGACAGGTAAATTGGGAGCCCAGAAACACTGGGTTCATTTCCCTAAGCTGGTTTAGGGCTTTTCTCATGTTTTTTAAGAGTGGCTAATTAAGAGGAAAGGCACCTGTGACCCTGGAGAAACGTCGCTGATTAGAAGGAGGAATTGGTAGATGCTGATTCCTCCAAGCAGGGGCTCTCCTGCTGGGAACTTGCCAGCTCAGGAAGGGGAGGGAAGGACCCAGCTGTGCCAATTTGCTGAACCATGGCACAAACAGGATGAAATTCCCCTGGGAGAGGACAGAGCAGTGTATCTGAAAGCCTTCATGGGATACTGAAACTATGTAGGGAGAGTTTCAGTGGCTGATATAAAGATGCTCATCCTCCCTTCAGAGAGGGATCACACTGCCCCATGCACCTCCCACTGCCAGCTCTGATGGAAAGGAGGATCCACATAAGGATCCACCTGAGGATCATTTCCCTTCCCCTGCCCAGCTTCAACCCCCTCCCAAACCACACAAAACTGCTAAATGCTCCATGAAGCCTTTCACACTAAGAGAAGGTAAATGTTCATTTTACTTTTTACAGGAAATAAAAAGGTGCTCAAAAGTACCAACAGTGACTTGAAAATGGGTGGGTGCTGCTTTATTGGGTGCAGGATTGGGGCAGCTTCCAAAAAGGGCATGAAGAAGACACGCACAGCCTCAGTCCGTAAGGGGAACCCTGTTGACTAGGCTTTTATTTACTGTGTACATCAATATTTACTGGGTACATCAATACCCAGCAAGGTATCTGCAGCGAGAACCGTACCCCAGCAACCAGCAACATACCAATGGCACATTGGGAGACCTGGCATGCAAAAACCCCTTTGGATGGTGGCAGTGGCTCCTGTTATTGGGTTTAATGTGGTCTGCAGTCATGAGCTCTGTTCTGCGATGTACAAGGCGGGGTCTCCTACGGGAAAATCTGCCAGGACCCTAGAAGTGGGTTTGGTCTACAGTGGGTCCATGCTATGGCCAAGCAAGGATACATCCACTTTTACCTCTCCTCACTGACTTCAGCATGTCTTGGGGTCTAAACAAAGACATCAACTTCTCTGGCAATGCCCACGGCATGGCTGTACGATTCAGTGGTTGCTGAGCTTTGGTTGTGGGCAAGACTCGGAGCTCCCACCACCTCTTCAGTCAGTAGTTGATCTTCCTGCTTTCCCTCTCCTCTCTGCCTAGCACAGCTTGTGCATATCATTTTATACACTATTGTTGGGCTGGGGAGGGCATGGAGTCTGCATCTCTGGAGGCTTTGAAGAAGAGATTGGACTCTTTTGGGGATGGTCCACACAAACCAGCAGGCCACAGGTAGAAAGTCACCTTGTCCTGGCTTTCCTATCACTGCCCTTTCCTTACACAGGTCAGGAAAATCTCAGGCCATACCTTGAGGAGTACTCACCCACACCTGAATGCAAGCTTAGCGAAGGACCAATTGTAATAATACTTGACGCTTTCAAAGGACATTTCTACCTGTGGGTCTCAAGAAGCTTCACCAAAGTACCCTCCACGTTTTCGTGGAGGAAAAGGGAATGTCCAAAGTTAGTAGTTTTTTCACAGTCATGGGACAAGCCAGGCACAAAACACCCTCCTGCTCCTAAACTTGCAAAGGTACCATCTCTCCTCTGTGCTCCCATGGCCACCCAGACACTGCTCCCTGCCTCAGCATTTGTAGAGGGTAGGAGATATTGCTTTCTGGGACAGCAGCAGCAGGTTCCTGCTCTGTGGTTTGCAAAGTGCTCTGCAGCCTCACAGCTCTCTATAGATGCTTCAAAATAAATATATTCATGGGTGCTTTAAGGCCACAACAATGCACAAATTGTTTTTGCTGCGGGGGACTCACTGCTGGCTCAGACCTACAGCCTGCTCTGAGCTGCTGGCTCACTTGCCCAGCTCTGCACACACATGCACGCCAACCCATCTCAGGACCAACGATCTCCAGGCAGCACAAGGTGAGCAACATGCTGGAATACACCTCCCCACAGTGACCCCCAGCAAGAAATGGTGGTGGCTGTCAGGAAAAGGGTGGTCCAGCCTCCTTGGACCAGTTTGTCCAGCGGGTTTGCAATCTACAGAATACAGCATGTCCAGATGTACTTCAGCTTCATGGCAAGGTGATCCTCCATGGGACTGGTCTTCAGAGACACCAAGCAGCTACAGTCACAGCAGCAGTCACCACAGCACTGCAGCCTGCAAGCACTCAGCATCCTTGCAAGGAGCAGCACTCCATCACCAACAAGCCCTCCCTTTTTAACAGCTAGGATGCAAACTGGAAGCCAGCGCTCTCTCCACGTTGTCTCTCCTGTTTCTAGTACGGCAATTTCTTATTTTTCCATCAGGCTTTTGGTATGCAGTTGCCACAGTTGGAAAGCTTAAGGCAGCCTCCTATTTCCAAGCCAGCAAGAGCTGGTGAATCCCTGCTGAATTCACAAGCATGCAGTCTTATATTCCAGGCAATACAGCAGCAAGCTCATGGCCCCCTCCTCCCCATCGTTCAGACAGAGGACAGCACGTATGGGGAATGTTCCTTCCGCAGGGCTAAGGGGCTCCAGAAGTGCCAAGCTGTCCTCCGCTTTTTTGCAATGCTGTCCCTCATAAAAAAAGAACCACATAAACACCGAACCAAGAACTGAACTAAGAGAAAGGAAAACGAAGACAAAAGCATAGCTGGAGCAAGAAGGGCAGAGCGAGAGGGGATCAGGCTTTAAAAATAATGGAGCCCTTCAGCTGAGCTGGTTCAAGGCCGTCGGTGAAAGTGAGGAGAAAATACATCACCTTGCGGATCTGGGCCAGCTCTGCTATCCGTTCCCCAAATTCCTGGGCATCTGCCTCATTGCACTCTACCTCCTTGGCCCCTGGCTTCTTCCAGAAGATGCCCACTGGCTCCAGCAGCTGCCGGTTCATAAGGTGGGTGAGATCAGGAGTCCAGTGCTGGGAGGTGCCGGTCACCATGACCTTCCCAGGTCTCTCCAGCTGGATGTCCCAGTGGAGGAAGCGCAGGTTGTGCTGTCGGATGAAATCCACTCGGTAGACATGCTCATTGGAATGCAACAGTTTCTCACCATCCTGGGGCCTCATGTTTTTTTGCTGCAGGCTCTGGAATCGCAGCCTCATGCAGCGGGTGAGCTGGTCATCATGGACGAAGGGCAGCTTGAGCATCCCTGCCTCAGCTGCCATCACCTCGGCTGCTCCTCTGCTACGTCCTCAGCAACGTTTGACTCTGAAGCAGGACACGCGGGGGGGAAAAGCTGCCAAGCCCCCAGAGCTGGTGCCCCCGCTCCACAGTCCCAGCGGTGCTAGGCAACCTGGGCCAGTGACGCAAAACAGCCCCTGGGGCTTCCTCTGGATGCCCTCCCACCTCGTTTGCAGATTAGGAACTGATGGTGCTGCTGTGCACTATAATCTATAGGGAAGGGATGTCTGATGTCAGCATCCCTGGCAACCTCCCTGACAACCGCGGCTCATTATCCTGAAACGAAAGCGCACAGCCAGGGATGCCACCCAACAGGTCTGGGTGGCAGTGGCCTCCTCTGAGTGTAGGCTCATGGGATGATCCAGGTTGGAAGGAGACTCTGGAGGGGTCTGGTCCAGCCTGCTGCTCACAGCAGGACTTACTTCAAGGTTAAATCAGGTTGCTCGAGGCTTTGGCCAGAGCAGCTTTGAGTATCTCCACGGATGGAGAGCCCACAGCCACCCTGGACTCCAATGTTTGACTACCATCATGCTGACAATAAGCTGCATCTTGTCCTCTGTCCTGTGACTGCATCCCCAGAAAGAGTATGGCTCCGTCTTTCCACACGCTCCCATTAAGTAGCTACAGACAGCAGTAAGCTCCTCCTTCACCTTCCCTCCTCCTGGATGCACAAACCCACTTCTCTCAGCCTCTCCTCGTACATCCTGTGCTCCAGACCATCTTGGTGGCCTCCATCAGGCTCGCTTCCGTCTGCCACTGTCATCTTCTGGAGACCCCAAAACAGTGCCCAGGTGGGGATTAACAAACACCAGACAGAGGGAAAGAATAATTTCCCTCACCCTGCTGGCTGCACTCGTGTTAGTTTGGCCCCCACCTCTGCCATGGTGCATGTCTGGCTTATAGTCAGTTTGTCCCTCAGGACCCCATGTCCTGTTCTGAATAGCACAGCTGGCAGGAGTCGGGCACCACACTGCTCCTGCAGCAGCAGCTGGGCACCAGCAGCTCAGCGTGGGTCTGCCCGCCCTCCAACACGCTGGCACAGAGCTGGAGAGGGTGCTCGCAGGTGGGCTTCACCTTAGCGTGCCTGGGAGAGGGGAACTCAGGCACAGTCTGTGCCTTAATGCTTGTGTCCTTGGGCCAGATGGATAAGCAGGTTCAAGATGCAAGTAACGCAAACAATCTCTTTCCAGGCACTGTAGGGATGCTCTGAGACCACAGGAGCACCAGCAAGACCATCGTGCCCAACCTGGAACCACCCATTCCTCAACAAATGCTGGGCATGGTTAAATCCAGAGCACCAGTGCTGTGCTGATGGATTGTCCAGACAGTGGATGGCATGAAGGGGGATAGTGGTGAATGTGTTTCTCTTTGCAGGGTGCTGGGTGGCTCCATGAGGCTGTGGACCCTGAAGAGAGATGCCACACCATGTTCCCCTCTACTGAGCAGCCCCATCAATGGCTAAACCACAGAGACAGTTTTAGGTGCACCATGGAAAACGCCTGACTCTTGCAAGTGTGATGTGGTATCTTTGGGATGTAGTTACTGGTTTGGACACTTAGAGACGCAGGGGTTCCAGCACAAAGCTTTAGACATTGTGTGAAGTCAAGCTGTCTGGGTTCTCTCCGTCCTGCCTGTGACTCAGGTTGGCTCCTGCCACAAGCCATGTTTGCAGGGCACTTTGGGAGCTCCAACTGTGTTAAATGAACTCCAGGAAACAGTTTTTCTAAAATGTTTTTACAAAAGGCTGTGCCAGCACCTGGACTGTGTCACATCTGGCTCACAACCTCCCAGTATCATCTCTGGAGTCTTTGACCCATCACTTTGACTTCCAGAAGTCCCAAAAAAGACCATCAGAAGCTGATCTTGGCCAGACAAGTCACTGAAACCAGGGGCCCAAGGTGGGTCATTTTTCTGGGAATTGTCCTGCAGTCACTGATCTGCTGTTACTACTAAAGACCCTGAGGACAAAGTCACAAAAGCTAAGAGCTACACAGCCGCATTTGAAGAGACAAGAAAGGTCTGAGGAAACCTGACCCTTCTGGCTGGTCTCTGAGCTCTTGCCTCACTTGTTTATTAGCTTTAAAACACCTTTAGCAACAACTGTTGACCCAACCCTTGGGTTTTAAAAGTTAAAAATGCCTTCAGGTAACCCTAGAGACCTTTTGGAGCTGACCTACATGTGACAATGTCACACGGACCTTGCTTGGACTGCCTTGTTTCTTTTACCCCTGTATGTCGTGGCAGTAGGAACAACAACCTTGCACCTGGTGATGAAAGGACTGCAGTGGGGGTCCAGTCCCCAGGCATCATGTGATGTTCCTCCCCTCTCCTGCTGAGGTACAAGATCAGCCTTCAGAGTCTCCTCAGAGAGCAATAATCAGCCACAGGTTGTAGAAGACCTATGCAAAATGAACTTTCAGAGGTCACCGCCCTCAGAGCCAGCTGCTCATGGCATCCCATTCCTTCCTGCACTCTGGAAGCAGCTGAGGGGGAAAAAGACCAGGCTAGGTGGTGGAGATGCAGGGCTGTCCGAACCACTTGGCTTCAGAGCCTGGCCACTGTCCCTTGTTTGTTGAGCAATACCAATGCAACCTGTGGGAGCACACATATAGACCCAGAAAACCCTTCTGGACAAAGTCCTGCTGGAAATTATTTAAATCCCCCCCATTTCAAGGTCTCCACTTCTTTTCATAAGAGCTAGAAATGTATGAAGGATCACAGAAAGGGTGTTATAGAGCCAGATCACACCTAAAGCCATGTAGGGTCAGCCAAGACTCAGGAATTTAGAAAACAGCTCTAAATTAAATTCCAGTACCCCACTCACACTCAGTGACTCAAACAGAGGCTTAATGGTAAGTAGGGACATGGGGGGAGCCTTGGGGCGAGGTGGAAGAAGGCGCATGAACAAAATCATCTCTTGGGATGCACAGGGATGGACTGGCTTGCCCTATTCCCTTGAAGGTACTCCCCCTCCCCACACTTGAGAGAGACAATTTTACTGTGTGAAGTGGGGCAAGGGACACACAGAGCCTAAGTTACGTCCTGGTGTAAATCAGGATTACATTTTCTAGCAGCAATGGGAGACCTGGGCCAGGATCCCTGTATGATATTTCAGTTATACTAACACCACCTGCAACAGCATCTTTCAGCTCCTCCCAGACCCTGAACCAGAGACATTTTGGTGTCTAATGACAGTTTAAAAACCTGGTGTTTGCTGCCTTGTCTGTCCTCTCAACTGTTGCTTGCATCAGCATATTGTTCAGTCAGGAGCAAAGGTTTGCCCTGCAGGTACTGGGTCCTATGTGTGGAGATGCTTGAGGGCCAGGGAGCAACGGGTACCTCCAGCAACGTTATCACAACTGTGTGTGCAACCCTACTGAGGGCTCCAAGCTCTTCAGCAAGGACCATGCTCTAATCCCAGCACAGCCAGCAGAGCTGCTGTCTCTTTGGACCAAGGGGTTAATCTGTGCACTTGACATCTCCCATTTTGCTTTAAAAGTTGCTGCTGCAGTTTACAGCCACACTT
This sequence comes from Ibycter americanus, assembly GCA_035590275.1. NCBI lineage: Eukaryota > Metazoa > Chordata > Aves > Falconiformes > Falconidae > Ibycter > Ibycter americanus. The sequence goes on along the minus strand of JAVJGI010000014.1, from coordinate 3,702,851 downwards.
ATTCCTTGCTATTCACCATAAGCCCTCAAAGCACCTTGCAAAGTGTGAGCAAAGGTCGCGTCTAATCCACAGGTCTCCAAAAGCAAGGCTGAAGCATGTCTGACCAGAGCCCTGTAGCAAACACCACAGCAAACCCAACATCACTGGGAGGAAGGCTTGGGGAGGGGGCTGCAGCTTTTGCTTTCGCCACAAAACAAATCTTTCTGAAAGAAAGGCGAGGCAGGTAAAGCAGAGCCTCTGAGAGTTAAGGGCATGGAAAGTCACAAACACACACAGACAAATTGCCAAGGGAGGAAAAGCAATGCCATCAGCAAACTGAAATAACGAGGTGTCCAAAGGGACACGGCTTCTGTTTGGTTGGCATTTCCCAGGGCAGGGCTGGAAGTGAATGGCGAGGAGGGAAGATAACTTGCCTGCTCACCCTTGGGAGATGTTGACAGAGAGGAACAAGCTAAACAACCCCTTGCACACACCTGAGAGCCACAACAGTCACCACAGCCACGACAGGAGGAAATCTTCCTGCTTATCCAGAAGCCAACAATAGCTATCCTGTTCTCATATAAAGAAAAACCTTGATTTTAACAGAAAATGGGAATGCTGCAATGAACACAAATTCCTGAGCTTAGTGTTTGTGATCCCAAAAACCACACGCAGCAGAGAATGGAAGTACCACAGCACACAGAGTGGATACAAAGGTGATACTGTTTGCACAAACTGAAGGACTTTGGTGGCTGCCTTTTGCAGTAAAACCTAGGAAAAGGTGCTTGCAACTTGCTGGTCTCTTGTCCTACTATGAAATATGCCTGTAGCAGGGTTTGAAGTCCCCCCCGCCTTGGCTTTCACAGGACTGACTTCTTCTGATGCTGAAGACATGGTGGAGATGGGCACAGACTGTTCAAGGATGTGGTACTGAGCACCTCCTTCTCCCTGTACCTCTGTGGTTGCTCCCTGGGTCTGCAGCCCCTTGCTCTGGCAGCTCCTTGGTGCCTTGATGGCCCACAACACCATCCCTTTGGACTCCACACTCGAAGGAGCACTGTTTCAGGTGCAATCCAGCCATGGGACATGCCAGGGATGGATGCTTTGGGGAAGCAGCACTTTGGGAGAGATACTAATACCCCCAAATCACCCTACCTGCTACAGCACAAGGTGTCTCATTGCCAAGGTGGGCACACACTGAGCAGCCAAAGAGAGGTAACAGCATGGGGACTAGGGAAATGGGGCCAAATGCCGCAGCTGAGAACCATGAATTTTGTTCTTATTGTTTTTTAGCTTATTTTGGGGCAGGGAGGGTCAGATTTGGGATCTGGACGACAGGATGGGACTTGATCCACTTGGTTAAGGAGAAACTGGCCAAGGACTTGAGTGTGATGTGACTGCAGTCATGATGACTAACTCCCCTTGGCAGATAGTCCTTTAAGGAAGGTTTTTGCACATGAACAGTTTCTCAGGATCTGAGGCATCCCTGAGGAACCAGTTTTTGAGCTGGACAAACACAACATGAAGCCAAGATGCTGAAGGCAGGCTTTCCCCTGGCATGGGGAACCACTTACCTTCTGCCACAGAGACTCCCGGGACGCCAGGGAGGAGCAGGCAGCCACGAACCAGCAGTTCCCAACCTGGCCCTGGTGTAAGTCATGGGAGCTGATGCCATCCACAAAGAGACGTGGATCACTGCAGATTTCCTGTGGGACAGGAGAAAACCAGACACACTGGGTAAGTGAGGAGACAGGGAAATCAGGAGCAAGTCTTCTTGGCAAAGAAAAATACCTCTCTCTCTTCCTCAGGCTCCATTTAAGTCCTGCCTGCAGCTTTCTTCTGGCCTCACTCATCACGCCAGTGGCAGGAGGACCCTGTCCTGCCTTCTGCTCTCACCAGGACACGGGCAGCATCAACACCAAAGTGACAGCAGACCCACTCCCTATTCTGTTCCAGCATCAGCACAGCTTTGCTATCATCATCCCTCGTGATAATGGTACATTTTCACACCATTACAGCCCTAGTGACCCATCCCATCTTCTAAGTCCGCTCTTTGATGCCTCTCATAAGCCCTTCAGCTTGCTCTACTCCGTGACTGCTTTACAAGCTTCTCTCTCTCTTATTTTGCTTTGGACAGCATGAGTGCATCAACCAAACCTACTCTCTCCCATACCGGAACTTGTGGATCCATCAAAAAATATAACCCTGCATTTAGATAAGGAATTTAGTGCCTAAATCAGGCAGTTCACCCAGGAAAGCTCAACACAGATTGAGGGCTCAGCCACAGCTGCAAGAAGTCAAATGTCCTCACCCAGGAGGTCTCTCCTTCCAGATCTCAGCACAGCAGAAGGAGAAAATTCAGTGAGCCGAAAGCTTTGCAGCAGGGCCAGGAAGATCAAATGCTCATTCTGACACCAAAACCGGCATGGTGGATTGTGCGTGGATACCATGAGCTGGGAAACTTGGGTAGGAGGCAGCTAGGAGGTGAGCTTATCCTTCCAACCACTCAGGCTTCCACTACATCGCCTTTCCTCTGCCCAGCTCCTGCCAGGCTGCCCTCCCTTCTTCCCACTCCCACTCAGAGCCTGGCCAAGAAAGCATTTAAATAACAGAGGATGCTGAGCAAGCTTCGTGTGAAACACTGCTTTTTTTTCCACATCTTTTCTCCTGATCAATCCTGTTTGGAAGGTCACATCCAGCTGGAGGCTGGGAGCAGACGGGACAGACAAAGAGCTGAAAGAATCTTTTCTCCTTTGTTATTACATTTAGTTTGAAGGGGGAGTGGGGGGGAAGGAAAAGGAGATTTTCCTTCTTCCCCCACTAGTATTTCAGGCTGGTTGCACCCAGAACAACACGTTCTCGCCCAACTTTACACATGAGGACTTATATTGCCTCTGCCCATCACCAGGAGGAAAAAGAATCGCTGCTTCATAAGCACCTCCTGCTATTCTCAACTCACCCGGCCAGCACTGTACACCTGAAAAATAATCTGAGCTCCATCCAGACACAGACTGGGCAGGGATCAAACCCAAGGGAGAGGACTAACCCTCTCCCAGCTGCTGGCATTGCAGGAGGTTGGGATAAGCGCTAGAGGGAGGCAAGCTGACAGCCACCAAAGGCATCGCGGAGTCCAGACAGGGATGGGAGAGGAGCAGTGGTGTTTACCTGCTCCTTCATACCACCGAGGAAGCACCCAGCAGCAGGGGATGGGGCTGTCCTGTCTGTTGGTGTCGGGGATGGCTGCAGGATCAGCTCTTAGTGATCCTGCTCTGGGGGGCAGAGGCACTGTGTTTGCCCCATTTGAGGACCACAGCTGCCCTTTCTACCCTTGGGTGAATCTGCAGTGTACAAAAAAAGGAGTCACTTGGTATTATGTAGACAGGGGAGAGCAAGAAAGCATGAAAAACATATCCTGCTTGGCAGAAATTAGCATAGGGTAGAAGATGTCAGATGCTCAGGGACCTTTCCTCACAGCAGAGCTGCCAGTTAGCTGTGATTTCCCCATCACCAGGAAAGAGTTTGCAAATTAAAACCCTGTGGTTGCTCATTTTAATAGAGAGAAGCCCTGTGTACTCATCAAAAGAGCAGCCTGCCCTGGCACAGATGAAAGGTGCAGCTCCTTAGACCTTACTCTGTTGGACCCACAGCAGCAATGAAGGTGCCGCAGCTGGAAACACTCACGCCAGGGCAGGCTCCTGCTGCCACACACGATTCTCATTTGACTCGGCTTCTCTTCCCACTACTGCAGGTTGGTCCCTACGGGTATATCCTTCTTGAAGGATTCACTCAAGCAGCTCTTCAGATGCTGCAGTAGGCATTTCCCATCCAGATGCACACTTGGATGTGGCGTTTCAAGGTGCTTTTGGTCTGGCATGGTTGCGGCTGAAAGCACAAACTTGCTCTACAACTTAGCAGCCTATGGACTCTTTAACCTCCTTCCCTCATGTGCAAGAACCCATGGAAGCTTCCTAGGAGCATGAAGGTTGCTAAATGCCACAATCCTCTGCTGTAGCAGGGGGTGACAGCCTCTCCCTTGACCTAGGATCTTGCGTGCCTGGTGCCTGGAGATGCATCAGGCTTTGGAGAAGGAGTGATGCTTTGCATGAGGATCAGCCCCGCACAATATACAGGCCCAGCTGGAAGGAAACACCACGTGAGCTCTGCACAAAACTTGTGCAAATCCCAAAATGCTCTATGACTCTTCCCAGGAGTCCGCCCTGAAGGGCAGAGAGGGGCTGCCACGCTTCCCTGCAGAAAGACCATGCAGCACCCCCAAGTCCCAGGACTGAGCTCAGTCCCAGCGGTGCTAAGCACAGAATCACCAAATCAATGTGGTTAGAAGGAACTTCTGGAGATCACTCAGTCCATCCCACCTACTCAAAGCAGGGTCAGCTAGAGCAGGTTGTCCAGGACCGTGTTCAGTCAGATTTTTAATATCTCCAGTGATGGAGACTCCACAACCTCTCTGGACAACCTCTGCCAGTGTGTGGACCACCATCACAGTAAAAAAGTCTTTTCTCATGTTTAAATAGAATTTCCTGTTTTTCAATTTGTGCTCACTGTCTCTTGTCCTGTCACTGGGCACCACTGAGAAGTCTGGCTCTGTCTTCTTCTTTCCCTGCCATCAGGTATTTATGCACATTGTTAAGATCCTCTGGAGCCTTCTCTTCTCCAGACTGGAGTCCCAGCTCTCTCAGCCTCTCCTAGTGTCAGATGTTCCAGTCCCTTGATGATCTTCATGGCCTTTCGCTGTACTGGCACAGGGGAAGGCACCATTGCCTCCTTGCTCTAACGCTGCAGAGCTGATCCCACCAGGGTAAGACTCATCCATGGGTCAGTCTCCCCAGCAAAACCTCCTGAGGTTTCCCAAATCCCTTAGACTGGTGCTTCCCAATATTAAATTACTTGGATTCTTCAGTTCCCACTGAAGCTGCTGAGCTCCCGCTCACACATTTTGGCCCTGGTCTAGACTATGTGGCCTTCAATCCACAGGGATGACATTCCCTGGGTGCTCTGCCTGTACTGAGGCAGGAGCAAGGGACCAAGGTGCTGCTTCAGCAAGGCTGCAATGCCCCCAGGATTGCACGGAGCACAGCGGAGCCCTGCTGCACGATGCAGCACCTTCAAGGTGCAAAGCACACTCAGAGCCATGAAGCACCATGCCCACATGCAGAGGTGGGTGATGAACTAGAGACCAGAGGGAACCAGGTCAAAAAGGGGCAAGAAAACATTTAATTTTGTTTTCCTTTTCCTGCAGACAGAGCTGAAAGAGACAAAGAGCTTGTTCAGCAGCCAGGCTGAATTACAGGGCCTGGGGTTTGTATGTGCAAGGGGAGGGAAGATGCAGAGATGCTCTGGTCATAAAAGGTCATCCCCTTGGTTTCCTCCCCATCCTCCCACGCAGCAGACAGAAACCAGGTGAGCAATAACATTTACCCAGGTGGGACCTTCTCCAGAAAGCAAATACCACGTCACCCTCCCAGCACCACAACCCCTAGAGAAGAGGGCAGCACACAAACATGCACACCCACACACACTCTGGGAGCCTTCTGGGTTCAAGTACCAGCGACCACAGAACCAGCTCGAACTGCCCTGTGGCACCCAAGACTTCAGCAAACAGTGAGTCTGTCCTGTCCTTCATCTCATCACAGCCAGATCCTGGGTTGTGGCTACTCCTAGTGTGGACACAGATGGCGAACAACAAGGACTAGCAGGAGAAAGCCAAGAGCTATGGCTGCAGGGAAGCTATGGCTTTGATGTGTTGCTCTTAACTCCACCTCAGCCAAGAGAGCCATCCATGCCTCTTTACTCCCAAGAAGAACTTGTCTTGCAGGATCCCCAAGATCCTAAGCATCATCAGAGATGACCTGCTCTCCCTAAAAGTGCCTGCTGAAATGGCCACTGAGCTCCAGGCAACAAAATACAACTTAGAGAAAGCCTGTGTGGATGGTCCTACGGAAAGATACAGCCTGATAACACAGGGAGGGTCAAACTAGTGATTCAAAGTTCTGGTGATTCATACACTCCCTCCCACATCCTTCCTCCTGCAAAAAATGTGGGACAGAGGGGGAAACCAGAGCCAGGGCTGGGAGAGGACTTTGAGTTCTCGGTCAGTGAGAGGCTGATTGCAGAGGTACCAGGTCTGGCTTATGGGAGCCCAGAATGGGCTAGTTTGCTCCCTCTGGCTTTGGGTTATTGAGGTGGATTAAGGAAAAAAAGACCCAGTCAGCACAATTTTCTTGCACTCGGTGGTGTAATATTGCTTCCCAACAAAAAAGCATGTGGGCTTTTCCTCTGCCCTCCCCTTTGGAACTCTTTCCCCCAACTCACCGAGTTTTCTTCCAAATGTATTTAAACCAGAAAATATCACCCTCATCTTCTCCAGCTAGTCCAATTCCACACAGAGTAGTAATGAGCAAATCACCCTCTAATTGGCTTTATAATTGGTGACTGTCTTACCATAAATGTTTCCCAGTGCAGATTTCTGAGCTTTAGATTCACTGGGGATCTGGATTGTGTCAAGCCAGCTGCAGGGAGGGAAAAAGCTAAGGGGGGAAAATAATCATGTGAGATACAACATCTGCTGCATGCCAGGACCATTTTTTGCTAACAAGATTTTGCAAGGAGCAGACTAGTCTAATTGGATTGCAGAGTCTGCCTGTTTCAGGAACAATGCTTTCACTCAGACTTGCAAAATCAGCAAGATCATCTGTTAGCGTGGCTGCGCTTCCCCCCTCCTGGGCAACGGGGAACCAAAATGATCCTGTGTCCTAAATGTCACTCACAGAGCCAAAAGAGCAGGAGGCATCCAAGCACAGTGAGCAACGGCGACACAGGTGACACAAAGGTCCCTGCGCTGCCTTGCTGCAGGTACCTGCATGGGGATGCGATTTTGCAAGAAGTGCAATTAAAAAATGTGCACTAGGGTGTCATAAGAAAGGGAAGGGAATTAGGGTGAGTTTAGAAAACCAGGGATCCATGTATTCAGACAGATTATTATAGAATCATAGAATGGTTTGGGTTGGAAGGGACCTTTAAAGGTCAACTAGTCCAGCCCCCTGCCATGAGCAGGGACACCTTCCACCAGACCAGGTTGCTCAGAGCCCCGTCCAACCTGGCCTTGAACACTGCCAGGGATGGGGCATCTGCCACCTCTCTGGGCAACCTGCGCCAGTGCCCCACCACCCCCAGCATAAAAAATTTCTTCCTTATTTCTAGTCTAAGTCTACCCTCTGTTAGTTTAAAACCATTCCACCTTGTCCTATCGCAACAGGCCTGACTGAAAATTGCATCCTCAGTGGCTCAGCTTCACCCACAGTGAAGGGTAGGTTTGGCTGGTAATATCTGCACCTATAAAACTGTTTGTGGGGGTTTGTACTGCCTCAGTCAGACATCCCTAACGCTAATCCACCCAGAGTATCTCAGTGTATACACATTTGTCTCTGTTATCAGCTCCCATGCCATGCAAAGGGCGTTGGACACTCCACCCACAGCCAACAGGACTTGCTTGTAAAGGGAGGCATCAAAAAAATACACTCCCCACCAAGCCCATGACTCTGCTTGTGTACCTCAGCACCACGCCATGCTGTTTGCTTTGGCACCACAAAGAGCAGGCACGGTGACAAACAAGATCAAAAGGTCAATTCTGCAGCCTTAGACAGGTCCCTCTGCAGTTTTTATGTTCCGGGTATCCAAAGTACAAAGTCACCAAAGAGGTGTCTGTTGAAGCAGAGAGACGCAACACGCTGCGAGAGCACTGCAGGAGCAGGCGGAGAGGGAAAAGGATGGGAAGGAGACTGGAACAAGTGCAGAGACCTCAGAACTGCCATTGCCATTCCCCTGCCCGTGCTCTCCAGGGATGCACTCTTGGAAAGCCTCACAATTACTGAGCCCAGCACTTCTTCGGTCTCTACCCAGGCAAGACTGATGCAGGGGCCACCACAGCCCAGCTTTTAGCATCTCTGCATATTCAGACACAGCCCTCTCCAGACTGCCTCTCCCAGAGCGAGTTTTTTTGATACGTCTGGTTGCAGAGCCACTAAGAAAAAATAACCCCTGGATCCTGACAGCCCTGAGATCTGCAGGTCTCAGCAACGAAGCACAAAAGTTAAAACACCTCGCTGACAAACTGGGGGATGGGATGCTCAGAGATGATGTGCCCCAGGTTACCCCATTCAGAGGCAGAGGTGGTCCCTGCCAGTTTCAAGTCCCAACACAGTCTGGTCACCGCATGAGCCATCGTTCCTTTCTGGAAACGATGTCACCTGGCTCCTCTTCCCGCTGCATCGCCTGAGCCAGCCTGACCCTTACGAGTGCACAGAACTACAGTTTCAAGAAGTGAAGGACACTGAGCAAATACAGCAGCTCTCAGAGATGGCTCCACTTGGATCTCCTTCCCTTAAATCTTGGTACACGTAGGCATGGGTTCTAGGAGCTATACCAGAGAGGTGGAGGAGAAACAAACATAAGCTTCCATGGTTGTTTAAACTTTAGCACCCTCTGATTCACCACAGTGCTGCTGGCCACCTTCTCCCAAGTCCCCCCATCCTCCATCATATCCCAGTCTTGAGCTCTCCTATGGATCTCCTTTGACCAAGCTCCCTTGCAACGGTGCTAAAGACTTGCAGGGCTAGGTACAACCCTGGTCTGGCAGCATCATGGGTTTGAAACACACCTGCCCTCCCAAAGCCCATCCTCTCATCATGACACACTGCACCCTCAGTTACAGAATCATAGAATCATTTAGGTTGGAAAAGACCTTTAAGATCATCAAGTCCAACCGTTAATGCAGGATTGCCAAGTCCACCACTAAACCGTGCCTCTAAGCACCACAGCTACATGTTTTTTGAACACCTCCAGGGATGCTGACTTCACCACCACCCTGGGCAGCCTGTTCCAGTGCTTGACAACCCTTCTGGGGAAGAAATTTTTCCTAATAACCAATCTAAACCTCCCCTGGTGCAACTTGAGACTGTTTCCTCTTGTCCTATCGCTTGCTACCTGGGGGAAGAGACCAACCCCCACCTGCCTACAGCCTCCTTTCAGGTAGTTGTAGAGAGTGATAAGGTGTCCCCTGAACCTCCTTTTCTCCAGGATAAACAACCTCAGTACCCTCAGCCACTCCTCATCAAACTTGTGCTCCAGACCCTTCACCAGTTGCACCAGCACTTCCAGTTGTGGGGTCTAACCTCAACCAGAGGAACCGCTTTGGCTTGAAACTGTCTGCATCAGGCCCCAAACTTGTTCCTGGGGAGGTTCACAGTCCCGTTGGTACAAATGAGGGCCCATGAACCACAGGCATGAGCCACAAAGCTGTCCCACAGCTTGCACCATTTCAGAGCCACCTTGGAGGACACGGTGGTGGAGGCATGTTGGTGGGAAGGGAGGAACCTATTCAAGTAAGCCCTGCTGCGAGAAACCACAGTATTTTGGGAGGAACGGTCCAAACCGACCCACTCATCACAGAGCTATTGTGAAATCCTGGAGCAAGCTGACACGGCCACAAGCTGGGCTGCACTGTTTCTGCCTCCAAGTGACATAATTCAAGTTTGGCATTCGTCCTGGTGAATGCTGCCCTTCCTGAATCCCAGTTTCTGTGTCTCACTGAAAGCCAATTTTCTAACACAGGATTTAGGAATCCAAATCATGCAGGGTTTTGGTTTTTTTTGTTTTGTTTGTTGTTTGGTTATTTTTCTTAAATTATCCTAAGAGCCAGGTTATTGATGGGAAAACAAAGAGCCTAAAGCTGCAAAGGAAAATTACCTCCACCCGCCACTGTGCATATCTCAGATCAAAACCTCCTAACTACTTTTCCACAGGGATACCTCCCACACCCCCTTGAGCCATACTGTCCCAGTGAGAGCAACTACCCTTTGGTTTGTGATTGTGTCGTATTTATAGCACAGCAGCATCTCGAGGGGACCAAGACCAGGACTTGACCGCACCACAGCCCAAATTAATCCCTGACTATGCAATGACAATGAAGAGGTTATCATGGGTTTTAGCCATTTAAAGAAATTACATCCAGCCCACACCTATTCTGGTTATTCATACCCTGGGTGTAGTTTCACAAACAGAGAAACTTGCTTTATGAGAAAACCACCCTCTAGAAATGTGGACTCATGAGCTTCTGTTAGCTCGGAGAAAGGACAAAAAGGGGCATAATTTAGAGAAAATGATTCAATATTCAGCCGCCAGGAAAAGGCTGAGCTCCTGCCACTGTTGAGAGAAGGAAGTAGAGAGGAACTTGGCAGCAGTGTTGGCTGGAGGCACCCAGCATTAGCTGGCCGGCACCTCCAAGGGGGTGTTCCCCAAAAAGGATGAAGCCTGTATTTAACAACCCATGGGGATCTTGCCAAGAGGCCATGGGATCAAGTCACGAAACTGCAGGAGTTCACAGAGACGTCAAACTCAAGCAAGCTTCATCTCTCCTTGGTAGCATCGCTTTCCCCTATGGTGATCTCCTCCTGACCTGTTTGAGTTTCCCGCTAAAACAGGCAATACACAGTATTTCCAGATGAGACTCTGAAGCCTTCAGCTCATGCTCAGTGTGCTGCCTGTTTACTGAGAGACACAGCAATGCAGGTACAGCAGCAGAAGCTCCAAGAAAGGAACACGCACAGGCTCTTGCAGCAACAGGTAGCACATGGTCTCCACACAAACTCACTACATGGTTTACACAGGCTGTATACAAGCTAAACGCATATGGTTAGACTTCTAGCCAGTTTCTCCAGTTATTAAGCACTTTACGTTTTCCATCATTAATTCTTACATAACTCTATCAATGGTATTTGTACCAGACCACAGTCAAGCCTTAACCATCCCTGACCACTCTTCATTAAGATGGTTTGTCCACCCTTTTCCTTCTGGAGGGGAACTGGGAGGAATGCATCTTTGAGTGGTGGTTTCTTCCCAAAGATGCAGAAATATCAAAGATGTGGGATGCTTTGTTTCATCTCTATGTGAACACACAGGTCTCCCCCTTCAGGTGATAGCTGCCTTGTTGGTCTCTTGCCTTGTTGGTCAACACAGCTTCTTCTGGCCCCAGCTATCACCTGAAGGGGACAGATGCTTCAGCTCGCCCTTGCTGACTTGATCTCTTCTTGTGAGATCTGAGCGAGACACCACCCACCTCAACGGGTGGAGAAGTGGTGCCAGCTTGCCCCTGCCCCACAGCGACTGGGAACAGCAGCTGAAGCACTGATCTCCTTTAGGGCACTTGAGAAGCCAGGGCCAAAGAGGCGGGGGTGAAGCCAGAGCATATGGCAAACTCCCTTAAGAGCATCAGCCTGGGATGCTGCTTTTGACTACATTTTCTGTGCCAAAGGACAGTCTAAAAGGGGCCTGTTGGTGGGTTTTCACAGAGATGAGCATCCAGATGAGGATGTGAAGGGGTCAATAGATCACGCAGGTTGGCAGCCCGCTGTACAGGCTTGGTGCTGGTGAGCTCAACTACCAAGTTCTTGTGCTGTGTGCTGTGCTCCAGGGCACCGCCGACACCCAAAGGCTTTGTCCTTTCTCAAGGATGCTATTCATTCTCCTACTCTTCTCCAAGTGCCCCAGTTCAGGACTGTCTCATCCATAGGGATGGCTGGGGCACAGCAGAGAGCTGAGCACCGGCTCCCTATAACTGCACACGGCAGCAAGACAGCATGCAGGCTGGGGACAGAGGGCCATGAGCACGGGTAGGATGGTCAAGCCAGGCAACACCATCCCAAGGAATTCATCCCCCCCTATTGCACGGCATTTCAGCATACACAGGTCTAAATGATTGCACTGGGCTAAGTGCCTTTGCACAGGACAAAAATTCCACCCTATCATGCTTCCCTGCACTGCACATTTCAGTCCACCTCATAAACAGGTTTTTAATCTTTGCAGGGTTTTGGGGCAGTATTTGCACAGTCTCTGTGTTAAATTATATGTATCAGAGGAGAAACAGTGCCATTCCACTCACTGTCAAATTGCGTTGGGGTTTTATCTTAAAAAGGGACGACTTAGAGAATTTAATGCTCTGTACAAATAGTTCAGACAGCATGAAGTTGTTTGGCAGCAAGGAAAGGACAAGCCCTTGCCCTGGGGTGTTTACAAAGACAGACGCTAGCTGCATTTATTCATCCCCCATCAACCCACTGATGCTCCTGGACTGGACAGGAGTCCAGGCTCTGCTGACCGAGGCAAGAAGGAAAGATGATGGAGGGAGGGTTTGTACCTGTTTCTTTACAGGTGGAGGTAATGCTCTGCCCCAACCACATCTGCGTTACAGGGTTACCATACATTTAAAGGGAACAGAAATGCAGAAGCTAGCAAGTGGGCACACAAGATCCAAAGGGTATACACTGAAGTTAAGCCAATTCACACACACACACACACACAAAAAAAAAAAAAAAGAAAAAAGAAAAACAAAAGCAGCAAATCCTGAGGCAGGGACTGGTCTTAAAGCAAGTGATCCAAAGTCATGGTGGATTTTCCTCTCCTGGAAAAACAAAACTGGATAGTGCTTAGACGAAGCAAGTCAAGTTTAGTTCAACAGGGAGTTAACTCAAGGAAGTGCTGTGACCTCTCTTACGCAGAAATCAGCTGACACATCGACAACAGTTCCCTCTGGCTTCAAGTTTACCAGACCAAGGAAACGGCTCCTTTTCTGCTCCAACTGCAGGGCCAGCGTGGCTCTGGCTGCCGTTCCCCCACCAACACTTCCTCCTGTTTATTTCTTTCTTTAACCACTTCTTGCAGCAGCTGGACTCAGCCCTCGGCTTTACCGCACCTCGTGTTTTATTTTCCTTCTGCAAGAGGCAGCACTGCGCCTGATTGAGTCTTTGCAAGGGGACTTTGAAGGGCTTTGGTGAAAAGCACTTGTTCCAGCAGGACAGAGCCTGCCCTTAACACAGGCAAATCGCCCCAAAATCCCATTCTCTCCAAGGGCTCAAATATTAAAGCTCACAGGCTTGCACGAAGATTAAAAGCCTGGGCTGATCCAGGGTATAACTAGCTCTGTACCTGCCCCGCAGGCTGAAATGTGCCCCTCCGGCACCCCAGACCCAGAGCCAAATCTGGGAGGATTTGCACCATTCCCTCCCACGGAGCTCAGAGGGCAGCAGAATCCCAGGACTCCTTTCTGCAACACCCTCTGCTATCGTTATGCTCTTTCCCATTACCCATACAATAATTTCTAGACACTGACACGCAGTTGCATAAAGAAGCAGGCAATGAATCTAATCCGCTGATTTTACTGTTACTTTTGCATTTAAGGCCATGTCCTTCTGATGCCAAGGACAGAGCTGACTGGCTGGCTAATTTCTTATCAAAGGCTGCAGTAAGCTGTACTCATGCTGGGCTGCTCATCACCCTCCATCCTCACTGGGGCCAAGGGGGAGAGTGTGTTTGCCTGGCACCATGGGGCTGTGGCCCTGGGGGGATCCAGCGAGGTCTGCTGGAACGCAGCCAGGGTTAGCATCACGTTTAATGAGAGGAGAGACCTTTTAAAATAAGCATAAATAATACCAAAAATTGTCTTCTCCATCCTTGAGGGGAAGGGATGGGGTGAGCCGGTGAACGGCTTAAAAACAAGGTCAGATCAGAGATTGCATTAAACGGTGACCAAATCCTCTCCTGGCAAGGAGCGACCAGACTGGCAATCAGCTCCAGGCTTTACTGAAAACGGCAGATAAATTAACAGATGAGCGGCTCATAAATTCCTAAGCTGAGAAACACAAAGATCTGGAAGGACTCCGACTCCCATGATGGATTGCAGACAGATGACAGACTCTGCTGGGAGGAGATGATCCCTCGGTCCATCCAGCAGCACAGACGAGCCACAGCATCAATGCTAACTGCAGGCATCCTTCGGGCAGGACCAAAACTGAGCGAGTCAGGCCAAAGAGCTGCAAAAACCTGAGCAAAGACATCCCTGGAGCGCAGGTGCCCAGAGGTTAGTACTTCTGGAAGAAGAAGGTCCAAGTGGGGCACCAGGAGGTTACTGCTCCCAGTGACTGTTACCTTCTAACTGCCTCCGTGTGCCTGCTTTGAGTGAGCTTTCAGAGTGAAGAACTGCAAGAACTTAACCTCTGTCTTCCCCATTATCTGCACCCTTGTGTTTTTGCCAGCTTCACAGACTGTGCTATACACTGGAGAAAAGACCTTTTAATGCAGGAACTTGCGGGCAGGCAAGTGCTGGTCCTGCTTTTAGTGAATTAGTTCATTGACTCCTTTCCCCTTCCAGGAAAACCCCACAGGGATTGATTGTATAACCCTCACTCAGCAACCAAAAGGAGCTAAGTGCTTAATAGCGCAAGGAAAAGGGGATCTGAGCGACACTCTCCCATTCTGCAATATCTCCTTATCCTCCAAACACAATAGCATTGAATTCAGGAGACAATAGATATAATGGACAAAACCCCTATACGCAAGTCAGGCTAGATATATGTCAGGCTGACAGGGAATTGGCTACTGCAAAATGATATTTTCTGAGTTTCTAAAACAAGATTCCTCTTGTCTGGCGGGGGAGGGGTGGGGGGGGAGAAAAAAAATCAAACAAAAAAACCAAGGCTGTGCATGAGAGCATCTCTCCCCAGTGCCACAGTAGTGCTGAAAATGCCACAGCCCTGCTGCCCTAAGACCTCCCGGTTTCCACAAGCCTTCCTAAAAAGAGATGCCTCTCTGTCTCCCCCAAAACTACTCTGACTCACAGACTTTCCCCTCCAAACGACACTGCCTTCACCCAGGTATAATAATATTGCCATTTAGCAAGAATCTACCTTTATGCTGCTTAATCAGTGACAACCTCCCTTGACAATCCTTGCAGAGGTAACTCAGCCCTTGCAGGCGAATACTGGAGAGACAGAAAAATACTGAGAAACAGGGTTGGAAGGCAAAACTTTCCCCCTGAAGACGGGAGCGTGTACACTTCATCCAAGAGAATTTCTCTGGTGGTTGCAACCAGCCAGGCTTGAACTCACAGTGCAGAGGTGCAGCTCAGGTTCAACCATCACCGCACGTCACCTTGAGCCACCCAGTCACTGTGACAACAGCCTGCTTGGAAACCCTCGTGCTTCTCATTACATTACCTTTGGTGCAGCTCAGCACTGAGGTGCCACCTGGTCCCCCCCAAGCACCTTTGGGATATCTTGTCCCAACCACTCTGCATCTCAGGGAAGACCACGAGGTGCTTCTGCAAGGTCCTGCAACACACTTCTGTGGATGGGGAAATGCTCAGCACACAGCAGCCCAGTCTGCCTCCCAGGATGGGGAAGAAAAAGCCTTCTCCAGGCTCAACCTGGCTCCCTGGAAAGAGGTGAAGGACCAGAGCATGCAGTTTGCATGGTTCAACATCACATCTGTGCACGGTGTAAGCTTCCCACCAGGCTTCACTTGCTTCCCACGGCACAGAAGCATAGTGATGCCCAAATTTGTCCTGGCTAGTGACCAGTCTCAGCAGCAGGTCATTGCTTGGCGGACTGAACCTGAACCGTGTGGCCCTCCTTGCTGCAGAGAGAAAACGAGTCTTGCCTAAAGCCCAGGGTTACTAACGACCCGAATTTAACCCTGTACCAATCCCATTGCATCACTGGAAGTGGCCTGTACCCAAGAAGAGAGTTTGGAACTGTGATGATTAGAAGAGATGAACACTCCTCACAGGGTAGATTAGCCGATTCCACCCTTGACCATCACTGTTTTTTCCCCAGGGCATAGGCAGACACAGCTGGGTGCCCCAGATCTCCCCTTATTTCTGCCACCCAGCCTGCATCTCATCCATCCCCTTCCCCTCCCCATTCACCTAGCTCCCAAAAAGCCCAGACCAGCTCACTCAATGCACAGACTAAAACTCCTGCCCCCATGCCGCACTACCAGCATTCCTGTCTCAAACTGGGAGGGCAAAACCCAGAGCTCAAGGATCAGGCTAAGGCTTCCTCTACGGGTGGTACTACTTGCCTGAATACAGAGATCTCCCTTTCCTCCATATGGTAACAGGCAGAGCCCAAGGGAAAGGAATTTCAAGCAAGGTGCTGGGATTTGGGCTTAGCCCAAAAAGCTAGGTTTAATTTCTAATGCAATAGCCAAGTGCTGCTGCCAGAAAGAGCCGCTGATGCTGCCCTAGCCAGCTCCGAAATCTGCTTTGGCTCAGCACTGAGCAGCCAGGATAATTTGTAAGTGGATGCACTAAAAAACAACGCTCTTCAGGACCCACTCCCCAGCTCGGGCTGATGTTATGGCTTCCCTCCCTCCGAAACACTCGAGCAATTAGCTTTCTGGCTTCACTCTGCTGCATCACGGAGACGTTCGGCAAACAAGCACCGAAGCCAAAGCCTGATCAGAGGGCTGAAACAGCTGCTCCCTCTGCAAAGGTCTGGCATCCAGAGCAGGGCTCCAGGCCAGGGGGAAGCAGGGAGGAAGGCAGGGAGGGAGGACACCCCGCTGGAAAGAATAAAGGCTGAGACCGTTCCAGGAAAGGCTGCAGCGCCAGATGCAGGAGGAAGTTGAAGCAAAACAGCCTGACCTGGGAAGGGTTATTCATGAGCTGTTCCAGCAAAGCCCTTCAGCCTCCCCTTTTCCTTCCCGCCCAGAGAAACCTCAAGCAAGAGGGAGCACACTGCAGAAATTTTTTTTTAATTTTTTTTTCCATAGCAGCCTTAGACTCAGGCTTTGGGAGCGCACGGAGGAGCAGAAAGGATGAGGACAGGTCCTGGTGGGGAGGGAAGGGATGCACACGCGAGGGATGGGCTCTTTAGATCTGTACTAGCACCACGTAAAATATGTGGGAATGAGATCCCACCCCTGCCAAAGCTCATTCCCAGCACACCAGCGAGTTCACTACAGTTACTTTTCACATGCAAGTGCTTTGCCTGAAAAACGTAGCTCCTACATATCACTCTCTCCTAGATCTCACTAGATCATGTGACAATCTTTCTGAGAAAGCAAACAGTTGTTTTTAATAGCTGACAGCTTTTATTTCCACTCCCCTCCCACTCTGCTCTCACCGCAAAGCGTGGCGAGCTCTTATGTTTTATCGCGCGGTTTCAGCTGAAACTCTCCAAAACAAACCATGGCCACCCTGAGAGAGAGCAGAGGTGTGTACATGCCATCCCCTCCCTGCAGACAGTGTCCCTGGGACTGGCAGACTCCATATCTGGGTCGGGAAGTCCCCAAACCAGCACGTATCAAAAGCCAGGAGTATCACTGTATCTGCTTTTTCTAAACAAGAATAAAATGTGATTGCCTAAGGAAAGATTCGCTGGTTGTAACAGAGGATGCTGCAGGGACTTAGTGCGGCTTAATAACTGTACTGTGCAATTACCACACAGGCAGAGCAGTTGGTTTGAACTTCGTGGACCCTACTAACTGTATTGAATTGGAGAAGCCGGTGGTGTTTCCCAGCTCTCTTGTGGACAGCAAAATGGTGAGATATATATCAAGATCCCTAACACCCAGGTGCACCGCATTTGCTTTCTTGCAGAAGATGCTGGGACCTTTCGCTGGGCTTTTCCCCTCAGAGAGCTGGTAGGAATTCAGGCACAATTGGGTCCAGCGACTAAAATGTCAGTTTGCATCGGCTGGCTGGCACAAAGCCATTCTCCCTGTGAAATGTGGTCACTTTTACCAAAAGGAACAACTCAAAGAAAGAACCTGGGCAAAACCTTTGGAGAAAGAGGCTTCTGTAAACTTCAGCGGTAACCAGGGCAGATGTGAGCTCAGATTCTTTTTTTATGTTGATTTTGTGGTCAAGGCAGCTAGACAGGTCTGATCAAACAATCCTACCAGACAGCAGCATCAAGGAGCCTGCTATTGCTCAGCACGGACTCCTAGTGCCAAAATTGCTGGCAAAGTTCCCTTCCTCTGGTGCAGAAGCAGCCAAAGAGGGGCCATCTCCATGTCTAGTTAAGCGTACAGGACCTTGCTTGCATGTAGGACCCACTTCCAGCACCCATTCCCACTGCCAGCCCATGCCAGAAAGAGCCCCAGTTCAACCATCCTCTGCTAATTGCTTTAGCTTCAAAGGCTCCTTCCAACCCAAACTATTCTGTGATTCTATGAAACTGCAGAGCTGGCTGGTTGCAAAGAGCTTGAATTCACTCCATGCTTCAGCAGGGATGGGCTTGGACTAGATGAGGGTGCCACCTTGCAGGTGAAGACCAGGAGGTCCAGAAAGCTTTCTTAGAAAGATCTCATGCTCACCAGAGCAAGGCAGCAAGAGGATGATATCTTGCTGGCCGACCTCATGTCTTCCTAAGCAAGAGTGGATGCCACATGCCTGAACACCAAGGGCTGCAAGTGAGCTGAAAGCCAAAGCAGATGGAGAAAAGCTCTGAGACACAGATGCTCAGCAGAGGACGGGCAAACAACTGGAGCCAGCCCTCTGTCATTAGACATGATGCTGAATTAATGTGCATGTCTCTGAATGGAAATCAGCAAGGGGGTGTCAAATACCTCCCTACCTTTTAGTCCCAGAGAAAATTGTTTAGAAAGTCTCAGGCATCACCTATCTGCTGTATAAATGGGAGGTGCAAGGTGTGTTCACCTTGTCCCCCACAATGAGACCCAGTCACGGTGGGTCTTGTCTTCAGAAGGCAGATGTGCACAGAGCATCTTTCCACTCCAGAGGACAAGGAGAATAAACTAAAACACACGCAGAGCTTTGCACAAACCCTGTGTGTGTCCAGGCAGAGCTGGTGTGGAAAAGCCCAAGGCAGTGCAGAGGGATGCAAGACCTCCTCCCACGAGGAGTCTGGTGGGATGCTGGGGGGCTCGGCCCCTCCTGCCACACAGAAAGAGTCAGTTCATCTCTGTCCTTCCCTTCACACAAAGCCTTTTTGTCCACCCCCGAGACTGCCCTCACCCACACAGATGCAGCACTGTCTTGCAAAAGGCCAGCTGATTTTCTGGGCTGCCAGCGTGGCCGAAGATGACAAAGGCAGCTCAGGCGACCCTGCCACGCTGAAATGCCACCAAGCTGCATGCAAAACAGCACGGGCTGGGCAGAGAGGATTGCTTCTACCTGCAGGCAAGGAAGGAAACCCAGGTGTGTTAGATGCTGTGATACTGCCTCTCCCCAACCACAATAATCGTTGCTCCCTGGGACTCCTTGTATTTCATGGCAGTCAGAGAAGTGGGCTCATGGTCAACCCCAAGCAGCCGGCCACACCAGGATACACAAATTCCTCATAGTGCCCCTCAGGCCCTGATGTGCATCATTTCAGCTGGCACTGAGGACAGCAGTAGGGGGGCAGGCGGCATTGGGGACAGGCAGCATTACCTTCCACCTCCCACAACCTGCCTCCATGACACACCGCTGCATGGAGGACGTGCAAAGTGGGTTTTGCAGAGGACATGCAGAGGATGTGGGTTTTGCACAGGAGAGGAAGGATGAGTTAGACCACTCACCTCCCAGAGACCCCAAAACCACCTCACCTACCCAAAGCTTATCTTCTTTTCACTTTCCAAATGGACCACCAAGAGTATTCAGAGATAAGTTTGCCCTGCTGGACCCACCAGGCTTAACAAGACCAGCCTAGCTGCAAACCATCCCTCTGGGTTATGCATGGGGAAACCGAGTCACAGAGAAGCCTCCTTTGCTCTTGGTCCTCCCTGGGGGCAGAAAAGCCTGAACCTGGGTGCAGCAGGTCTCCCTGGAATCCCAGAGGCTCACAATACCAAGTCTAGGCAAATAAACCCTGCTGGGGATGGAGAGGAGATGTTGGCTGAGGTTTGGCACCCTCGGTGAAGGATGCACTGTGCATTTTCAGGGATGCCTGAGAGCAGAGATGGTGGAAAGCAGTGTTGAGGGGCAAGGGGATGGGTGCACTTACTTTTGGGCGTTTCCACTGGATTCCCTGGATCCTTGACTTGTAGAAGAGCGAGTCATCATTGGCAGGGAAAAGCGGGTCCTCAAAGAGCTGCTTCCGCCGTTGACATGCCTTCTTCAGGGAGGTGTAGCGCTGGTTCTCATATGGCTTCACTGAGGAAAACATCCTTCCCCACCGGCCCTGGGAGGACAGGCAGAGTGGGAGTGAGATGGGGCAGGGTCTGACCAGGGACACTCAGTCCTCCCTTGCAGCACCTAAGTGGTGGGACCAAGACATCATGGCTGGAGATAACCACCCATCCTCTGTCTCTGCCTTTCCCCAGATCTGGCTGACCTACATCACTAGATCCCACATTTATAGTCCCATGAAGCACCTCTGGCTCACTCCAGCAGGTATCAGTGTGTTTCATCACCAATTTAAACAAGCAGGGAAAATCCTGCATCCAAGTGAGGAGGGACGGATGACTCCCTTAAGCCCAAGCGTACCTTGCTGATCCCCTGGACAAGGGACTCCCATTTACCCCTCAGGCTGGCCAAATGCCACCAAAACAGGCACAGTAGGAGATGATAACTGGTGTCCTGTCTCTTAGTGAATTTGTAACTCATTTGGGAAAAGCACAGCCCTCAGAAGCAAAGGAGGAGAAGACGTGCCCTGCAAGATGGGTATGCACAGGTTTTATGGGGGCTGAGCCCTACCCAGAGCACCCCCACCGTGCAGCCTTGAATCACGGACACATATTTCATGGTTTCATCAGAGATGCCAGTTTCTCAGTAGACTTTATCAGATCTGGTTTTAATTAAAAAAAGGCCTCCTGGCAGAGCACCATGTGCTTCTAGATTAATTATTCTGTCTTGACAAGTGCCTGGCTTCCAGGGCAGAGACGTGAATTTAGCAATCCAGAAGACAGCAGGAAACCGTTGCCCAAATGCCCTCTTGCTCTCCACCACTGCTCCATCACCCCTGCCGTTCGGTCACTGGGTACTAACCCCTTTGCTCAGGTCCTCATCCCTTCACCCTACAGGCTGCGTCACCTTGTCCCCCACAACAGGCAGAAGGAAAGGGGATGCTTTACCTTGTTCCCCTCTACTAAATCACAGACCTTCCGAAGCTTCTTCCCTAAGGTTTCTCTGTATTTATTTGTAACAGCCACGTACAATCCTTCTCTCTCCCCAAAATGGGATGTCCTTTTTAAAATGTTGACCATTAGTGACCCTAGTCTGGAAACATTTAGGCTAGCTTCCCTAACGAAATGGGGGTTCATGTGCCACATAATCCCAACTATGGCCTCCAACACCACCCACAGTAAAACGATGGGTGCCCCATCCAGCAGGCAGATGCATCCAGCAAACCGATCTCTAACTGCTCCCAATAAAACATATAGAAACCATACGCTTATTGTGGTATTATCACAAGTGGTGGGACAAGAACGTTGCAATAAAGGCTAATTGGAAGCTCCTAATCTGTAAACATCCAAAATCCAAGGGATTATATGATCACTTATAGTTAGGCATCAGTTCAGGAACAGTGTCACATCCCTTGTTAATGAACCGCTAGGATTAACTGAAGGAAAGTAGGTGTTTGAAAGCTAAACGAATGTCTGTGCTGATCACAGTAATCCTCCAAGAGCATCACTCACCCAGCCAGTCTCCTCTCATATGAGAGAGATGAAAACACTTCACTTCTGCAAAGCAGAAGAGCAAAGGATAAGTTTTAATTGACGGTATTTATCAGCCTGATTAGCAGCACAAGTGTTCATCATTCAGAGCTTAAGTGAACCCAAAATAACCCCTTGTTGGCTGCTCCACAGGTGTCTGCTGTTGAGGATCAGTCGCTAAAGCAGCCTGAGGGGTGCTTTGTGACAGCCAGCCACCTTTCTCCAAATAGCCTGGTGTGTCCTGGCCCCATGCCCTGAGATACAGCAACTGCAAAAACTGCACAAAGGGGCAATTAGGCTTCAATTAAACACGGTCTGAACTGCAAGAGAAGCACCCCCCTGCGTGGACTGCATAGGGTAGACTGGGGCAACAGGGAGCTGCATCTCCGGTGAGGAGACCATTGGCACTGGATGGCCAACAACCCACCTACCCCAACGTCTCTCTACTCCCATGTCCCCGCTGTGGAGGAAGAACATAGTGAGCATTTAGCGATGATCCTCCAGGATTGCTGATCTGAGATTTTAGAGTTTATAACATCTTAGCTTGCAGGTCAAAGACAGGGAGAGCAGCTCTGCCTTCAGAGCACTGTGTGAACCTGCTTTATTTGGAAACCAAGGCTAGGACCTTGCCTGCGTAAGGCCAGTTACAGAAGTTTTAATTCACACAGCAGCCTTTGCAGGCAGTTCAGCAATGCATTTGAAGTGCTGTTGTATACAGGGCTTATAGCGATGCTCACGGGATTTTCTCCTTGGCATCAGGACCAGTTCCCAGACGCTACAAAGAGGCCGAAGTGCATCACCTGCCCTCAGAAAAGCCTTAAAAATAAATGGCCCAATATGAAAACCTAAATAATACACCAGATTTACTCATGTAGAACAGCAGACAGCCTCACTGAGCAGTCAGGAAATGCACCCAGTAGCCAAAACATGCATACACCCTGCTAAAAGCTCCAGGGAAGGAGCTAGCCTCTGGACCTCCAGCAGAGGAAGAGGGTGAAGGACAGGGCAGATGTCCCCAGGGAGGTCGTGGGGACATCTTAGCAGTGAATGAGCTCCTTTTGAGTGACAATCAGGCAGGACTTTTGCAGTGTCAGTACTGACTGCTACAGAGAGACACACGCAAAGCAGCAGTGCTGGGAGAGGATGGTTGCCAGCTGCACAAATACTACAGGCTGAGAGAGAAGGATGCTGCTGTGGACTGAGATGCAGGATGAGATGCTTGGACTGTTCCATGAGCTGGGTTGACAGATGGGAAAGGACATTTCCACAGAAGGGTGTGCAGACAGAACCAGTGAGATACAGGAAGAGAGCCTGGAAAGGAGAGGAGGGAGGTGTGGTGCCTTTCGAAAAGCCACGCTGGAGTTAAGGCAGGAGTTATGGGTTTGACGCAGGAGGTGCTGGACGCTGCTCCACAGCCTGTCCCGTGGACAAGTGCTGGCACTTGGCTGCTCATTCATAAATTTACTGCTCCTCCCCAGGCAGCTCTGCGACAGCTTGGAACTGTATTTTCCAATGACCTTTGCGACGCTGACTTCCACGAGACACCCTGAGCAATGTCCATCCCTATGAGGACAGGACAGCGATGCTCTCAACCAAGATGCTCCAGCCTTTCTGTTGCCCAAATTCACCTGGGATAAAAGGGCCTTGCCCTCCTGTCCCAACCCACAGTGACTGTCACCTAGACAGCCATCTGTCCTCGCTGCGGGGCTGCTCTCACATGAGAGGGTGGAGATGGATTTGAGCTGCAAAGGAAATGCCATGCAGAACAAGAAACGATACTGCTCAGAATAATTTAAAAAACAAACAAACAAACTTGCAAAATAATTAAAAGGAAGGGGTAGGGGGAATGTTCTTAGGGCAGTATTAAAATTCATTACTCTAATTTCGT
Source organism: Ibycter americanus (assembly GCA_035590275.1). NCBI lineage: Eukaryota > Metazoa > Chordata > Aves > Falconiformes > Falconidae > Ibycter > Ibycter americanus. Next base: position 3,679,534 of record JAVJGI010000014.1, on the reverse strand, counting down.
GCTTACCAGGCTGAACTTCGGATCTGCCACATTAAAATGCTCAAGGGCTGTCTAATTACTCTTTGCCTTCTTGCACCAAGCCAAGATGCTCCAGGAGCACAAGAACTGGGTGTTTTCATGCCTGGTCCAAATTAACAACCCTACGCTTGCACATGCATGTGTTTGTGTGTGAGCAGGGAGGGGAATCTGCACTCACAACTCTTAGCAGAGCCGAATTTGTGGAAACAGTGGCCTGAGCCCAACTTCAGTCCAACCGTGAAGAAGTTAAACAGGAAACTATTTTGTTGGAGGACTGAGCCAGACTTATGGCTCAGGGGTGTTGCAGACTGGTCCTTTTCACCTCCAGCATCATCCAGGCATTCCAGCTCCTGCCAGCTGGTAAGGATCAGGGCTCTGAGCACTGCAATGAGGGAGAAGGACTGAAAGCACTTGCATTGGCCAGGACCAAGTACTTGCTGAAAAGCTCTTCCTTCCTCCCCCACAAACTGCTTACTCCCCTTCCAGCTCACAGGCTCCTGTACCACAGCTAGCTGGCACGGGCTCACCACACTTGCTTTATCTCAAGGCTGCACCCCAGCCAGGAGCAAAGGGCTCCTTGCTTGGAGATTCTGCAGTTGTCTGCCTCTAGGTCAGACAAAACACTTTGTCCTTAGAGGACAGGATCTGCTGGCCCATGTTCTCCAGCTCTGTCCTCATTAAACATGAGATATGCTTGATATCACAGCGCAAAGGCATAGTATAAGCCAAGAAGATGAAGCAGGAACCAGGCATGTGGTTGCCCAGTCCCCAACCAGGTGCAGCCTGATAGGGGCAACCTACCACACTGCAGCCCAATAGCAGAGTGTTCAGAGCAGCCAGGCTCTTCCTAAAAATGTTATTTTAAAAAAACAGTCTCCTTGGGTGTTTCTATTGACGGACATAGGACAACACCCAGGTTGACCTTCCACCTGCTAACACAAAAGTCCAGCTCAGCTGAGGAGGTGCTGCCGATACAAGGACAGCTTCACATGCCTTTTCTCCTGAAACCAGGGAAGATGCAGTTGAACTGTGAATCGCTCTCCACACCTTTTAGCCAATGTGTCTATGAACACAAAACCCTCAAGTCACAGGCTACAAAGTGCCAGTCCCATTGAAATGCTATCAGGACCAACAGCACATAGTCCACAGCAGGTCTGAGCTGCATCCCCAAAGCCCTTTCCCACTCCCAGCTGTGCATCTACCGTAGTTTTGCTTTGGAGACGGAGTGGCATGGCCTAGAGCCAGCCGCACCGCGCAGCATCCTGCATTAGCAATGTCCACAAGGACTGGGAGGTGAAGTTACACTGATGAAAATCAAAAAACAAGACATCATTTCTTCTCAAATTGACTGCGGTTAACCAGGGGAGCTAATTCCTATGGGAATTTATAGGTAGTTCACCTCCAGATGTTTCTGAGCCGAGTTGGGCATCTTTCCAGAGCAGCTGCTTTAGCCAAAATGCAGATTACTAAGCATTTACAGTGGTTATTCGCTGAAACAAAACTGTTGAAGAACAGAAAATGGAATGTCCCTTTCTGTCCTTTATCTCTTCCCTTCATCTGGTGGTATCCCTGTTCTCCTCTAAGAGCTAAAAACTCCACTAGGCTAAACGTGAAACAACCATTTTTACTCTTAATTATATCAAGTTCTGACTTTTGTCAGTGATTTACTGCAGCACAGGTGGGATCCGAATCCAGACACCTGAACACAGCATTATTTAGCCAGAGGGTTAATCTTGCACACATGTACATGAGGACCAGTCGCTCCCCCTCAAAAACTTGGCATAGTGGATGTAGTCTCAAAAAAATCCTGATCCGGTTAGAGGCTGTTTGTTCTGAGTAAACCTGCTGTATCGATACAGCTTTTTGCAAGCAGCTAAGTACAGCAAATGCTCCCTGATGACACCTCCTCCTCTATGGAGGGGGAAAAAAGCATCACCCTCCATCTGCAGGGATGCTGGTCCCTTCTGCAAAGCACTCCGAGACCCAAAGAGGAAGGTACTGTCTAACAGCTGGCTATTACTGCAAAAACCTCAAGAAAAAAAGTAGTCTTTCATTAAAAAGTGCATTTGCAGCACTGCCAGGAAAGAAGCCAGGGTCACTCATCCTAGCAGAAGACTAGTGCATGTGACTCCATATCACCAAGGCAAGCCTGGCCGGCCACATCCGCACAAAATCAGCTGCAGAGAGTATGTCAGATTTGGAGCCTGTTTCCAGCATGCACGGTGATTTTTATCATGCTGGCTTTATTTCCTCTGGTTTCTTTCCTCCAGAACATTGCTCCTTTGCTGCTTAACGGCGAGAAGACAGTGCAAGGAAAGACACAGCCAGCCAGTGGGCTTGGGTGGAGGTGCAGCCTTTGGGTATGTTTTTTCCTGGGAAGGCTGGGGTTAATGGGAGGGCCTGGGTGACCCTGGATACCCATCTCCTGCAGGAGCCAGCTGGGTGTGATGGCCAGGAGCTCCCTTTTGCTTGGATAACTCACACCGGGGACACCTTTGGCATCCGGAGTTCCTCATTCCTTGCAGGTATGAGTCACCGTTTGTAAACAGTTGATGTTGGAGCTGCAGGACGAAAGGGCAGCGCTGAACCGTAAACACCCTAATAACCCTGTGCTGGTGGCAAGCACTGCCCGGCAAGAGCATTGCACACAAAATGCGTTTGTGGCGCCAGCCAGACTGGCCCTTCCGCTCAACACAGACGTTAAGGTCAGATGGGACCAGGACATATGTTTGAAGGCATCCTGGCACAGGCAGGAGTAACAAGCTCAAAGCAAAGCTGGTGGCAGCATTCCCGACCAGACTGGCAAATGCAGGAGGCTGGAGAGACACAGGACTAGCAGGGACAGGGGTGGAAGAACAGCAGAAGGAGATGGAAGAAGGGCAGACCCACAAACGGGGGAAGAGGAAGGCTAGAACATGTCACCAAGCAGCCAGGATTGGCCGAGGGAAGCAGAGAGGAGCTGAAGATATTCACCGCTCTGGGTCCAGCTCATCCTAATCCACCCATGCTTTGGGGAAAACAGAAAAGCTCAGTTTTGGGTACCCCCCCAGCACAGCCCCAGGTGCTGTTCAAGCCCTGAGCCAGCTTTACCATGGCAAAGACGTGTTACAATAGGCTTGTTCCCCAGACCACAGCAGAGTTAAAACCCCTTGTAGATCAGCAGAGATTGCAGGACAAGCACAGAAAGGTGAATTAATGGGCTTTGCCTACACCCAGCCCCTGGAAAAAGGCATTGCTTTGCTAACCCTTCCGTGGCCCAGCACCCAGACCATGACCCTGGTTAATAATTGCCAGGAGCAGCACAGAGCACCAGCAACAACAAAGCACTCACGAGCTCGCTCAGGAGCCCTGAGGCTTCCCCAAAACCCCTTCCTGATGGCAGGAACCTTCTCCAGGGCTCCCCCAGCTTTACATACGGCAGTCCAAACTGGGATGGAGTAGCACAGGGATGCGGGGCTGGACTCATGTAGCAAGGTCTAGGTTCAAACATGGCATTGGTCACACAGAGCAGGTTTTCAGGCATTGGAGAAACACAGCCTAGGAGAGCACAGTCACGCACGCCAAACTGAGCCACCTGCATCTGTGGTCATCCAGCCACATGGCCCTTGCTTATCCCAAGAGGGCTGTCACCCCACACATGCATTGCATTGAACACAGACCGCCCACCACATGAGGTTACAGGAGTGCTGAGCCCTTCTCAGCATCCATTTTGTTCACTATTGGTTAAAAAAAACAAAACAAAACAAAAAAAAAAAAAAAGAAGAAACAAACAAAAAAGAAAAGAAAAAAACCCCAAAGGATGCTATCTTTGCAGGAGTGGACTGAACATGTATTTCTATTATTTATTCAGGACTTCTAATTGACTGTCTGGACCAGCTTCTTTTAAATCCGGTCACACTGACTCCACTGGAAGCCCTGCACCACATCAATACACTCGCACTGTTTTTCTTGCCAGCTGGGCAAAAAAATTATGGTCTAAAGACAGACCTGTACCTCTGTGGCATGGCTAGAGGGAAGGACAGAAGCAGCACAGGGCACTGCTTGAGGTAGCCTAGAGAGCCTTTTTCTTGAGCATTATGGGTCACAGAGGTGCTTAAGAGATTTGGATAACTGGAAAATTCATTCAGAAAACTCATCATTAGCACAGATAAAATGCAGCACGTCTCCACACAAATGCTCTGCCTTCAATAGCTTCTGCAGCCTCTAGGATAATTAAAGCAATTGAACTTCATAAGATGCGGAGACGCATGCCTGAGGAGCAGAAGAGATAACGGGGCTGCAGCTACTCTGCAAGAGCCTGAATCAAGGCAGCTGGATCCTACAAGATCATCCCTCCCAGGCTAGCTGTGCTATTTGTCCTTCTGTCTGATCCTAAGCATCCCTCCTGCAGTTTCAGCCAAGACCACGTCATAACACCAACACCCTCCCCAGGGCTACGGGTTTCTTCTCTCTCCCTCACCTTCACCCCTTGGCTGCAGGCAGAGCCCAAAAGTCTGTCCTCTTGGAGGCCTGGAGGTACAACCAAGTCCTTCAGGTGTCCTCCTGAGAGACTCCTGGCCATACCAGAAATGTGTCCCTTGACCTGCTCCACTTCAAACCAAGCGGGATCCAAACATCACCTGCAATTTCAGCCAGTGAGGGCTCCTCACTGCTTCTGATGACGGGCTCCACATCCCACAGAGGGTTGGCTTTGTTCCAACCCTCCAGCTCCTGGACCCAAGTCAGGACTCAAACCCCTGCCAAGCCAACATCTCCCAGCTTTGGCTAACAAGCAGTTTTAGTATTTCCTCTTTGCATGACCTACACCTGAAAAAAAGCACCGAGGCACTCTGCTCCTTGCCTGCCTCCAGCCTGGGTCCTCCATTTTCAGTTTTCCCCTTTGAGAGGCTCATAACCCCCTTGCCAGCCCTTTCCTGAGCCCCACGTCCTATAAATCCCATAGCCACAACAACGAATATCCAGACCACACCCGGGTACCGTCTGACTTCAGAAGAGCATTCTCCTTGTCTGCAAAACCTTCAGGATGGGCCAGCAAGATCAGCCATTTTTTGAATTTACCTCCTTTTCCCTCCCTGTCTTTAATAAGTTTTTCTTTCTGTGACTGCTCCACAGCATTGCAAGTACAAAAGTGGTATTTAAAGGCTGTGGCACCTCAAGTTATTAGTGCTTTTGAAGAGGGAAGCCTCTCTCAGGTAGACTGGATCACCTCAAATGCGTGAGATTTATTAGCAATCTTTGTTACTGGATCCACATCGCTCTTGCAAGCTGAAAGGTCTGAACATACATTCCCAATGTCTCAGTTGGAGCTCTCCAAGCTGTATTTCTGCCTTGGATGCTGTAACAACCCCAATCTCCCAGTCAACTTTTTCCCCCTTATTCCTTCATTTCAGCAGTGCTGCTCTTCTCTAACATAGAGGCAAGAGTTTGCCACGCTGCCCTCGGAGCTGAAAGGCTGCAGCGTTTCACCAGGCAGGGAGACAGGTACAATGCTGAGCACTGCAGCTTACCTCCATTCAGCCTCATCTCCCTATGAAGCATCTTCCCTGTCGAGTAGCAGGAGGTTGGATGGATACTTCCTGTGAGACACATCTGGTCCATGACCTACTGCTGGATGATCAAAGCCAGCCAGCACCACAAGAGCTCCTGCTATGCACTGTGGCTGACACACACCACAGCAGTGCAACGTTTGCTGGGGTAGGTACAGATTGTCTCCTGCTGCGGAGACACTCTTTGTGCACAGCAGAAACACTCAGGGAGAGACTGATCTGTTTTACAAGGGACAGCGAGCTCCAGAACGTGCAGGAGGTCTCCATGCACCAACTCAACATGACCTGTGGTAGGGGCTCATGCTCCAGTGTAGCACCCACCTTTGTTTGTGTTTGCTTCCCAGCACTTCTGTAACAGGATCAGCCATCAGGATGCGATGCATCCCCATGTCATCCTGCTCCATGTGGTCCAGAGGGCAAGGTAGGACTGCTGCACCTATGGGCTCCACATGGTCTTCTGGCGCCCTTCCTGCGGTAACCCAGAAAAAGATCCTGCCCTTTTCTAGCCCTTCCTTACCATCCTGAGCAGGGTCCCCAGGTCAAACTAACCCATTGCCAAGCCACAAGCATGAACAGTAAGACCAAAACCCTGCTCCTCATACTGCAACTCCGACCTCATGTTTGGGGCTAAAATTCAAAATCACTGTGGCTCTGAGAGCATCCACTGCCCTGTGGCACTCACCTTCCTGGGGCTGCCCCCAAGGGACATCCCCCGGAGGCCAGGATTACAGGCAGCAGCATCAGGGGAGACCCTACACAGGCAGGATAAAAAGCAGCCACCCACCCAGCTCAGAAGATTTCTCCCCAAAAAGGTTTTCTGCTCTTTTGAAGCTCTCTTGCTTTGCTGGAGCACAGCATGGCTGATGCTTACCATCATGGCTGGCAGCTGGATCCATCACCCCTGCTCTCACCCCAGCGATAATGCCTGTCACTGCTCTGATGGAAACTGGAAACTCTGCCTGGAGCGGGCACTGGTTCGTCTGCAGGAGGTGGCTCAGGGCATGTTACTACCACACAGTTAATGGCAAGCGGGAGAGCATGGGCTGGGCACAGGGCTCTGGGATGGAGATACAGAGCAAGCATCCTGCTGGAAGTCCTTGCTCCGTATCTCTTCAGATACGCTCGTGTTGCAGCAGCCCTGAACTGGAGCGGCGACTCACAGAGTACGCACCAGATGTACCCTGTAATGTGGGGAAGGGTTTTGCTTCCCCGCACGGGACAGAAACTTGCTGCAGCCACGGCCACAGCCCCGCATTAGGCACAAATCACTACTCTCCTGCTCCTGCATGATGACCTGCCGGACAGCCGAAGGCAAGACTTGCCAGGCAAGCAGCCAACAGACACATCCCCATCCAGCACCCACACAGCAGTGGGTGGCCTGGCTCTGCAAAAGCAGAGTTTGCAGCTGCAGCTTGTACCAGTGCAAGACTTCCCTTTGCTCGGCAGAGAAATCACGTCCCTCTACCACCCTGGAGCAAGCCTTACAATACTTACACATGCTCAGACAACTGGTAGGACCAGCTCTGCAAGGCTTTTGGAGCAGCAAGCCTGCAAATACTTTGTAAGCAGCTCTTGCTTACCAGGGTGTGGCTTGCACAAAATAAAACAAATCAACCCCAAACCCTGCCTGACAAACAGGGGTGCTTCCTTCTCTGTATAGGGACTGGGGGCAACGGCAGAACAGCTCAGGATGGAGTCAACCAGAGCCATCTGCATCCTGCACCGAGAAGCCAAGGAACCCCAACCAAGTAGAAATGCAATGTCAGCTGGGGTGGAGGGTGCTAACGGCAAGAAAGCAATAAGTTTTCTCAGCCAGGGAATTCACTGTATGAATTATCTGGAGTTACAACCAAAAAAGCCAGCAACAACAAAAACACCGGGGAAAAAGCATCTTGGTTTAAGGGAAGGCCAGGCAGGAGCAGAGCCCTTACCCTTTTCACCCGGTGATCAGAGACCCGCTGTCTGTCATGTTGTAACTCCATAGAGAGTATTACGTGTCCCTTTCCCTGGTGGTAAAAGCGTAGCCTTGCCCTGGGCTGCCGCAAACTTGTTTGATTAGTTACGGTCAGATTAGAGGATAAATCTTAAAGGAATAAACCGGATAAACCTTAAAGGAATAAACCGGCGCTGCAGCCTCCCTCATTTGAGGATCAGCTGCAGCCAGCCAAGGAGACAATTTGCCTGATAAACTAAGGAGGTCCCTGCACAGTGGGGAGAAGAAGCTCTCTCCCATGTACCATTTCAGAGCTCCCCACTAACTTTTCCAGCCTCCCCACGTGGGACAGAGTTAAGGTGGTTGGGATGCTTTACAGTCTGCTCTCCCCATAACCTACTTTCACAACTGATTGCAGTCACAGGACTTGAGAGAGCAGAGACGATGCTCAGATGGATGGCAGGAGGACAAAGTCTGGTCATTTTTGCGCAAGGACAAACCAAGGGGCAGGGAGTGCTTTTCTGTGCCAGAAGAGTATTTTAAGGTAAAATGCATCAAAATGTTATTGAATTGGGACATACCCCCTAGAGCACATGAAAACTGCCTAAGGGATGCACAAGTAAGCAGGGGGTGAGGAGCGCAGTCCAGCCCCCTCTGAAGGGCTGGATCAGGCCCAAAGGAACCAGTTCTCTGACCTACATGCTGCAAACCCCGTGGGCTCCCAGCATGGCTTTGCAGGGGTATCATCTGTCATGTCTCCAGCACAGAAGGATCCCCAAAGCATGAAGATCTGCAATTATCGGCTGAAAACTAATGCATAGTGTAGAATGGCAAAAGCTGTTGAAGTCTCCTGGGTCCCAGAGTGTGGAGCAGAAAGGATTTTTTTTCCCCAGAGGGGGTGAAAAACTCAATGGAAAGCATTCTTATTTCCACCATGACCTCAAGAAGTTACCCCTATATTGAGGCACCAGAATGGGGGTCTCTCCTACAGTCTAAGCCAATTTTAGCAGGAACAACCTATGGATGAAAAGGCTCCACGGTGCGAAGGGGAGAGCTAAGAGCAGGGGAAGGGTTAATGTCGCAGCCAGACAGATGTCCGACTGGTGTAAAAATCGGCCCCCATGAATCCAATGGGTCTGCGTCCATTTTCTGCAGAGCCCAGAGCCTGGCCCTTTCTCCCTGGGTAATCAACTGGAAGTGAGCAGAGCCAGAGTAATCACTGCACCTCATTCCCCATCCGTGACTCTGCCCGCGGGGTCAGGAGATGGAGGAGCACCGCCTGGCCTGAAGCAGGTCAATGCAAGTCCGTCGCTGAGCCTTTGTGCTCCACAAGCATCTCAGAAGAGCAGGTTAAGGCGAAGGCGTGAAGACATCAGCAAATACATGGTACCTGAGCATGTCCAATGATACCACAGCATGAGCAAAGGACGATGGACGCCTCTCCGGGGGCTGAAACCCTCCTGCAAGTATGGAAGAGGCTTCACCTCTGGACATCTGCAGAGAAAGGATTTGACACCTCCAAAGACTAGTGAGGAGGAGGAGGGAGAGTGCCTGATCCCAGCCTTCAAGGCGCAGCTGCATCCTTCCCATTCTCCCTGTATTAACCTGCTGCTGCCTTGCTTGGAGTAAGCATCAGGAGAGGGGTCTTGGCATCCCTCATCTGGCCAAAACTAGCCAGTAACGAATGCACAAGCATGAGCAGATTTTCAAGATGCAGCCTTTTTTAATATCATCATACCCCAGTGCAAATGCTATCTAAATCTCTTGGGATCAGATCCAAAGCCTTCTTAAACCATCAATGCTTTGTTATTAATCTGTGCAGCAACCAGGGAAGGGACAGCTGGGTTTTTTT
>JAVJGI010000014.1:3632164-3660813 GCA_035590275.1 Ibycter americanus | reverse complement strand
TAGGAGTGGTTTAGATTGGCTGTTGGGAAAAATTGCTTCCCCGAAAGTGTTGTCAAGCATTGGGACAGACTGCCCAGGTTGGTGGTGGAACCACCATCCCTGGAGGTGTTTAAAAAACATGTAGATGTGGTGCTTAGGGACATGGAGTAGTGATGGACTTGGCAGTGCTGGCTTAACGGTTGGACTTGATGATCTTAAAGGTCTTTTCCAACTTAAACAATTCTGTGATTCTATGACAAAGCAAACACTTAAGGACATCTGCTTGCCACATTTGCAGTAATGCAGTGAAATTGTCATGATAAAATTAGAAAGGAGGCTGTGCCTGGAGCAGCGTTGGCCTGGCATGAGCTCCTCTTCCCACTGAGGTGTCACCTGCAGCGGCACATGGTCACCACAAATCACGTGGGTGATTCACCTTCTCTAGGGCCAGCCATTTCCTCAGGTTTCTTATTATCTGACACCCTTCTGGACTTCTCATATTAAGGTTCTTGGTGTTTTCCTGTTAACTTTATAAGAATTTCATTAATTATTCAATTTGTGTGATATTTGTGTTACAATTATTTAAATTCATTTATTAGTTGAAGGAATAGGAAAGCCAAAAATCTGTAGTTCCACAAATGCTTTCTTTGGCAGCAAAAGACATTTTGTAATGTTTTCCTTCTCTGTGCTTTATTTCCCCTCTCTCCTACAGATCTTGGGGCTGCTGTGATCTGGTTGTGCTCAAAACCAAGTCAGTGCAAGAGTCCTGTTTCACACACCCCTTTTCTCTCCCTCATCAAAAGTCACCTAGGAAAATAACCCTAAAACCCACAGGGGTTTAGGACCCTGTATCTAGGATCCTGTATTAGGTCCTGAGCCTGGCCATGTACAGTGCTGAACCATTGCCCCCACCACGGTGAGAAACTCCAGCAGCAAAGGCAAAGAAAAAAAAATAAAAAAGAAGAGAAACCCTCAGTCTCTGAAGGTTTGTAAGGGGGAAGAGTAGACGCTAAACAGATCTCCAGCCGCAAGATCATCAGTAGTGGCCCGAAAACCAGCTGCCAGGCAGGATAGGGCAGGGATGGGTGCTGCTGCTGCTCCCTGGGAGGGCAGGGAGAGCATACAGCCCATTTTGATTTGTGATGTGCTTGAATGGGGAGATACTCCATCAGTGTTAATTAATTAATATCATCATCCGTCATTCCTCCCACCTGTATGGACACCTCCTGCCCAGTCAGCTGCCGTGGGCTTGCTTTAATGGCAATGGAGGTAAATAGGTAAATTCCTAATGCACTGTTTTACTTATTTGACCCCAAAGTTGCTAAGGGGGAGTATCTCGCTGTGGGGGATGTGGGGACTGGGGTACACGTGGGGGAGTTTGTCACCCATGGGGGTGATGGGTGATGCTGTGCAGTGCCGGACGAAGGGATTAAAAAGAGGAGGAAGGAAAAATTAAAAACAAGAGAAAACATGCTTACCCTTGAGACAAAGAAGCAGCAGCAGGCGCCCAGCTTTTATTTTGTTGACGGGCTGGAAAGCATTAGGGAAAAGCTGGAAAACATTAGGGAAAAGCTCTTCTGCTGAATTAAGGCAGCGAGTGGCTCCCCAGCTGCTCCCATATCACTGCAGGGACATGGAGTCTGAGCTCACTCTCTTTGCAGGCCCAGATCTTGCTGATTAACTTAGTTGCATTTTCAATTTCAGCCTCAGAAAGGAAAGGAAAATTATGTAAATACGATTTATAATGACGCTTTGTTGCTCGGCAGCGTGATGCAAATGAGGCCATGGCGATGGCAGTGACATGAGGGCTATGCAGAAGGGAAGGAAGAAATAGTGATGCTTTAAAACCAGACCCCCAAAATAAGTAGGAATAAGGTAAAGGCAAAGGGGAGGAGGAAAATTGCAGCTGGTGATTCCTTCAACAAATGAGATGTAATTACTCCTTCTGGGATTTCAAAGCAGTGACTTAGGTTTTCCTCCCACCTGGGAATAATTTGTTGGTTTTGCTCATGCAGTGGACCCCCAATGTAAGGTTTGGTCTTGGGGTGCTTCAAGGTGAGGATCTGCTGCCCGGGGTGGTGGGAGAAGAACTATGCACTCTTGCCACCCCTGCTCCTACAAGGCCAGCTCTCCCACTCCGAGGGCATGTTTGGGGGAGGAAAGTGAGAAAATGACTGCAGGGGGGCGGTTGGTGCCCATATCCTCATTTTCATGCTGTGGAGATGCAGGGAGCAACCTCTGATGGCCCCATTGCCCAGCACAGGAGCTACCTGGTGAGAGCGATCTGAGCACTCTTGCCTCCATCAGGTTGCAGCCTCCTGCTCCTCTTTGAAGATATCAAGAAATGAGCCTACTACGATTCCTCTGATCATTCATCTGCACTTGAATTAAACCTAATTTTTTCTGAATTCTACAAGCTTTTTGCCTTGGTTGCAGCCTCTAGAATACCAGTAATGTATTCTCTCCTTTCCCTCTCCACATGATTGCAGCATAATCTCCTACTCACTTGATTTATTTAAGCAGGCCTTCAGATGCTCCAGTAATGGGAGTCATTTAGGTCCCTCTGCAGATATGTATTTATTTATTGCTGTTCATTTAAACTGCAGCGTCAGTTGGCAGGAGAGAGACAAGACTGGGGTCACAAGGATGTTAAATTATTCGCTGTCAAAAATAGCTGGTTGAGAAAGTTAAATTAAGCAAAGTCGTTCAAGGTCATAGTCAATCACTGGTGGGATGAGAAGGGCATTAATTAGCTGTTTTATTTATGGGGGTCATCGTGACCAAAAGACCAGCAGTTGGTAACGAAAAGGGAAACTATAGCAATCCTTTTGTTTTTTGGCAAAGCAGCTCTTGGATGAGAAGCCAAATTGCTGTCCTTGACTATGATGGAGAAGTTGAAGCTATTGAAAGGCAGCATTGTGATGCTCACCAAGACCCTGTGGAACCCCAGGAGGCATGGGCCAGGGAGTGCCCCCTTGCAAAATCCAGCTGGGGCCTGAACTTGGCATGCTCCTCCCACAAAATAAAGCTTGGGCAGCAGCTGGGGAGGTGCTTAGCAGGGGTGGAGGTCTCAGAGGGCATCTGAGATACTTTAGTCACTCATGCAGACAGGTCCTCACCTGAGATTTTTCCACCTCTCTTGGCAGACAGTGCAGTAGCTGCATACCTCTTCTGTTAGTATTTGTATTTCATTTCCCATTTGAACTTCACCAGCATCTTCTTGCTACTATTAGACCTTGTAATATCCTTTTCCTCCTAGTTTAAGAGCTCCCTAAGACAAGGCATCTCTTCCCTTTCCATTCTCCTCTACCATGCACTACCATGGACCAGCTAAGGTAGGAAAAAGATAGAATCACAGCAAAAAATCAGTTAGTAAACTGGGCAAGTATGACCTGGAGTCACTGGGAGCCAACAGATCTACACCTTGTAGTTTATGGCATGGCCTTTCACAGGAAAGCAGCATGATCATGGCAGGCCGTTCTTTAATGATAGGAATGCCGGGCCAGAAGATACGTTTCCAACCAAAGATCCTCCTCATAACCTTTCATCATGAAAAGGCCCATTTTATCCTTGTTTCTGCATAACATGCAAGGTGGAAACCATAAGCCCTGATGAAACTCCTCTCTGCCTCACTGACCTGGTGAACACATCGGCCATAGTTCAGGATGTGCCCACGCTGTGAACTGCACAGTGGCCGGCTGGCAAACAGCTCACGCTAATTGATAACTCTTCTGGGAAATCCATACCATTAAATTCTCCACTTAATTGTCTGTATCAGCACTTACTTCTGCACAGCCACAAATCAGAGAGCTTTTTAATGGGACAGCTGCTGTTAAGCAAGACAAAAAGTCAAACAGCAAGAAGCTTGCTTGAAGAGAAACGAAAACATGACATCAGGGTTTATACTGGAGGAGAGAGTTGATGCTGAAGCTGAGATTAGGGGGGGAGCTGTGGCCTGGAGAGATGCTAAGAGATTGGCCTTCCTCTGAAAAGCTAGCAAGGTAAATCAGCAGAGGAAAGATTGTCAATGATTATATCTACAGAAGGGAACTCAGGTATCACGAATCAAGCTCTGGCAGCACGGGGCTGCTTTAGCATTTACCCTTTTCCTCTGTTCTGAATCCTCCTTGAATCCTCCTCCTTGGTGGTGACACCAGGTGACACAAGTGTGGGAAACAGGGCTTATGTCCCCAGTCCCTCGGCCATCTGAGCAGCCTTTTGCTCAGCAGTGCGTAATTAGAGGAGAGCTGGGCTTACCCTAACAGCTCTCCTGCCCCACATGGATCTGATCTACGTGAGTACTCCCTTGCTTATAAACAAGCAACTTCAGAGGAAAATGCCCAAGTGCTGAAAAAAAGATGGTGTTGCAAAGCCTGGTTTAGGGATGTGCTATGATACTAAACTCAAATGGGCCAGCCCAGCCCTGCAGGACTTCGAGGTAATCTGCGCTTAAGGAGACAAGGCTGGGGCAAGCATCCTGGCTAAACCTCAGCTGGGTTTGCAGCTGCACAGCTGCACAGAATGGGGAGATACCACCCAAAGGGCAGCTTGGAGGATGCAGATATGAGCATTTCCCAGCCTCTTAACCCACCGTAATTCCTTCTGGGCTCCAGGAGCCAAGTGTGACATGGCCCCTCTATTCCTGGGTTTTCAAAGAACCTGAACCCATCTTCCCAAGACAGTAGAGAAACCCTCAAATTTTCAAGGATTCCACACATAAGCTGATGGACCTAGGAAGAGCAGAGAACTGAGTAACAGCAAATGGTAAACCTCCATCTTAACTGCCATCCATCCTTTTGCTGGACTAATAAAGAAAACAAGGAGATAACCACTCCCAGCACCATGTTCCTTATGTTCCTCCTCAGCTGAAAAGAACAAAATCTTTCCTGAAACCCCAACGGAATGCCAGGACCAGGTCAGAGTCATTCAGTAATGACCTACGGGTGCTGTCCTCTGCCAAAGCCCTGAGACATCAGCAGATAAAGGCATTGGCCAAGAGTTCCCACCTTGCCAGGGTTTCTCATAGCAGCAGCAGCACTGGAGCACTTGGAAGTCAATACCATCTCCTGGTCACAAACCCTCCAGGACTTTGGTCGTTGTTCAGCCATAACCACCTGGCTGGAGGGGACCAGGGCTCAGCAGCTTTGGCAGGGATGCACCTCCGCTTGGGAGCATGCTGCATTATAGGAGTTCAGTTGATTACCTTGATTTTTCCATGGGGTTTTCCACAGTGAGAAGCAAAATGGTTTGGAAAACAAGTGGGTTGCCAGTAACCCCACATTCCCTGGAGCAGCGAGAAAGGGAAGGAGCAAATGACACTGCTGTCCTCTCAGCTGCTCTTTATTTATGGCAGGTGAGAAGCTGCCCTAACAAATGCTAACTCCAAACAGTCGTGCGAAGAGCTTTTTAAGCAATTTGCCTGCTGATCCTCTTCTTTGCCCCAGAGACAAAAAAAACCCCACAAAAACCAACCAAAACCCCAAATCAAAACACCAAGGTTTTTTCCCCCCCTTCTGTCACCATCTCTGCCTTTAGCTCCTAGAAGACACATCTGAAGTTCCTGTTTGCAGCAGCTCCCAAGAGCATACAGAGAGCCAGGCAAGGCAGAGCCACACATCAAGGCTCTTCCATAGCAGATAAGCAGCTTGTTGTGAAATTAGAACAAATTCTAATCCTGGCTTCGCAAGCCTAAATCAATGTTGGGATCGGTCGAATGAATTTGGATTTATACTGGTGTAACTGAGACTGAGTTTTGCTTGATAACAGCTTCCCTCTTCTTCCAGTCACGCTCACTACGCAAACCAGTGGCTTGTTTCTGACAAACTCACAGAAAGGCAAGATTTGCTTTTCCTAAGTAAATCGTAGAAAACTCTGTTGTGTTTTGAGCTTCTCCTTGTTCCCCAGTTGCCTAACAATATCACCTGTTTATAATGTGTAGATACCTCAAAGTACCACCTGGTTCCTGCTTCAGAAGAGACTTTGTCCTTCCAGATGGTGATTGTCAGGTGTCACTTTTGGACTGCCCTCCTTGGCTTTTGGAGTGGCCAGCTCTGGGGAGGAGGAGCAGGCAAATGTTGGACCTCATGGGAATACCCTTGACCAAGTCCTTGCTATCACATATGTAGAACAAAGCTCCTAGAAGACAACAAAAATGACTCATGATGCCCTACTAGAAAAGACAGTAGGACGGGCAGCCAGTGGATCTGAAATTTTTCCCCAGGGATTTACTCATTTTGTGCAATGTACTTCTGACTGAGCTACCGCCAACATCCACCAGGACCTGTGGGCTGGCCACTCACATCCATTGCATTTCAAGGAAACAGAGGTTTCAGAAGGGCTGACGATAATTTGCTGTGGTGACCATGTGTCCCAACAGTACCTTCACACCCCTACACCAGGAGCCATACATACACGTTTCCATCACTCTCACCCCATGAGAACTTAGCATCTGGGAATTTCCCCACCATTTCCAAGGCAGGTATTTTCACTCTACAACCTACTCTTCTTCAGCAAGGCACATCTCTAGGGCATGTCCTGGAGGCTTCTAGGGTATTTCCTTTATATATCGCTTTATCAGCCTAACCTTGACCTAACATCAGCATGCAGCAACTCCAGCACTTGTGCTGACTCCTGCAGTTGGTGAGGAAGCCAACTCCAACCTCTGCTCCTGGACTGTCTCCGGTTACAGAGCTCAGGGAAGTTGCTTGGGTATTAATTAGAAAGGTCACCTCTACATCTCAGCATCATCCGGGCTTAGCTTCAAACACTAGACAAGCATAAAACTATTAGCGCAATCAAGATTTATTTGCTGCAGTACAGACTGACTCGAAAGGTGGAGCCGAGGGTGTGGGAAAAAACAACAGGGATGTAATTCTTCATGTAAACCCCAGCAGCAAGGCACTGCTCAGCATCCTTGTCTAACCCCTGAACCGTAATTCAGCCGCTGTGTTTGAGAGTCCACAAGAGCCTTGACTTGGGTACAGCTCCTCAGTGCATGCTCAGAAATCATCTGCTTCTCTTGTGGTGTCTAGCAATTGGCTTTTGCCCCTTCCTCCTCTGCAACTTCTATATTTCAGGGGGGAAATACTGTACTGTAGCCAAAGTGAGTGTGCAGATGTTCCCAAATATACTTTTTTCAAAGGGATCTTTGACACCAGTAGTTTTTCATTGCTGCCAGTTTGTGAAACGGATTCAACCGTCTTTTTAAAAAGCTCTGGATACACCTTTTTATCATATACTGGGAAAAGCAGCAATTATCCAGCACTGCTGATGAGATTGCTGGTTACCACCTGCATTGTGCAGATGCTCACCTCACACACCAGTAATGCAGATGACAACAATACCAATGGCATCTTGTGTGCCTTGATTCCCCTCTTTTTCAAAGTTTTAGAGAACAGGGGTGTCTCAGTCAGAAATATTGAGAACATAACAGTAATTTTAAATGCTCTTTTTAGCCAGTGCAGGTTCAGGCACTGCATACATGGTGATGAGGACCCCTAAATCTTCAGAGGGTTCCCAGTGTACTCAACACCAGAAAGGCTTCTCCACCAACCCCAAAACTACAATATGCCCAAGGTCCACCTAAGCTTCAGCAAACCTTGCTGAGTTAGCTATGTTGGTTTTTTTAAAAAACCCATTATCTTGGCCTTCCATTTTAAAACCCCCATTTACTTCCCTCCCTCCCCTTTTGCACAACACAACTGCATTAGTCAAGTAAATGAATAACAATGCAGTTTCTGAGCAGACCTGTGGTGCTGCCAAGAAGCTCTTGCCTCATTAAATCTGTGTCATACCTACTTCCACTCACACAAGGATGCCTATCTTGGCTGCTGGGCAGTGTACACGAGTTGAGAATTTAAGCTATTTTTTTGTGTTTCAGATTATCAGTGGTTTTTTTAAAGGAGTCTCACTTGTGCAGGCAATCAGAAGAGCAATGGAGAAGGAAACAGGAACCCTCTGATCCTGCAAAAAAGCAAATGTGAATCCATCTTTTGGAGAAAAATATATCCAGCTCACAGCTAGCATTTTCTGTTTTGCAATGTAGAAGGAAGAGCAGTTACTCCAATTTTCTCCCAACTTTGCAACCCTACCTGTTCGTGCTGCAGTTATGCCTGATTTCATTAACAAAGTACTGCCAGACCTGGCTGGGATTTGGAGAGGAGATCTAGGGAAAAGATGGTGTTGCAAGAAGTGGCAGGGCTGGTTCACAGCTTGGCTATCTTCCCTCTGAATCAGCAGGAAAATAATTAGTATCACAAGCTAGCAATAGGGGACAGCAGCCAGCTAGATCATTATATGGTCCTCCTTACAATCTGAGGTCCTCCTTATTTTTTAATAACTCAAGTAATCTCACTTACTTGCCTGTTGCGAAGAAATGGCTGTATTAATTAGCAAGCAAGTGTATTGTGTGAAGCATTTGGTATGGAAAAGCGAAGACAAAACGATTAGCTTTGCCTTAAATTCTCAGTGAAGCCTCTTGTTTCATCTGGGTAAGCATTTGCAGTCTAAATGCAGCCCTGGGACTTACTGTGGTGCTTTCAGTGGACCTCAGGTGGTCTGGGCTGTGGAAGGAGATATTTGCTGCTGCATGGGGCCAGTGGGACAGGCTTGGGATGCCCGACCTGGGTGTTGCATCCTGTGGGAGCCTTTGGTCTTGTTCAAAGGGTTTCCAAGGGGATGGCACTGTCTCACATGGGCATCCCTGTGTTTGAAAGTAGAAAAAGAGAGAAAAAACAGACCCAGCAGAGGTCATATAACACAAAAAGACCGATTGCCATGTATGAGGCTGGGAAATCATACTGCCCAAGGACATAAATCCATCCAAAAGCATCCAGATTTTTTCCTCTTTGCACATGGTATTTTTATAAGTCTAGATATACAGAGCCAATGAAATACAGAGCCAATGAAATGTCTTTTCATTGCCATATGTCTTTGCCAAAAAGAAGGTGTTGATGCCAAGAAGAGATAGAGGAAAAAAGGGTTTCAGAATTAAAAAGTTTCCATTTCAGCTCTGAAGACAGGAAAAAACCAAATAGTCCAGTTCAGTCATATGAAAAAAAAAATCCAGCTCAGCAACATAATTTAGAGAAAAAAGTAAGATGGAAATCCCCTTCACATTCAGCTTCTTACAAGGAGAAAAGCCCGAAGAAGGGACAAGGCTTGTATCTAATTGAGGTATTAGGGAAAATTTTCCAAGTCTAGCTTTGGAGTGGGCAGGCAGGGGAGACCGTAGCATCCCTATCCCTAGAGGTTTCAAACACCATCTTGGAAAGGCTGCATCACACTAGGGCATGGTAGCTGGGGTGTGCAGGGCTGGGGGATGGAACATCATGCTGGCCCTAACTGGCTCATACTGTCCCCCATTAGCAAGGGGAAATGGGGTGATCCCCCAGGCACAAGCACCCCTGTGTTTTTGGATATGGCTCCCACTGCCACAGCATCGCTGCATGCCAGTTTTTATCTTCAGGGGCTGTGTCTGTGGGTTAATCAGTAAAACAGCTCAGCCAGGGACATGGGGCATCGTCTTTCCTCCGGGCACCTTAATTGAGGAGGTGTTGCTCCAGTCGTACCCACAAATTGATGCTGTCAAACCAGGGTCTGCCAGGAGAAATCCCACAGCATCGTATCTGGGTCAGCATGAACGATGCGGAAATCATGCTGTCTGCTTGTGAAGAACTGGGTGGGTTACTTCTCATTAGCCAAGCCAAGAAAAAAATAAAAGAAATGAGACTTTTAATGCAAGTGCAGTAGGGCTTTACTCTTCACATTGCCATGGACTGTACCTTCACAGCTCATACAGATATATGTTTCTTTCTGGGACTGTTATACGAGACTTACAGCTACTGTCACACTTTAATGAATAACACCGGAGACTCCTCCACTCCCTAGTTTGCTGCCTTCTGAATTCAAGCTGCAGGAGTCATCTCTCTTATTATTGGACTGTATATATATACACAAAAAAATTAAAATACTGTTCTCTAAACAGAGATAGCTGAGCTGGACATGGATTCAGGCAGGAAAACATAGTTTCATTTGAAATTGCAGGCTGTAAAGGGATGTTCTCCATCTCCAGCCTTCCCACCTGAGGATGTTTCTGCTCCAGATACTCATCACCACCCTTGCTGGAGGCAATTGCTAGGCACTCTGCCTAGCACTGTTATATCTACTTAAGGCAAGAAAGGTCAGGTTTTTATGCTCTTTTGGGGTTCTGTCTTTAAAATGGTATGTCCTGAGTGGTGTTTAAACATTGATTTCCCCTAAAGCCTGATCCATTCCAAGATCTCATCATGGGTTTGGGTTGGGGTTGTTGCTGTGGTGGTTGTGCAAACCTGGCACGGGGCTGCTGATGTGCCCCGTGACACTTACTGGAGAGCAAAGGGTCTGCTGGGATGTTAAATGGATCATGGTACAGGAAGAAGTTCTTTTACTCCATCCTGAACACGACCACCACATCATGTGAGTGTATGGACAAACCCACTGAGTATCTGATGTCCTGGGCATTACTGAAGACCCACAACTACTCCACAGGGGTGTATATGAGTGACTATATCGGCTGCAAAGCAAATTGATAGTGAAATTCAGGGAGATGTGGCAGAGAGATCTTCAGCAGAAACAAGTCCACAATGTTAATCAGCCCTCCTGATTCAATTAATGCCAGCAGCAAGACAACACAGCTGGAGTTTATTTGCTTTTCAGATAACCTGTATAAAAATATCACTTCTGTAACAGCTCTGCTTTGATGTTGTTGTTCACAGGTTTGTTGCTGGTTTTCATCTTGTAACTAGCACTTAATCTTGGCTTCATTCCAGCCAAGGTGGGATCTTAAAAACAAGAAGACTAAAGAAAACCCCAAACAAATAATAATAAGAAAAAAAAACCCAACAAAAATACCCCAACAAACCCCTTGGAGAATTCTAAATGAACAAAATCCGATTAAGCAATGACTCACAAGGTTTGCCTGGGTGCAGAGTGGATATGGCTGTCCTGTTCATCATTTCTCTTACCTGAGGAGAAGACGTTGAACTTGTTGCCAGGCTTCTATAATACTGCACTATTTTAACTAATTTACTCTGTTCCGCTCTTTGCCAATGAGTCAACACACCAGCTATGAGGAAAAAAAAAGGTTAGGCATCCACATAAATCACCACAGCTCCAATGTTCGGCCAGCATATAAATTTTAGGGGTTTGACATCAGTTTACATCAGCAGAGTAACTTGGTTAATTCCATTTCTGTGGGATCATGCGAGCTGCTGTTCATTAGCATCCACCTACCTGATCTCAGCGATGAGGAACCAGTCAGAGCCCTGGATGTCTCAAGGTATCGCTGGGTGCTGTGGGTGCACGGTCCATAGGAGCTGCACACACCAAGCTTCAGCTGGTCCCTGTGCTGGCTGTACATGCATGTCAGCGCCATTAATTACTGCTAATTTCATTAAGTCGGCCTATGCCTCTTGCATGCAAATTACAAAGTCAGTCTCAGTGAAGGAGATTAATGAGGCTGGACGGTTTCCAGTAGCTATTTTGATTGCTGTAGCAGCTGAAAGTGTCATACACTGAGACTCTTGGCTGTTGCATGTGAGCAAGGTGAGATACCCAGCTTTGCGTCTGTCCTGTCCCCACGGGGACCCACCAGAGGAGGCCTGCTGAACCCCAGTCCCGTATTAGGCCTACTCCTTCAGGCAACCCAAGTTTGCCCTGTCTTAGCTGTTGGAGAAAAGGCTGTTTGGGGAGGCAGAGGCAGGGCAGATTGCCCTGAAGATGTTCTCTGAGGACACAGAACTCTCTTGGGTAATGCCAAATCACTGATCTCACCTCCAGCCAGTTCAAATCTTGTTTTCCATAAGACCAAGAGATAACACAAGCATGTTCAACAGAAGCACGTTGAGTGCTTGATCCCTCTGGGGAAGAGCCAAGACAAGATCACTTGGGCTGCTTGAGGTACCTTTGCAGCAAGAAGGAGTCACCCACTGACCCACTGAGAAAACAGATCCATCATAGCTCCATTAGTGACTCCATTATCTCCACCATCTCCATGTACGTAGCACCGAAGGTCCAAGTTGGATCATCAGCTCCTCTGCCAAACCGGCAGCAACTGTCTCCATTGCGGGTGCAGCACAGAGCACAGCCAGGTCTCTGGTTAGAGCCACTGGGAGTCGAGTGTTACAAATACATAGCTTCAGTTTTAGCCCTTGAACAGGCTGAATAAAGAAGAAACAAGGCAGGGTGGGGGGGGTGAGGGGGAAGAGGGAATGAGAAATTAATAAAGCTGCAAGTAAATTGGCAGTCTTGAAAGGGAATTGTCAAGCTCAAAATTGAATTTTCTGGCTGGGAGGAGGTCTTTGACAGAACCACAATGTTTTTATCCCCAGGGAAATTTCCAAGTATTACTCAGTTCTAGGCTAGCCGCAAGCTCAAAATGCAAAGTTGGATTTCACCCAGCCCAGCCTTCAGGCAATGCTTGACTCCGGAGTTTGGATGTGCCTCTGTGTGCACCACCACCGATGGGAGGGGGCACTGGCTCCCCCAAACATTTACACCACTGGCTATGTGGTTTCCTGCCCTGTGATTTGCCCCCCAGATATTTAGTTCAAGATTGTCCCTGCAGAGACATGGCTGCAAAAGACATGAGTGGGAGAAAATGGAGTCTCTAAGCAGGACTTGGGAGAGCTGCCAGAAGCAGGGGAAGTACCTGATGGTCACTAATCCTGGTTGCTGGGGTGTGATGAGATTTGCTGGGTTAGTGCCTACTGGTCCATGATTTCTGCCTGGAGAGGTTCTGCCCTGCAGTGATTATCCTCCTCTCTCACTGGAAGAAACAGGAAAAGCACAAGGCAAAGGACAAGCAAACTGCACGCTCCAGGGTAACACCACATTCTTCTGATGCCTGCATTTTCCTCTCCCACCCATGTCAAGCACCTGAGTTTCCTTCTAACTGTTGTGCGCTGGGGAAGGCCTTTGAAAGTGAGAAGATCCTGCAATATCTGCAGCCAGCACTACACCTCTGAGCAAGGTGTAGTGCTCAAAGGACCCCAGCACAAGGCAGTAAAGACTGGGAAACTCCAGAGCCTTGCACTGGAGTTCAAAATGAATGCAAGCACATCTCCATTTTAAAACGTTTCTGTGTTTACTGGATGGCTGCAGGCAAGAAGCCAAGATGACCAAGCTTTGTGCCACTACCATGGGGGCTCAGATCCTCGCAGCTGCAAGGCAGGCAGCTTCCCCATCAATGCAGGTCATACCAATCCTGCCATTCGACTTGTGCATCCACTTGCCAAGTCAGGCAACCAGCCATCTACTGAATAGCAATCAAGACAAACCGGCCAGCCCTGTGCAATGCAAAAGCCAAGAAACACCTGGAAAAAGTTGTATTTAAAACAAAAGTCTTTAATAATTTTAACTATAAAGACACAAATTAGTGCTTCACTGCAGCATGAATAACAAATGAAATACACTAAGTATTTCAAAGCTACTGTGCTTTGCAAAACAAGATACGCTGATACACATAAGCCTAATGTTAGTTACCAGCTGGTTTGGTATGAAGAATCAGTTCAGTATATCCAAATTGTCCATAAGCATTGCTCAATCCAGCTGTCAACTGCTATTCATCTGTCAGTGTTGTTGCCCATCTGCAACAATGTACTGAATTTCAGGAAACAAAACCAAACACACGTTAGAACTAATAGTGTCAACGTTAGAAAGTTTGGTCACAAAACACGTGGGGTATTTCATGTGCATTACAGGTGGACAGATGTTACTTGCTAAGACAGTAAACATCATCAGTGCATTAAGCTGAATTCAATAGTCAACATCATATCGTCAACATCAGTTCGGAAGATGAAGAGAAAAATCAGGTCCTGTTCAGTTTAAGGAGTAATTGCTGCTTATGCTACTTGAAACTCTCTCTTCCAAAATCCAGGGAGCAATAGTATACACAACAAAAATTCTTCTGCAGCAACTGACCGAGGTTTTAATTTAGAAAACATTTTGGTACATGACTTGCTATGAACATGTGTGAAAGCCCACTCTATTCAACATTGGCTCTGGAGAAACATGTGTATGTTCCAGAGATTTGGGGAAAGAAGGATGAATATGAGATTGTGCTTACAGCTGTTCCTGTGGACAAATAACCAAAAGACCCTTTATCTTTGCATTTTTGAAATCTCAACAATCTACTCTAAACATCAGGCAGATTCAACTTGTGTTAAGTATGTGCAAAAAAAAATTTGCAGGCACTGGTTTAGGGTCTTGCATTAGCTGGATTCTGAACTTGGTTCTTCTAAAATCTGCAATTACATGTTTAATCAAATCTAAACACTTTACAAGTAAAAAGGGAGAGTTCTGAAGTAAGAGGTTCAGACATCAGCCCTGCCCCCAAACATGTACATATGAACTCCCATACCCCCAGTCCTGTTTGGAGCATCTGGCTGGGAGCTCCAGTAATGGGGCTCTGCATAAAGTGCTTGCTTGACTGCTTTGCCCTCACACTGCCTGTCATTGAACTACACACACTAAAACAAACACCAGCTGTGGGGCTAAATCCCTCAACCAGCTTTCCAAATCTGAAAAGATGCAACAGCATTGGGGACATGGGGTAGTCAGGCTCAAGTCTGAGCCAAGCAGAGGCAGACACATACTGGGTAACTGTATTTCTGGAAAGCGACTAAAGAGAGTGCTGTGACTCCTGCAGTCATAGAATTAACAAAAAACAAACTGACCCTTCACCTACCATGGACCTTGTCTTACAGATCCCGGTAGAAAAAACAGCCTCAGCTCTCGGAAAAGACTTGCAACAGAGAGATCAGGCACTTGGCAGCTGTAGACAGTCATCACTGAGAAACTGAACAAAGAAACCCCAAATCAACCTTAAGAGTTATACAGTATATTCTCTGTAGTTACATTACGGACTCTCAAACAAAGCTGGCGGAGGATGTTCCAGATGAGTAAGAAGTGTATTCACTCATGTATGAAAAAATCCATGTCATGTTCCATCCTCACAAAGCAGCTGCTAAGTAATCTACAATGAATCAAATGTAATGGAGACTACATCACTCCTATGGTAAAGAGTGCAGAGTCAGCATGGAAAGTTAAAGGTATAAATAGCAAAACATTCAAGCCTGTTAACATAAGTATCTAAAGTGCAGTTACCATGAGGGTGGTTGACCTAATACTATGGGATTCTACGCTTAATCTTTTCTTATTCTCTTTCCATGTAAGATTTCTCAATCTCCTTCTGGCTTTTCGGTTCTCATGGGTAATAAAGACTCATCACTTATCCCTCTTCCTACTGAAGTCTCACAGTTAAACAAACAGTACTTTGCAGTTAAAGCCTCCCACCACCTACTCATAAAGTGCAGATGGGGTTTCCTTAAAGTAAATCATTTTACCTGAATACGTTTATTTAAATTATGGGGCACATATTCCACTAAAATGAAGGTGGACTTCCTGGATTCTGAGGTCTACTGAAGAAAACAGCAGTGCTTCTTCCTTACAGCTTGTCTTTGACTGAGAAATGTTGTATTGAATTGTTTCACCACCTGCTATCAAATGCCAAAGATATATCCACTGAGAGAAACAGGTTTTAAAAAACAGTATTACTGAAATTCTCGAATGCAGACTAAACAAGGTGGTAGCGACTGTGAGAAACACTAGTGATATTGGGAGGACTTTCTGTTGCTGAGTTTCACATGGAAGAGCTATCTGAAAAACTCATTTAGCTGTTAGAAACCAGGTGTTGGAAGCAAATGCCCTATGGCCAAAAGAATCAACTGCATTTCAAATCATACAATTTTGCTTTAGCCAAACAAGACAAGCCCAGGGATGAATACAGCACAATATTAGATTAAAAAAGAAATAAAACTAATTGTAAAACAGTATTTTTCATCACATCTCTCCCAAAATCATGTAAACCAAGTTATTTTGTTTGCATCTTAGCTTTAAATGTAACTTAAATTCCAAAAAGCTTTCACTTCACCTGTCCGAATTGAAGTCCTCCTACTCATGTCTCTTTCTAAAGCAGCCGGACTTCTGCACACAGATCAACAGCAGACTGAGCACAAACTAAGACTGACACGACACTGAACAAGTCAGGATGTTTACGGAGAGTGAACAGAGTCAGCCACAGATCAGTACAACACTGTCACCAACCTCAGGAGTTGCATGGTCTAAGTCAGGCTGTTCTAATGCCTGCACGTTCAGGCAGATATAATTAAGGGCACAGGTATTGTACAATACATGACAGAGGTAGATCGGCAAGTGATAGACTGCATATTCCAATTCTGACTATGGGGTAGTCTTCTAAACTTGTGGGTAGCACATCTTCCCTGTGCTAAAAGAAAAAGCATTAAAATGAAGTCCAGAGATGACTAATACTGCTAGCCCACAACACTGTCCTCAAAACACAGATGAGATTCCTCCTGATGGCAGAGTTCTGTTTATCGTGTCTTAGCTTCAGTTCTGGATAATGCATGTCTTGAGCTGTATGCAGAAAAATCTAAATTCCCAGCATAAGGTATGGTGTTGATCTGCACTGGAAGAGTAATTTTGAGGTTTTTCCTCTTATTTCCAAGGAAGAATTTTTCACCTCACAGTCTGCAGAACTACTTGCTGCTGATCTGTGCCCAGCCGATGGTTGTAAGGTGGCAGATTTCCTGGCTCTTCATGGATGTTAAAGAATAGAAGAGTTCATTGCTATCCAGTCTGTCCAACACATCCTGTAGGATTCATATTGGACAACACCTGCTACTTCCATAATCCTCTTCAAAGTAGCTGTTGTCTGAATCCTACTCACAAAATAGGATCAAAAATGACCCACCTTGTAAGATGTAGTGCAAGAAAAGTTTGGGATATGCTGCTCTAAGGTTTGTAGAAAAAAAAAAAATCAGCATGTCATACAAGTCATACAAATAAAAAGCAATTTAACAGACATTTAAGACGTTACAGGAGTAAGGATGTATGCTTCCCAGGCACTAGAAAAGGCAAGTCTGAATTTCAGTGACATGCAGTTAAAACTGGCTTGCCATTTTCAGTATCACTCACAAGATCAGTAAGGCAGTCAAACCAAAGCACCCATAATTTTAGATTATTTACGCTTAGAAGGACAAACACGTAAATTACATTCTTCAGGGTCTAACATAACCTGAAAGAAAGGCTGCTGGAAGGCTGGTAGAGGTGTGCATGGTTTTGGTCATTTGGAATGGAGAAGCCAATTTGCGTAATTTTTTTAAAGATAAAAACATCAGTGACAAATGATATGTGAATGAAAAGCTAACAGCAGTAGAAAATTAAAACAAGGCTTTTCCAACTTTTTTTAAAATCCTGACAATTCAATTCAACAAGATCTGAAAAAAACCAACAAACCCAAACCATTCCTAGTTGCAAATGTGTAGGAGAATCAACAAATTTCTTTAAAATATACCATTGTAGAGATCAATAAGAGAGTGTGCTGAAAAGCCACTTTGATTCTTGCAATTAAAGGGAAACCAGAGCCCCCAGATCCTCCAGTAACAAAACTAAGGCCACTAAAATAAAGGTTTTGTTCATTTTCCAAAAAATAATACCATACCTAGCAGATGTGACAATTGACTGTTGGTATGTCTTGTTGCTGCACTCCTATTATGGGACTCTTGCCCTAACTTAGGAAAAGGTGGAAATGTAATAAGAAAATCAGATACAGTGTGCAGAAGCATGCTTGAGAGAGCCTGGAGGTGAGCAGGCAGGCACTTATTTTTAAGCTACATTTTTCAAACAGTTCTTAAATCTCTTTACAAAAAATACGCCTTCTGGATAATTAAAGACACTCGATACAAAACAGCATTTTCCTACCTCTATTCTAGTTATTCCAACCTCTTTCAGTCTGAAGATCACATAAATTTCCCAACACAGATGCTGACCGTATTTATGGAACTGGAGCCTACTGACAACAAATCTGTTCTCAAATTATCATTCAGGAGTCTTTATAGTGGTTTACAGGTTGAAATGCCCTGCTATCAGCACATACTTAACCCTCACTGACATCACTTTTCTATCCCCAAGTCGGGTCTATTTGTTCCCGAGTCCAGGGTCAGTCACATAACAAAAGCCACGATTTTATTTGGAGATTCACATCAGTAGGACTGCTACTGATGGCCATGGAAGATACAGCTGAGCTGCAAACAGAAAAAAAGACATTAAAGGAAGGAGAACATTTTAGTCAGTGCTTGATTGTACAATAGCCAGGACTCTGATCTGGAAGACAGCTTTAGAGCTACACTACCGTGCCTTGCTGTGGGCATGATTTGAATCAATACAGAATGGAATTTCCAATTAGTCTGAGCATTTCCCTTTTCTCCTTCAGGGCAAGACAGCTAAGCCCCTCAGAGCATCAAAAACAGACAAAAATTGCATAGCATGGCAGCTAGTAGGCCCAGAGACAGACTCTGTTAGTCATCTCAAGATCTGAAGAGTCAAAACCACAGCCTCCAATATGAGGTATATTTTGAAAAATTGTGTTAGTTCAATGTTTTCTTTATGCTTACTTATTAACTTTCATCAGCTGGGTAGATAAAAATCACAGAAATCAGTGGGTTCCCCCCTCCCCCCACTTTAATCCCCAAAGTTTGGTTTTAAAAAGGTGGTCAAGTTTTCACAGAGTAACTGTGTGATGGACAGATTAAGAGCAAGCAATCGAAGTGCGGCCAATTATATTTTGGGGTATCCTCAACATCAATCTTGTTCTTTACTCTTTCTTCAATATTTCTGAGTAAGAACATGCTTCTGAATGTCTGACCAATATTAAGACTTGTAAAAAAAGCGAAAGAGATGAATTCAAAGCTCAAAGCTGAAGTAGCACACATCTAAGGTGTTTGTCCATCTGTAGTACGAATGGGACATGGGGAGTAAAAAGCAGGGATAGAAAAGGGAGGCATGTAAGTAATAATTATAAAAAAATAAAGTATTTCTTGTGTTTATACAGTCACCCGGCAGTCTCTTGATGGATCACTGGTCAAAGAAATTAAGAATTCAGTTTCAACACACAAACAAGAACCCCTATAATGCTTCATCATCTAAGTGTCTTCTGCCGGTCACACCCTGGAATATCCTCCACGATGTACCTCAGCTGGACTAAAGAGAAAATGGCAGCTTGGTACAAAATGAACTAAATGGCACAGGTATCCCAACCATTTTGCTTAAAATATAAATTGCAAAGGAGGCTGTGGAAAAGCAAGATAGAGTAAAGCCCTAAATCAATCATTACATACTTCATTAATTGTATAAAAGTGCAAGATTAAAGTAGTTCAGGTTAAGCATTCAATTCACTATAGGCCACACAAATGCTTAGCTTGGCCATCCATGGCCTGTTTTTGTCATTCAGTTACTAGTATCAGTTTAAACCACAGAAAGAACAACAACTGAATGAAAAACGTATGCAATCCACCTCAAAAATGGTTAGTTTTCTGTGACCAGCACGAAATATTAGCTCAGTATCATCAGCTATACAATATATACATAAAAATATTGTGTCTTAATCTTTGTTTTAACAACTTAGAATAAAGCTGTACTAAACATTATATCCCTAGTGCGCCAACTCTTTGCTCTGTTCGGGCCGGCTGGCCTAGTAAGACAGAGAAGTCCTTTTATAGCAATGGTGCTTGAATTGATCCATAATTTTGACACTTCAGCCATAGTAACTGTTGAATTGCTTTATTCAGCCAGGCTAGGTGATCGCACATGACTGCCTAGGTCTCAGTCAAAGCTTCTTGGGCGGCTCCACCAGAAGAACAGGCCATATTCCAAAAACAAACTGTTAAAACAAAAATAGGAAGAGGGAAAAGATTTCCTGAAATGTTATGTCTCTTGGAACGGAAACCAAACACTGTTAACCATCATTTCAACTGTATTTCTTGGGATATAAGTAGAAATCAAAAGATAGTACCCTAACAGGCATAATCAGTTAGCCCCAATGTATATTCTAAGCACAAGACATTCAAACACTGCAGGTGCATTAATGGACACAAAATATTGCTTCCTTACCTTCACCTTTGGCCTGTGTTTCAGGAAAAGTGTCCTTGTGTATAAACTGAGGAAAAGGAGAAAAGCGTGCTCAAAACTTCACGTATAAGACAGCACATAAAATAATAATGATGTACTAATCCCAGTTTTGTTTTCCAACTAGAAAAGTATTGCTTCTGTAATTACAGAGCTACCCATTCCACCTAGATTTATGCAAAATAGGAAGCATTAGCCTACAGTAAATCCCTTCGTGCTAGACTATGATTAGCAAACTCATCTACCCTATTACCTATGGGGGGAGAAAGAGAGAAAGTTAGAGAACTAAATTCTCTCTCCGCTATGGAAAGGACTAAACAGGGACTACAGCCTGTCATTTTGGAAGGATGAAATTAGATCAGTGTACCACAAAACGCAGCAGATGTTACATGGGGGGTGGGGTAAGCAACACAGATTGATTCTGCACCTCATTTTTGTTCTTATACACCCCCCTCTCCTCAGCAGATATTTTCCTGTGTATAACCTCAGTTCTTTAAGTGGACATAGGTGATGCCACTGTGTGGCTGACAAAATACTAGGGGAACTACTGCAGGGAAAGCATGTACTTCATTGGGGTAGGACAGACAAATCTGCATGTTCCCCAAGGGCCAGAGGATGCTAACGCAAATTATTTTTTCTGTGTAGAATACTGTAAAAACCTTGCCTATGCTATCTGAACTCACTGCATCGCTTGCTTTCTGTGAGGAATTTTCTTAAAAAAATTATCTTGAGCTCTTTAGGGCAGCAGACAACTGGTCAGCCAAAATGGAGCAGCTGTTTTCCACATACTCTGACATATTTTATATATATACACACATATACACACACAAATAAATGTACATATATCTAGATACATATATACATGTACATAAATACACATACATATATATGTAAATATGTGTGCATATACACGTATATGTATACACGTGTATACAAAAAGGCTGTCAGATCACATACTGGAACTGTACTTCTTTTCCCTGCACTTTCCTTTTACTAGCTATTTTAACACCTGACAAAAAAGCAGAACACTATGTTAGACAGAAAATATGTTATGTAATCAAGTGTCCTCAACTACATAGCATGTATCTCTTAAACAGACATTCTCTTAGTTATGGGTAAATGGCAAAATGTTATTTCATTATGCAATCAACTACAGAAATTCTTCAGATTCCAGCTTAAATTCTATTTTTGCTCCTGGTTCCACTAGATGGTAGTATAGAGCAAAAGCGAGAGACATCCGCGGGTTGCACACTAGCTAACTTGGGTTCTTGTTTAAGTCTCTTTCTAAAACTAATATCCTGCCCTTCTGGGAACAGCTCTGCTTCAGCCACTTCAGTTGTCACCCTTCTGCTCTATAGCATGATGCCTGCTAGTTCTCAGGAGGGACAGTGCCTATCAAAAAGATTAGTTATGCTTCTAAAATTAAAACACGTTTAAGTACTTCGGGATTGCTGCTCAAGAACAGAAAGGTATTAATAGCTCACATTTTGAAATTAATGCTCTGTCAGATAGTTTTCCAGTTTAACTGCTACATGTTTCCAATTTCTGAATTACATTCTCCTGAAAAACCATGACTTTGTAAAGATTAATGATTACATTTTGAAGAATATGAATTACTTTTAGAAAGTTTTTAGACCAGTTGCAAAGAGGAAAGAAAAACTCCCATCAGTTTAGTAAGAAGTCATTTTCCTGCTCTTCTGGACAATACATTTTGAAGTAAAGCTGAATGTGGGAAAACTCTTATGACTGCTTTACGGTTTAGGAAACATCTCCTACCTTAGCAGGATATGAAGGTAAGAGCCCAGGCCTGTGAGGATATGCCACCATGCATGAAACTGTGTCACAGCTCCCACGACAGGAGGCATCTTCTCTCGTAGTGCTCTGTAAGAAAGAAACACTATGCAATGTTGTTGGCTTTTTTTTTTCCCCAAGCTAAGCAATCTGAAATTGCAGTGCTTCATTTGTCAGATCACGTTACTGTTTCTGTTTCTCAGGCATGTGCTTCATGACTCAGGCTTTCAGCAGGTGAGCAACAGCAGTTACACCTTATGCTGCCACTGTACAAAGATACTAGCAAACTGGCTTTCTTACACATTTAAAGAAAACACATGCTTCTTTATACAAAAAGTGATCAGTTACTTCTGGACTCACATTTCAGGGAATATATTTATGGCATCCCACAGTCCCAAATGAGTTCTACCATTCTCTTCCCCAAAACCCCGTCAACTACTGTCCATAGGATGAAATGCTGAGTTTAAGGTCTGACAGAGGAAATGGGGTCCATCAGACACCACCACTTTACACTTGGCAATCACACCACCTGTTCTCCAGCTCCATGGAAGCTCAGTTTGCCTTCCTCTGTTGTACTCTAAAGCAGGGATAAAATGGGTGTTCAGTGAGGAAGCAATGAAAACAAAGGGTCTGAAATACTCTGCCAACATGCTTTGTACATTGCACAGTTATGGGGTGCGAACTACTTGGGAGGAGGCTAAGGGATGGACATAAAGGGAAGTAACTCCATTGCCCTGATTTCTCCTGCTCACTAGACTTCTGCAAATAACACCTGTTTTGGTTGACGGTGGAGCAAATCTTTGCATCTGCCTGTCTTCTTTTTTGACTTTCATTTCACATTCAGTCAAAACAAAAAAAGGAAAACTATGATTGCAGGTGTTAAGGAAGAAATATCTGCAGCTTCTGTAATACTTATTTACTGCTTGATGTTACAGTGTTCAGTCCCCCTGACTAAACACTAATCCCTGAGCTACTGCTTAGTTTCCAGAGCTGCTCGGTCACAAGTATGAACAGAGTTTTGATTCAGTCAGCCCGGGAATAACATAGCAGAATGCACAGACTGTCACCCCAGCCTCTGAGCCTTTGGATGGCAGGAAATCTCAAAGCTCAAATTCAAAAGTGCATGGATACAACCAGGGAAGCTAAGTGCTTTAGATGTGGGGGGTTTTTTTGTTTTTTGTTTTTTTTTTTTTTTTTTAAATAAACTCCAGGTTTAATGAAATACAGAAAAACAAAACCTGAACCAAAACACGATTTTGAACATTGAAACCAAAAAGAGCAGGTAGGTGGATGATTCATAAGTTAGATCTTTAGAGAATAAAAAATTACAAGGAATTGGAATATATTTTCTCCAAAGGTTCAAGTCATAGTACCATCTGGAGAAATTCAAGGCTCTGCAGACATTTGATTAAAGCTAGTAAACAAGTGTATTTAATTTCTTCCAGCACCACAACCAAACAAGTATTACAGGAAGTATGCTAACTTTTTTTCCCTTTACAAAATGAGGATGGAAAAAAGTGCTTCAGCAGCTGGTGCAATCTTTGAGTCTAGGAACAAGTTCAAAAGCCCCATGGACCTGCAGCAGCTCAGCAGGCTTGGTGAATTGGGGGTTATGATCTCACCACTGATGTGATGCAGCTGCAAAAATCAACCCTGATGCCAGTATGTGCAAAGTCACTGTATATCCACCCACTTGTGTTGTTGGCAAATAGCTTTTCTACCCAATCTGTATCAAGCGTTTCTAGGGACAAGGCACCATGTATTATATTCAGTACACCTATATTTTTTTTAAAAAGTTTCAAGGAAACTCCATAGAAGTCAACTTTCAACTGACCTAAACTTGTGCAGGGACCACAGAGCCCACAAGGACAGATGGAAAACACCAGACCTCTTTACAGCATGCTACAATCTGATGCTGACAAAGCAACCTACTAGGACAATTCTGTACACCACAGATTCAGCAGCATAACAGTGCGCCAGATAGCCAAGAGTACATTTTCTGGATGCTGGCATCAACGTTTCCATCTCCTCCAGCTTGCAGCAGAACACAAGCACCACAACTAGAGCAGAAGAAAGGTGCCGTGATGCAGTTGTCCAGTTCCAGTGTAACGTACATCAAGAGAACAATCTGTTGGACTGGTGCGCTCTCTCGCACAGACAGGATATCTAACCATATGATGAGATGGTGGGTTCCTACAAGCTTTGTCCAGAGGCCTTTTTTACCCCATTTGGCAATACACTAAACAAAGAGGAAGTCTTTCCTGTCCTCCTCTACAAGTGCTAAGCCAGAAGACTTCAGGCTAATAATGACAGCCAAGCACAGTGTATTGGCTCACAGAATTACTGTTCTTTTTGAGATGCTCAAACAGCTGCTGTTTACTGGTGACAGATATATTGCAATAGATATTTCTTTAACGTGCAGAACTACTGCTTTTGGTATTTTTGTGCGAAATGGCAAGAGCAGAAACAAAAAAAAAAAGGCAGGATAAAGAACTCATTCAGATGAAATCAAGTGTGAATAGTAGGCTTTAGTAAGATGCAGATCCTCAAAATTACTTCAGTGACATTACTTTCTCTCAATTTAAGTTGAAGTTAAAAATAAAAATCAATTATTTAAAAAAAAATCTATTCATGGACTAAAAAAAGTTTAAAAAAACCCGTTGAGAATCTAGTCATAAGCAAAATGGATGAAATCCTCATGAATGTTTTGTAGGCAGCATACCGTACATACCATGACATGGACTTGAATATACACCACAGAAAAACCAAAGCTTTATGCTAAAAGACTGTTAAGAGTTATCTGAACAAAGTGAAAAAACTCACCTCAGTTTATCACAGAAAATGTTGTCCACATTCCAGAGAAAAAATCCCATTAAAAATACAGTTAAAGAGGTATAGCCTAGACCTCTAAGCCATGGGTATACCCTAGAGAGAGAGAGAGAGAAAATGCAAGATTTAGTTCAGGATGCTTTAAAGGCAGCTTGTAACATACATAAATACTATTACATATAAATAAACCACTTTGTTTTTCCTAAAAGGAAAAACATCAACTTCAAATCTCAACTGTTTTTAAGTATTGTATTTTACACCTCCCCTCTCTCCTGAATTCACATTCTCCGAGACTGGTCTTTTAAACGTTTTTCTTCTGTATTTCTAATTGTTCCCCGAAATACTGCTCTCTCCTAACACAACAAGTAAGTGGGAAAACTGAAGCTGGCCAAAAGATCTTAATTCTTCAGTATTGTGTATAATCTTTCAGTTAAAAAATATCCACATTACAAATTAGGACTCTCCCAAAAGAGGCGGCTCTTTTCCAAAGCATGATACCCCTATGCTAGGGGACTTGTTTAAATAAAGTCTTTCAAAATTACTTTTGGGAACATAGAACACCATGACCAACAACTAATCAAATGAATGGGTTTAGAAAACAGTAATTTCCTGTTCAATTTTATCATTGAGTGTTATTGGGCATGGAAAAACATCCATTTCGTTTTGAGAGAAAAAAATATCCTGTTTAGAATATGAGAAACACACTGAAGAACCAGATGCAAGAAAGTGCATCATTAATAAATTTACCCTCAGTATCTGCATTCAGGTTGGACAATGGAATTGTGAACTTCCTACATGGAAGTTGATAGTGTTTGCTCCTTTCCCACTAAAAAGATGAGACCAAAAGCAAATCCAATTCCAAACCTAAAAGGCTGCCATGAAATACTGTTCAAGTTATTTTTAAGCATTCTGAATGCACAGTTTAGATTCTGGGTTAAAATGCATTCCTGAGCTGCTTTCTCTCCACTGTGTTATACACAGCACATGTTTCAGACCCGTGAGCACTGGCAACGTGCAAAACACGACAGGTAGAGCTTCTTCCACAGGGCAAGCTAACCAGAAATACGTTGTATGTGTTCACAGCAAGGGTACTGCCAATATAAACTAGCAAAATTATTATTTTAGCCTAGCAATAAATGCATGGAGCACCATGCGATACACGGCAGAGACTATACTGTTCATATTCCCAACTCGGTGCTTTAGAGACATAAGCAAGCCCAGGACATGAAAAAGCACTAAATGGTATGTTATACATGCTGGTAATTAGGTAATTATAGTTAGAATTGTCCAGGGAATAAATGGTGGTGTTTTGTGAAGGAACGAGAAAGAGGCTGGCATCACTTATTAATGGGGAACATGCTTCATGAACAGAGAACACTTGCCAAGTTGTTATCTTGGGAAGGAAGCAGACCCGAGAAAGAGATGGAAAGTGCAGGGGAATCAGGCAGGAACAGCAACAAATGATGAGGATAGGAGGAGGTAGCAGCCTGGAAAGAATAACATGCTGCTATTTGAGATGTTTACTCTAAGCTCAGAGGAACTTCAAGCTCCATGCTAAGAAATAAAAGTGATAGGAAGCTAATATATATTAAGTAACAAACAAAATAAGCAGAAATTGGGGTCGATATGTAAGTTGAAACAGGCTTGGACAAGTGTAGCGCTACTAATGGAAAGACAAGAATATGTTTTAGCAACCTAGAAAAAATAAAACCAAAAGTGTACTTGGGGATGACTTCTAGAGTAAAGAAAGGGTACCTTCAGGTTGGCACAGCTACTCTAGCAGAACTAATTTAAAATTAATGGTAGTTTTGTTAAAATTTAGAAGCAGTTTAAACCTACTTCACTCCCCATCTCAACTTTCTAACCAGCTTGCATAATATAACCACAGGGGGAAGCAAGTCTTTGTAGGGCCATGTTACAATGAAGTGATCTAGCTAATTAAGAAAATACACTCCAAACCCCTAAAACTGAAGCAAAAAAGCAGGTGGAATTCCAGAGACTGATATTTGCTGGAGGAAGACAATGAATGATGCCCTGTGAGGGAGGATGGTGCTGTTATCGATAGTGCTGGAAGACAACAAAACGCTCTAGAAATAATGAGAATGCACAAGTGTGCGGAATTTGCAGAACTGGAAAGATAGCAGGCCCAAGGGCCTGCCTATCAGACAGAAAGAAATCTAATCTAACTGACTAGAACTGTGCTAAATCCTTTTATATGAACAAAATTAAAATGACCTGAATTTGATTCAACTTAGTTTCCCTTGGAAGTGAATTAAGAGTCACAGAATCGTTTCAGATTAAGGTAATATCACTTAAGATCTCCAAGTTCAGATTAAAGCTTCCATGTTCGTGGGTTTGGAAAGTGCCTTTAAACTGATGTTTGTTTCTAAAGCTGCAAGGAACATGCCATCAGTTTTAAGTTCTTCTTGCTTAATGAAAGTCTGTGAACAATTACACTTGGTCTGTGGGGATCTCTTGGGGAAAGTCAAACCAAATTAACTGAAACTGCAACTGGAAGGCAATTCAATGAATCTACTTTAAATTCACACCTTTTGTTAAATTCTTCCTTGTGTTTCTGAACAGATATGCATGTAACTCTCAACCAAGTTTAACAAAAAGCACATTTAGAATGAAGATAGTAGAGAGAAAACAGTAATTTTCAGGGGCAAACCCCAAACACACGAGAACACCAACTGTTCACAGGGGAGAAAGAGGAAGGGGCAACCAGCTGAGCCCCTGAGAGCTAAAGGTATGTGTTTACTCCAATAGATTCAGTTCTTTCTTCTTCACTTCTACCCACCAAGTCTGTACTCTGATGATTCTAACGCTTCTCAATGTCTCCTGACATTTCTAATACCCTTTTGTTTGTTATACATAGTTTCTATTTTAATTTCCATAACATATAACTGCACCCAGTCAAAACTGTAAGGAAAACTATCATTTAGCCTTCTGTGTTACTATGTTTTACATTCGAATTTTAGATACTGGAGTAGGGAAGAGGAAAAGACTAAGTGATGGTTCAGCTCTGCAGTCTTACTCTAACCTCTCTCCAATTATCATCATTAGAGTTGGATGCTGGCAATAGATTTCACATGTTACCCAGCAACATGAAGACAGAAACTCCATTTCCCTTGAAGTCCCAGGCTAACAGCCGAAGCCACTAGCAGAACACCTGGCAGTGAACACTGATCGTAAGTGCAGAGATCTCAGTTTTGCTTAATGTTATCCCAGTGGCTTCCCAAAAAATACAAGGAGATGAGCCATTTCCTTTCAACCAAGCACAGCACATGTGCTAGCATTATGTACCGAGCTAAAGAAATTTGGCCATTGCCAATTTCTCATGTTAAGCCCACCCAAAAAAAGGTGCAAATACTAAGTTATATCTTATAATGCTGAACTAAATGGTTACTTACCATAATACTATATAAACAGCTCGTAGAACTATAATGGAAACTAGTGTTCCATACATGACCTAGAAATAAAAACAGAGATAAAATTTAGCAGTTGGGATTCAAGAGACTTTATAAAACACTACAGGAGTAAAAAATTTTTGAAGCCTCTGTTAATTTTTATTTCTTAGTCTCAGGAAAATAGTATCCTCTCTAACTTCCTCTCCAGAAATTCTTCCATAAAAGTTTCAAATAAAAGTGTGATTATAAACCATGCCCTTTACACAATTACAGGAAAAGTCAGTTGTGTAAAACTTTCACTTTTCTGAATTAGGAAGCAAACACTAGATGGCACTCAGTAAGCATGCTGAAACCAAAATGGTAACTAACTCCTACTATCTTTTCTCTACCTGTGCATTTTAGCCCAGGATTGCACAAGCATCAGCTAAAACTGTTTTTGAAAGCTGTATTTTCTTCACTGATATTTGATTAATATATTTTCCTGAAAGAAAACTGTCGTGGTTTAACCCCAGCCGGCAACCAAGCACCACGCAGCTGCTTGCTCACTCCCCCTCACCCAGAGGAATGGAGAGGAGAATCGGAAAGAAATGTAAAACTCAAAGGGTTGAGATAAGAACA